>JAQMRL010000002.1:1997024-2597024 GCA_035578175.1 Catonia carolina | reverse complement strand
TAGCTACTGGTAATAATTATTTTTGTATTGTATTACTTTGAGCGTGATTGTTGAACAACAATACACGCATAACGCAACTTTTGGTCTTTCTCATAAAAATTTATTACCGTTAAAAATGTTAATTGTTATCTATTAATTGACGTTACATATATTATATTGCGCTAAAAAACAATTATATTAAATCAAATTTAAAACCGGTTCTTTTTTGTTGAAATTTTCGGTTCACAATATTACAAAATATAATATTGGCCTATTTTCATTAGGAAATGGCTAACCCTATTGGTCTAATTTTTGGCATTGCCACATAGTCTAATGTATGGTAGGTATGATTTTACAGTCGGTGGTTCATTAATAAAAAACGACACGACCCGGCAAGGCGGTCTAATTAAAAATTATTGTTATTCCAAGTGGACTACCGTTCATTGTTCAACTTTAATATTGTTTATTTATTTATTAATAAATATATATATATATATATATATATATATATATATATATATATATATATATATATCTATATATCTATATATATAAAATCTGGTGTGAAACACACACAACTTTCTCTTGCCAGTGCAAATAATTAACAATAAACCTAACATTAGTAATAAAACATTAGAAATAAACAAAAAACTAACCTCAATAAACATAACCTAATTTTAATCATATTTATGAAAGACGCAAAAAGAAAATCGATTTCAGTTTGCCTTAAAAATACGGAAATACTGACTCTTTCGCGCTAAACTAGGGTCTGAAGAGAAAAATGCTCCGAATAAACGTTGTAGATCTTTTAATTTTCTATAAATTTGATTAAATAAACTTTTGTCGTAAACTGCATACTAAGGCCGAAATTTTAAAAAATTGATTTTTCACACGTTTACGTGAGAAAAAACAGAAAATCGCTAATTACTGCTAAATTAAGCGTTATAAAAAAAATTGTTTGAAATAAAAGTTGTAGAATTTTAAATTCTCTATATTTTTTATTATATAAATTTTTGCGCTATAATACATATTAAAGCCGTAATCTTAAAAACCACTTTTTTACGTAAAAACAGCCTTTCTAAGAATTTCAGCAAACATGGCGCCTACCCTATTTTGTAGCTAGAGAATAAAAAATTGAGTAAATGAGGCGATTTTTAAATAAATCGTAGGACCAGGGTTTGAGAAAATCGCAAAAAAGTGAACAATTACACGAATAAACTACTACTTTCGGTTGACCGATTTTGATGAAAATGTTCGTGTCGGGTCCGGTAGTGGTATGTAACTTAAGTTTCAAGTTTCAAGTTCGTACGATTTTCCGTTCTTGACATATTTTGTACACACACACACACACACACACACACAGAGCGCGCTAAAAACATGTTTTTTTGGGTTCAGGGGGTCTGAAAACGTGTAGATCCGGTGAAAACTCGATTTCGAAAAATCGACATGAAAACAATATTTTCTTTCTTATATTTCATATATGCAAGCAAAAGTAGAAATTCGATGTGTGTGTATGTGTGTGTGTGTGTGTGTTCCCCTTTATCTCCTAAATTACTGAACCAATTTTCATGTAGTTTTTTATGTTGTAACTATGATGCCGGTGCAGGTTTAAGACTATTGAAACCCTTAAAAATTTAGCCCTAAAGGGTTGAAAATAATTTTTATGTCCTACATTAAGGCTTTTATGAGGTTAGATAATCTGGTGCTTTTAAACCAGCTGATGTGATTCAAATAAAGATTTGTCATAAATAAAGTCATATGATTTAATAAATAGCGACGTGGTGCTAAGGATCAGCTGGTGACAACTTCACATGATAATTTTATCGTATTGTTGAGTATTTTATAAAAGTAAAGTTCCGTGTTTCTTTTATTTGTTTTAAATTTCTTGTAATTGGCGAGTGATCAATTGCTTTGACATTTTTTTATTTTGACTTTTATAGTGTTAATTTTTGTTTTTAATTAGCTATAGTAATATGTAGGCTACGTATTAAAAATACATGTCCTGATATATTTGTAATTATGTAAGTAAACATTTCACATTGAACACATTATTTTTTCCATATTTTTCATTATTTACGTTGGCAATGGAAAGTCGTGTGAGTGTTTAACTCCAGAATTTTATTTAAGTTTCTGTCTATTTTTGGAGTAATTCACCGGGTTGGTCTAGGGGTAACGTCGTCGCCGCTAGTCAGCTGTTTAACAGCTGATTTTCGGAGACAAAGGTTCGTAGTTCAAATCCTAGCAAAGTTAGTTACTTTTATACGGATTTGAATACTAGACAGTGGTTGTGGGTGTAGTTTGATGGTTGGGGTTCAATTAACCATACTCTGTGAGTGTGTCTGTATAAGACTACACCTCATTTACACGTCATACATATCATCCTCATCTGATTGGGTGATGGGGTTGCTTATTGTTTTCAATTGAACAGATTGCGACGTACACACATTAGGATTTAAAAAAAAAAATTGGAGTAATAATAATTTTGAAAGGCTTTTATTTTAGCTTTTTTTTGATACATAGTTCTACTATCACTTTTGGCTTGTGACGACGTTTTAGTGGACTTAGGTTATAATAAAATGATGGCGTAGAATATTTTTTATGATCGTAGTAATTTTTTGAGAAAGTAAAACAATGAGATTTAAATATGGTGAGCGGTTTATATGAACGCATTTCCTGAATTGGTCGTCTAATTTAACGTTTTATTTCCGGATATCCGTAAATAAAAGGTAGACTAAGTACATCTTTGCAACCGGTTGATCGTGTTAAATGGCCATCGGCTGAATACTGATGCTTGCTGAATTACATATATTAATAATTGCAACAAATTTTGTCCCCACTTGATTATGATTATTAATATTAATTGGTTTGTAGTGAAACTAATCGTAAATCAAAAGTAGAACTCTCATCCCTTGAGGCGTTGTTCCAATGTTGTTACCTGTTAAACAGTAGCCGGGCCTCTGCCAACTACTTGCTTCGCAATCTTCTATCCAATAAGAGATTCAAAGTGTGGTTAACTGATTTGTAATGCCTAAAATATTCTCTTGCCTATATAGGAAGGAAAGTATTGTGTTCATGTCGATTTGAAGAAATCCACTCTTTACCGGATCTACACGTTACCATCACCCCCTGAACCCAAAAAAAAACATATTTTTAGCGATTAATCTGTGTGTGTGTGTGCGTGCGTGCGTGCGTGCGCGTGTGTGTGTGTGTGTGTGTGTGTGTGTGTGAACAGATTATTTCAAGAACGGAACGTCGTACGAACTTGAAACTTGAAACTTAAGTTACATACCACTACCGGACCCGACACGAACATTTCCATCAAAATCGGTCAACCGGAAGTAGTAGTTTATTGGTGTAATTTTTAACTTTTTTGTGATTTTCTCAAAAACTGGTCCTACGATTTTTTTTTAAATCGCCTCATTTACTAAATTGTTTATGGTCTACAAGATAGGGTAGGCGCCATGTTTACTGAAATTCTTGGTGAGGGGCTGTTTTCACGCAAAAAAATTGTTTTTTTTTAAGATTGCGGCTTAAATATCCATTTTAGCGCAATAATGTATAAAATTATAGTTGTAGACAATTTAAAACCCTACAACTTTTAGTTCAAATATTTTTTTGTATAACGCTTAATTTAGTGGTAATTAGCGATTTTCTGTTTTTTTTTCTCACGAAAACGTGTGAAAAATCGATTTTTTAAGATTTCGGCCTTAGTGTGCATTTGACGACAAAAATGTATATACTATAGTAAAATTTATAGGAAATTAAAAGATCTACAACTTTTAATTAGAGCATTTTTCTGTACCGAGCCTAGTTTAGCGTGAAAGAGTGATTTTCCGTATTTTTAACCCAAACTGAGGTCGATTTTCATTTTGCGTCTTTCACTCATGATTAAAATAAGTTGATGTTTATTGAGGTTAGTTGTTTTGTTTATTTCTATTGTTTTATTACTAATGTTAGGTTATATTGGTCATTATTTGCATTGGCAAGAGAAAGTTGTGTGAGTGTTTTACACCAGATTTTTGCATTAATATACCCACCTCACTCCTAGCTGTTTAAATTGCACAAACGTTTTACAACAGATTGAATGAAGCGAGCCTTTTTGGCACCTCATCAGAACAACCAGACGTATTATTACGTCATGAATTTGACATTAACATTATTTCATTAATCACTAGGTTTGTTTCATTTGTTCAATTCAAACAACGTGTCAATCAACAAAAAAAAAACAAAACAAAAAACTTATTATTTTAAAATGAAACATATTGCAAAATACCTATTAGCCTAGCCTATTATAGGTCGTATAATTTCACTTAACCTATAAAATGTTAACCTATTATAATAATAAAATAAGATTGCAATGGTTGAACTATCTGCGTGTTGTTGTTAAGTGTTTTAAATGGCGTACGTGCATGCATGACAGATTTTAAGGAATTCCGTTTAATATTTTGCCGATCAATAAATCTTTCCTTTTTTTTATTTTTAAAATATATGAAAATCATTAATACTCGTCTTATTTGATCTTGTTGTAAGCTAGTCATGTTTAAGGTAGGTATTTGTTTAGTTTCGTTCACAATACCAGTAACCTTTAGTTATTTGTATTTTCTTGTCTGCAGCTCTGCAATATTTCATGTTTTATACTAGAACGGTTGTAAAATATCCTATCGGTTGATATCCTTTCATTTAATTGAATGATATTTTTTCGTTACTTTGCTCCAAGCTTAACACTTTTCCAAATGGGTGATCGAAAAGCAATCATGTAATTTTTTACTCTCTCTTGCCTATATGAATATATAGGAAGGAAAGTATTGTTTTCATGTAGATTTTAACAAATACACTCTTCACTGGATCTACACGTAAACAGACCCCCTGAACCCGAAAAACATGTTTTTAGCGGTTGGTTTGTGTGTGTGTGTGTGTGTGTGTGTGTGCGTGTGCAGAATATCTCAAAAACGATATATTCAAGTTCGGTATTGTACGAACTTGAAAATTAAGTTAAGTTACACACCACCACCGGACCCGACACGAACATTTTTATCAAAATCGGTCAACCGGAAGTAGAAGTTTATTCGTGGTATTTTAAAAATTTTTGCGATTTTCTCAAAAACTGGTTCTACGATTTTTTTAAAAATCGCATCATTTACTTAATTTTTTATGGTCTACAAGATAGGGTAGGCGCTATGTCTGCTGAAATTCTTGGAAAGGCTGTTTTCACGTAAACAAATTGTTTTTTTTTTAGGATTGCGGCTTTAATATGTATTTTACCACAAAAATGTAACTAGTAAAAGTTGTAGAGAATTTAATATTCTACAACTTTCATTTCGAACATTTCGTGTTTGACGCTTAGTTTAGCGGTAATTAGCGATTTCCTGTTTTTTTTTTCACGAAAACGTGTGAAAAATCTATTTTTTTAAGATTTCGGCCTTAGTATGCATTTTACGACAGAAGTATATACGAGGCGTGTTCAGAAAGTAAGTACCGTTTTTAAAAAAAACAAGTGAAACAACTTTTTTTCAACACAATTTTATTTCTGCATGAAAGCCCAAACCTTAAACTATTTTCTTTAAACTAACTCCTTTAAACTATTAAAAAAATCATGTGCACTGTCTTTTGCGATCGGAAAGGTGTTTTGCTGATTGATTTTCTCCCAAGAGGTGAAACCATTAATGCGGCAAGGTATTGCAAAACCTTAAGAAAACTAAGGCGGGCAATTCAAAACAAACGGAGAGGAATGCTCAGTAACGGAATTGTGTTGCTCCATGACAATGCTCGGCCCCATACCCCTGGTGACACTCAAACATTAGTTCGACAATTTTGTTGGGAGCAGTTCGATCACCCGCCCGGACTTGGCACCGTCTGACTACCACTTGTTCCTGCACATGAAGCGCGAGCTAGGCGGCCAACGCTTTGAAACCGACGATGAAGTGAAAACTGCCATGGAGTCGTGGCTACATTCGTTGGCGGGAACCTCCTACGAAGAGGGTATAGACAAATTGATCACCCGCTACGACAAGTGTTTTAACATCGGTGGAAACTATGTCGAAAAATAGTGAAAGAGTGATTTTCCATATTTTTAAGTGAAACTGAGGTCGGTGTTCATTTTGCGTTTTTCACTCATGATTAAAATAAGGTTATGTTTTTTGTTTATTTCTAATGTTTTATTACTAATGTTAGGTTATATTGGTCATTATTTGCATTGGCAAAAGAAAGTTGTGTGAGTGTTTCACACCAGATTTTTGAAAACAAAGTCGCGGTAAATTGTGGTGTACCCTGTTGAATGCCGAATGCAGTGTGTAATGATAGTGTAAAGTTGATTTTCGTGTAGTCTACCGTTTCCCAGTACCGGTGGTTGTAATAGTAAAACTATTTTGCAGCGCACCGGCGCGGCGCAGCATGCTGGAGTCCGACAGACTGACCGACCGACCGCACGGTCGTGTATGTTTAATAATAGTTAGTACTAATAAATTACTAATAAAAGAGATAAGCAATGAAATTACACGTTTTCAATTTGTTTGTTGCATGCAATAGACTACGTTCGATGAAATAAGAAACGGTTGTTGCGTTAACTAGCGTTTCTTTGCTAAATGCATTCCCAGTTAAAAAACCACCTCACTAAACTGAAAAAAGTACCTATATAATATTTTTTTACATTGATAACAGTGTTATACTATTAATAATAATAAAGTATATCTTGTAGCGTAGAAGTGTCTTTTAGCTGTTATTGCTTTTATTGATATTAGTGTTCAACATCCCGTGACGGTGATTAATCAGAATGCAGTTAGGCTAGTGACACACTGGCCATTGTTCACGCTTCAATGCCGCGTCTAGGCAAACTCAACTAACTTTCTCGAGAACTACTACAAATTTATATCTTAATATAAATTTTGTATAATTTTTGCATTAGCAGAAATTGTAAAACTAAAAAAATCAGTTTTGAAACACTCACACGACTTTCTCTTGCCAATGCAAATAATGACCAATATAACCTAACATTAGAAATAAACAAAAAAACTAACCTCAATAAACATAACCTAATTTTTTCAATATGAGTGAAAGACGCAAAATGAAAATCAATCTTAGTTTGGCTTAAAAATACGGAAAATCACTCTTTCACGCTAAACTAGGCTCTGTAGAGCAAAATGTTGTAAATAAAAGTTGTAGATCTTTTAATTTCCTATAAATTTGAATATACACTTTTGTCGTAAAATGCATACTAAGGCCGAAATCTTTAAACAAATTGATTTTTCACACGTTTTCGTGACTAAAATGGAAAATCACTATTACCGCTAAACTAAGCGTTATAAAAAAAAACTTTTATTATATAAAGTTTTCCGCTTAACCCATATAAAGCAGTAATCTTAAAAAACAATTTTTACGCGAAAACAGCCTCTCCAAGAATTTCAGCAGAAATGGCGCCTACCTTATCTTGTTGAGAATAAAAATTTAGTATATTAGACGATTTAAAAAAAAGGCGTAGGAGCTGTTTTTGAGAAAATCGCAAAAAAGTGAAAAATTACACGAATAAACTACTACTTCCGCTTGACCGATTTTGATGAAAATGTTCGTCTCGGGTTCTCTAGTGGTATCTAACTTAAGTTTCAAGTTCGTACGATGTTCCGTTCTTGAGATATTTTGTTCGCGCGCACACACACAGATCATTTGCTAAAAACATGTTTGTGTGGGTTCCGAGGGTCTGAAAACGTGTAGATCCAGTGAAAACTCGATTTCTTTAAATCGACATGAAAAAAATACTTTCCATCCTGTATATTCATTTAGGCAAGAAAAGAGTAAAAAAAAATCTGGTGTGAAACACTCACACAACTTTCTCTTGCCAATGCAAATAATTAACAATAAACCTAACATTAGTATTAAAACATTAGAAATGAACAAAAACTAACCTCAAAAACATAACCTTATTTTAATCATGAGTGGAAGACGCAAAATGAAAATCGAACTCAATTTGGCTTAAAAAAAACGGAAAATCACACTTTCACGCTAAACTAGGCTCTGTAGAGAAAAATGCTCTAAACAAAAGTTGTAGATCTTTTAATTTTCTATAACTTTTATTATATACACTTTTGTCGTAAAATGCATACTAAGACCGAAATGTTAAAAAAATCGATTTTTCTCACGTTTTCGTGAGAAAAAAACAGAAAATCGCAAATTACCGCTAAACTAAGCGTCATACAAAAAAATGTTTGAAACATAAGTTGTAGGTTTTTAAATTCTCTACAACTTTTATTATATAAGTTTTTGCGCTAAAATTTATATTAAAGCCGTAATCTTAAAAAAACAACGTTTTTACGTGAAAACAGCCTCACCGAGAATTTCAGTAAACATGGCGCCTACCCTATCTTGTAGAGAATAAAAAATTGAGTAAAATAGGCGATTTTAAAAAAAATCGTAGGACCAGTTTTTGAGAAAATCGCAAAAAACTGAAAAATTATACGAATTCTACGAAAAACTACTACTTCCGGTTGACCGATTTTGATGAAAATGTTCGTGTCGCGTCCGGTAGTGGTATGTAACTTAAGTTTCAAGTTTCAAGTTCGTACGATGTTCCGTTCTTGAGATATTCTGTTCACACACAGACACACACACAGACACACACACACACACACACACACAGACACACACACAGACCAATCGCTAAAAACATGTTTTTTGGGTTCAGGAGGTCTGAAAACGTATAGATCCGGTGAAAACTCGATTTCGAAAAATCGCCATGAAAACAATACTTTCCTTCCTATATATTCATATAGGCAAGAGAAAGTAAAAATTAAGGTAGTTGTAAGCCATGGAAAGAATAGGTAGCGTGACTGTAGCGTGGTCACGTACGGATGGCGGAGAGGAGGTGGCCTGGTAAAGTCTTCAGTTGGGTTCCATGGGAGAGACTTAAGAAGAAGACTTCGGGCCAGCCCAATCAGTCAACTGATAGAAAATCGATATTGTTTGTTAAGTAACACTGGTTAACACTGGTTGGCCAAGCGACTTTGCATGGTGACCGGCTGGTAGTCATCCGTGAAATAACTACTAAGGGTCCCTGTGTAAACGAATGCCTAATCCATGTCCAAAATACAGCGACACCCAGCAATCAAATCGGGTGGTTGTCAGTACTGTACAGTTCCCGATAACAAAAGCACCGATAACAAATAAAAGCAAAAAAAAAAACTTTTATACGGATTTGAGTACTAGACCGTGGTCACGGGTGTAGTTTGATGGCTGGGGTTCGATTAACCATACTCTCTGATATGAGTGTATACGTCATACACATCATCCTCATCTGATTGGGTGATGGGGTTGCTTAGTGCTCTCAATTCAACAGATTGCAACGTACACACATTAGGGATTATAAAACAACAATAAAGGTTTTACTAAGTAAAACGAGGGGTGAGGTGGTTTACCATTGCCTTAGGTACTCACTGAGTGGAAAAGTACGCTTATCACCATGCCGGGCCCTCTGAAAAGCATCTACTTTCCACTCTGCAAATGACACCTTCACTTCATTCACAACAGGGTCCAACTGTATAATGAAATTCATTACTTTCAGAGGAAACAACTCTGATTAGTTGCTTTTGCACCTCTACCTCTTCTGTTCTTAAATGATTCGGTCATTTAATCGGCTGACCATGTGATAAGAAACAGAACTATTTATTTTAGCCCCGGAACAAACAGATTGAGTGTAAATAATTTGACACTTCACCTGTCTGTTATGGGCAGAAAAAAAAAACAATTATGGCCAGTGAAAATCAGCCGGAATGAAGGTTCTGGTGTTAATGGGATAACTAACTTTGCTGGTGAATTCGGTGAGAAATAAAAAGTATTTTTTACACTGTCCATTATTTTTATTATTGTTTTTGTAATTATTTTGTGTTTAATGTGCCGTGACGGTCGGCGATTTTAATTCAATCTAAATGCATTAACCGACTTACTATTATTGTTACAATTGTTTTTTTTTCTTAGTTATTGTATAGAAAAAACCGCGGAGCACTGTATAAGAACAAAGTTTTAAAATGGGTTTCTTCAGACTGTGTCATAACTTATTTTTCAGCTTACTGTAATTGGCTGTTACCGATCATATCACAGTGGTTTCCATAAATCTTTCACTTGTAATTATTTGTCGGTGGTATTGCAGAAGGCCTGCTTATGTGCCCATATGGTATGGAATCGCCTTCTTACACAATTGTCTGCTGCTGTGTTAATTCAGTGTTCAGATTGTATTTTATTATATCCTGTTGGTACCACTGATTTACCGATTGCTCGACTTCCAACTATCGGTAAATTGTTTTTTCTTTTATTCCTAATTTGTGTACGTTGCAATCTGTTCAATTCAGAACAGTAAGCAATCCCATGACCCAATGAGATGAGGATGATGTGTATGACGTGTAAATGAGACTGTGTAGTCTTGTACAGACTGAGAGAGTATGGTTAATTGAACCCCAACCATCAAGAACACCGGTAACAACTGTCTAGTACTCAAATCCGTATAAAAGTAACTAACTACCTTTACTAGGATTTGAACCAGGAACCTTTGTCTCCGAAAATCAGCTGTTAAACAGCTGATTTTGTCGACGACTTTTACCTCTAGGCCAACCCGGTGGGTCTATTACATTTTATAATATATATTATTTTTGTTTGTTTTTCTCTCTCTTTTGTTTTCTTTTCTTTTATATATATTTTTACTGTATTATTATTTGTAAAATAATTATTGTAACTTTGTATGGGAAAATAAAGTTAAATTTCAATTCAATTCTCTACGGGAGGCCATCAAGTTATAGATAGACAGTACATTAAGGATTAAAAAAAAACCTTTCGTCAGTAGATGAAATAACTAATTAGTATGTTTTATTTTTATTTATACAGGCGGACCTCTAAATTTAAAGTACTCCCTGAATTAAGTATGTACTTGATCCCTTTGAAAAATCCTGCTCAATGTGATTAAATCACCTCTTTCGTTCGAAGAATTTGGATAGTTTCTGGGTCGTGTTTATTGTGTTGTTGTTTAGGTGAACAGCCGAAAGGCTGGTTTGAACCTGTAGAGGTTTTACTAAGTAAAACGAGGAGTGAAGTGGTTTACCATTGCCACAACTCACTGAGTGAAAAGTTACGCTTATCAGTATGCCAGGCCCTCTGAAAAGCACATTTTTCCACTCTGCAAATGACACCTTCAATTCATTCACCACAGGGTCCAACTGTATTATGAAATTCATTACTTTCAGATGAGACAACTCTGATTAGTATCTTTTGCATCTCTACCTGTTCTGTTGTTAAATGATTCAATCATTTAATTGGCTGAGCATGTGACAAGAAACAGAACAATTTATTTTAGCCCTACAACGGACAGATTGAGTGTAAATAAATTGACATTCCACCTGTCTGTTATGGGCATCGTGTATATTGTATGGAAACATTTTTAAGCTTTATTAATTAATAATTTGCGTAGCCTAATGGACATAACGTGGCTGTGAATACAGTTTAGGATATAGTAACCGTTAATTTTAAGAACGGATAAAATATTCATAGCTCTAGCTGAAACAATAAAAATGATTTATTTACCTATTTTATTTCTTTTGTTTTATTATATCAGTTGATCGACCGATACCAGTAAATCACGTTCAAATCTTTTTTATTTATTAGTAAATAAATAATTTTACCCATTAAATTTTCTTTCGGTATTTTGAAATGTCGAACTTAATATAATCTTTTGTCGTTTGTATTTTATTCATTTTGCTTTCCCTTTTGCTTCCTTATTCTGTCAGAAGTAAGAGAAGTGCTTTCAGGTTCAGAGCTGTTTGTTGCTTTGTAATTAAATTGTCCGATTGACTAATTTTATTAACTCTATTAATCAAATCCCCGTTTTTTTTATCTTTTGTTCGGTTTCTAATCCTTTCGGCTAAATTTTTGAATTTATTTTTAAATAAAAGTTGTAAATTTTATTACTGAATTTATTTCATAAGAGATAATTTCTTTAGAGAATTTTACAGATTGTAATCAGCAATTAATTGGAATTTTTAATAGTTTACTGGATTAATTTATTTTATTCCGAATTTTTTCCCGTTTTATATTTTATTGCGTGCATCGAGGAGATACCAAAAAAAGGGAAAGGTAAAAATTCATAAATATTAACATTGTAATAAATTTATTACTACTAATTCAATTATTTATTGCCTTTTTATTGTTTTTACTTAATCACTTTAATAATATTGTATCATCCGATATAAGTTTTGCCCAGCAATACACACTTAGCGTTTACTTACAAATTTATTTATATATAATTTTATTGAAATACCGGGTGAGCATAAAGTCTTGCCCTGATTATAAAAATTTATTGCAGAATAACTGTTTGACATAATTTAAATTTGATGCTGTTACATAGGTTAGTGTTAATAGTTTTTTTTTAAGATTACTTACATTAGTAAACTTCAACGTGTACCCCCTTGGTAGCTCGGAGAATGTCGAAGCGGTATTCCAGTTCCCGCCAAGTGTTTTGTAACATGTGTTCTGTCACAGTACCCACAGCAGCTTGTATCCTAGCCTTCAGTTCGTCAACGTCAGCAACTGGTGTGGCGAAGACTCTATCCTTGATATAGCCCCAGAAAAAAAAGTCAAGGGGAGTAATGTCTGGAGAGCGGGGTGGCCAGGGTGTTGGACCATCCCTTCCAATCCACCGATCCGGAAATGTTTCATCCAGGAAATTACGCACTATCAAAGCCCAGTGGGGCGGTGCCCCATCTTGCTGGAAAATTATCCATGGTTGATATTCTTCTAACTGTGATGCAATGAACTGCTGCAAAACATCTAAGTAAATGTTAGCGTTAATGGTGTTTTCCGTGAAGAAAAACGGCCCGAAATCCTTATTATGCATGAGGCCGCACCAAACATTCACATTTTTGCTGTCTCGCTGTAACTGTACAGTAGCATGTGGATTCTCTGATCCCCATATACGGACATTATGCCTATTTACCATTCCACTGACATGAAAGGTGGATTCATCGGTAAAGCATATGCGATTTAAGTAATCGTTAGCGCCGTCAATCCTGTTGAGAATCTCAGTTGCGAATTCTGCACGTCTCAGCAAATCATTCGGTTGCAAGGCCTGCACGATTTGCACTTTATAAGCATGCAACCTAAGCCTTTTATGAAGAATTTTCACCACACTTGCTTGCGGTATTTGAAGTTCACGTAATGCTTGACGAGTTGATTTAGACGGACTCCGTTGAAACGATTCCCGAACAAGATCAACAGTTGCTTCACTCACACTAGGCCTGCCACTTCTAGGAAGATCTTCAACGCTGCCTGTTTCTTTAAACCTTTCATACCATCGCTTTATGGATTTAACATCAGGAGGGCTGCGTCCATAAAAAGCCCGAAAATTACGCTGAACACTGATGGGCGTTTTCGTTTCGTGAAACCAAAGCACACATTGTGCTTTCTCCTGCTTCAACGCCATTTCGCCAGCAACTAACGTGAACTCACAGACCATGTCATTGTTGAGGAGCACTAGCGCCATCTATTGGTCACAAAATCTACTAACAATAACCTATGTAACAGCGCCAGATTTAAATTATTACGTCAAACGATTATTCTGTAATAAAATTTTATAATCAGGGTAAGACTTTATGCTCACCCGGTATATATAGTCTATTTCTAACCATAAAAGACATAAAAAATTAAGTTTTTATCAAGATTACACAGAAAAATTATGTTACCGAGAACGAATATTTCTCACAATTTTATACTGCTTGTTTTAGAGCAAAGAGAATTTTAGTTTATAAAATATGTGCATCACTGTTTTTTTGTATTCTCAGCTGTTGGTTCAGCTTTCTAATCAACTGTTGATGGGAAATTTACTTGTTTGTGTACGTTTTGTTTTTGATTTTGTGCCTTCTTGTTTCTTGCGTTTTCCCGTTAATGTAGATTTTTAACACTAGATACATTTTTCTCAGAAACCAATAAACCTACCAGGCTGAAATTTTTACCAGTTAATTATCTTGTATATCCACATGTACCGACATTTTTATGACTTCCTCAGGTGCTCCAAAAATTAGCAATACGCAAAAAAAAAACGTAGAGAACAATTTGTAAAAATTTTAAGTTATTCGTAATTTAAAAAAAAAAAATGGTATGGTTTGAAGATTAAATTGAATAAATGTCAGTAGCTCGAGAAGAAACCCGACACCTATGGTGTGTAAAGTTTCATTTGCCTATCTTTTACCAATCTTATGAAAAATGTACTTAAAATAGCAAATTTAACATTGGCGGGATACAAAGTACAGTGTCCTCGAAACAGTCGTATGCGCGGAGAGAACTCTTTGTGAAGAAGAGTTTTTGCGTATAAGTATAGGCCTATTTAACTTAGTTTAAAATATTGTACGTAGCTTAGTATAGTCATTAATTTTGTAATCTTAATGTAGCTATATTTTACTAAATAAAATAAAAAAAATAATAATAAAAAAGATTACAAAAAGATAACTGCAAAACATTTGTTGTCCTTTTAAATATGTGCTTTCCGGAACAATTTCTCGTGAAAGTGTGTACACATAACATAACATAACTTTATAAATGATATAATATTTTGCCAATCACATTATATATATATATATATATATATATATATATATATATATATATATATATATATAATGAACAATGAACCGAAATTGGAATTCATAATTAAATTACTTCACTTATTTCTGGTATCGTAAACGTAACAATTCACTTTGATCTACTTTTTTAAATTAAAAACGGCACCTACTACGTGCATACTTTTACCGAAACAGAAATGAAAAATCTGGTGTGAAACACTCACACAACTTTCTCTTGCCAATGCAAATAATTAACAATAAACCTAACATTAGTATTAAAACATTAGAAATGAACAAAAACTAACCTCAAAAACATAACCTTATTTTAATCATGAGTGAATGACGCAAAATGACAATCGAACTCAGTTTGGCTTAAAAATACGGAAAATCACGCTTTCACGCTAAACTAGGCTCTGTAGAGAAAAATGCTCTAAACAAAAGTTGTAGATCTTTTAATTTTCTATAAATTTAATTATATACACTTTTGTCGTAAAATGCATACTAAGACCGAAATGTTAAAAAAATCGATTTTTCTCACGTTTTCGTGAGAAAAAAAAACAGAAAATCGCAAATTACCGCTAAACTAAGCGTTATACAAAAAAATGTTTGAAACAGAAGTTGTAGGTTTTTAAATTCTCTACAACTTTTATTATATAAGTTTTTGCGCTAAAATTTATATTAAAGCCGTAATCTTAACAAAACAACGTTTTTACGTGAAAACAGCATCACCAAGAATTTCAGCAAACATGGCGCCCACCCTATCTTGTAGAGAATAAAAAATTGAGTAAAATAGGCGATTTTAAAAAAAATCGTAGGACCAGTTTTTGAGAAAATCGCAAAAAAGTGAAAAATTATACGAATAAACTACTACTTCCGGTTGACCGATTTTGATGAAAATGTTCGTGTCGCGTCCGGTAGTGGTATGTAACTTAAGTTTCAAGTTTCAAGTTCGTACGATGTTCCGTTCTTGAGATATTCTGTTCACACACAGACACACACACACACACACACACACACACACACACACACACACACACACACACACACACAGAGACCAATCGCTAGAAACATGTTTTTTGGGTTCAGGGGGTCTGAAAACGTATAGATCCGGTGAAAACTCGATTTGTTAAAATCGACATGAAAACAATACTTTCCTTCCTATATATTCATATAGGCAAGAGAAAGTAAAAAAGTTAACATTGTACGTAGTATATTTTGTCGCGGTGAAAAGTTGCATATTACCATAATGTGCTCCGATTTGTTCGACTCGTTACTCTATGCTTGCAATGTATACCTACTTTGTAAAGAACTTGTTCTTCTGTCGTTGTCTGTTCACGTAATTGTGTTTATTAATTATTATTAATTTTACATATTTTTACTTTCTCTTGCCTATATGAATATATAGGAAGGAAAGTATTGTTTTCATGTCGATTTTAACAAATACACTCTTCACCCGAATATACACCTAAACAGACCCCCTCACACCCACAACACAACGACATGTTTTTACCTATTGGTCTGTGTCAGTGGGTGTGTGTGTGTGTGTGTGTGTGTGTGTGTGTGTGTGCAGAATATTTCAAGAACGGAACATCGTACGAACTTCAAACTTGAAACTTAAGTTACATACCACTACCGGCCGTGACACGAACATTTTTATCAAAATCGGTCAACCGAAAGTAGTAGTTTATTCGTGTCATTTTTCACTTTTTTGCGATTTTCTCAAAAACTGGTCATACGATTATTTTTTTAAATCACCTCATTTACTTAATTTTTTATGCTCTACAAGATAGGGCAGGCACCATGTTTGCTGAAATTCTTGGTCAGGCTGTTTTCACGTAAAAAAATTATTTTTTTAAGATTGCGGCTTTATTATGCATTTTACCGCAGAAATGTAGCTATATAATAAAAGTTGTAGAGAATTTAAAATTCTACAACTTTTATTTCAAACATTTTTTTGTATAACGCTTATTAGTTTAGCGGTAATTAAAAATTTTCTGTTTTTTTTTTTCACGAAAACGTGTGAAAAATCTATTTTATTAAGATTTCGGCCTTAGTATGCAATTTACGACAAAAGTGTATCTAATCAAATTTATAAGAAATTAAAAGATCTACAACTTTTATTTAAAGCATTTTTTGTCCAGTGCCTAGTTAAGCGTGAAAGAGCGATTTTTCGTATTTTTAAGTCAAACTGAGTTCGATTTTCATTTTGCGTCTTTCATAAATATGATTAAAATTAGGTTATGTTTATTGAGGTTAGTTTTTTTTTATTTCTAATGTTTTATTACTAATGTTAGGGTATATTGTTTAAATTATTTGCATTGGCAAGAGAAAGTTGTGTGTGTGAGTGTTTCACACCAGATTTTTAAATTAAAAACGGCACCTACTACCTGCATACTTTTACCGAAACAGAAATGAAAAAGTTAACATTGTACGTAGTATATTTTATCGCCCATAACAGACAGGTGGAGTGTCAAATTATTTACACTCAATCTGTTTGTTGCAGGGCTAAAATAAATAGTTCTGTTTCTTATCACATGGTCAGCCAATTGAATGACTGAATCATTTAAGAGCAGAAGAGGTAGAGGTGTAAAAGACACTAATCAGAGTTATCTCCTCTGGAAGTAATGGATTTCATTATACAGCCACACCCTGTGGTGAATGAAGTGAAGGTGTCATTTGCAGAGTGGAAAATATGTGCTTTTCAGAGGGCCCGGCATGCTGATAAGCGTACTTTTCCACTCAGTGAGGAAGGCAATGGTAAACCACCTCACTCCTCGTTTTACTTAGTAAAACCTCTACAGGTTCAAACCAGCCTTTTGGCTGATGACCTAAACAACAATAACATATTTTATCGCGGTGAAAAGTTGTATATTACCATAATGTGCTCAGATTTGTTCGACTCGTTACTCTATGCTTGCAATGTATAGGCCTACTTTGTAAAAAACTTGTTATTCTATTGTTGGTCTGTTCACATAATGGGTGTTTTTAATTATTATTATTATTAATTTTAATTTTTTTTTCCTTATGTAGTATTTAATATGACGTATGTACTCCAATAAGAATTTAATAAAATTATAATGTAAATGTAAATATGTATTATTTATGTATGTTCATTACGTATACAGAAATGCAGTAAATGGACAGAAAATCGGATTCACTTTCTCTTGAATGAAACTAAAACAAAACAGGTACAGAGAAAATTATGTTTTGTATTTTAGGCCTACGTTTCAACTTATTTATTCGTGTATTTTTCCATCACTTTACTAAAATCGTTACAATACTGAATTGCGTTCCGTAATTTCTACTTGAAATCTAATTTACTTAACCTTTTCTTACCCGGTGTGGCATAGAAGTCACATTGGAGTGAAATAACAGACATAAAAACTTTAATTGTTAGCGACTACTTTTGATTAAAGAGCGCTGAATGTAAAGTGTAATAATTTTTTGTACCCTAGCCACGAATCGAACATGAGACCTCCGCTTTTCAGTGTAAGATGCTGACCACTACGCCACGGACGCGACCGTTAGTTTCTTTTTAAAGTTAGTTTTAGTCTTAAATATTCGTGTTCATTTACTAAAATAAAGTAGCATTTCTTCGGGTATGTTGAATGTACATACAAGTATATTTTTTAGGTTGTAAATACTGATTTTGTCCATTTTACCGATATTTTTGAATTGTAACCTTTTTTAAGTCTTAAATAATGCTTTGCTACAAATCTAAGCAAGAGAAGATACCATCAAGCCAAATGTGACATATGTGTTACACTTTTTTGTCACGCCATCAAAAAAAGGCTGAAGGTCTAAAAGTGATTTTATTTCACTTAAATGTCAGTAAAGTGTATGAAACAATGTACTGCACACATTTGTTTGTGTAAAGTTAAAAAAATTTGGGATGGAAAGGGTTAACTCTGTAGTGGGATAATTTTTTTTTTTTTTTGTAATCCCTAATTCGTGTACGTTGCAATCTGTTCAATTCAGAACAATAAGCAACCCCATGACCCAATCAGATGAGGATGATATGTATGACGTGTAAATGAGGTGTAGTCTTGTACACACTCAGGTCGACCATTCCTGAGAGAGTATGGTTAATTGAACCCCAACCATCAAAGTACACCGGTAACAACTGTCTAGCATTCAAATCCGTATAAAAGTAACTACCTTTACTAGGATTTGAACCAGGAACCTTCGTCTCCGAAAATCAGCTGTTAAACAGCTGATTTTGGCAACGACTTTACCTCTAGACCAACCCGGTGGGTTTGGGATAATTAATCGCTGAAATTTTATAGTTTTCCATGTTCAAGGGCAGATCTATGTAGTACAACGTAGACGTATTAGGGTGCATCCTATTAGTGCGTTAATTATTAAAATTAATATAAGTCAGTAATTTAAGTACAGTGGGTTTCGCTTGTTAGAATCATGTTTGGAAAACAAAATTTGATTCAATTAGCCGGCTGATTCAATAAGCCGATATTTTTCGAAAGTGTCAGAAACGCTGCTTTTAATACGAGTATGTTGTTACGAGCATAAAAAAATAACAAACCGACATATAATACACACACTCGAGCTGACAGTGCGTAAACTACACTGGTTAATTGGTAAATACTCACCTTTCTCAAACGAATCAAAAATTATTTTGTATAAATCCCTTTTAAAACCCATGTGGACATATGGGCTTCAATTGTGGCGTACATCCAGCACTTCAAACATAAACATATTCGAACGTTTTCAGACGAAAATTCTTGCGGCGGACACTTCAAATTCCGTGGTACATGAAAAACACTTATATCTATGCCGATCTTAATATTGACTCAGTGAAACAAACAATATCAAAATTCAGCCGTAAATATGAAGAAAGACTCAATCATCATCCAAACTGTTTGGCTCTGAATGTGCTAAATAACATTGATACTGGATTTTCAAGACTGAAAAGACGTACTGTTTTTGATTTAGATTATAGGTTTTAAAAAACATTGTTACATTTATTATCAATTTCTTTGACATTATAATGAAATTGTAATCGTGTTAACTAACATTTATCAAAATTGCTGATTGTTCTATTTCATGTGAACAGATTGTAATGTTGCAGACAAGCTGTAACAACGAAGTTTACGTGACAATCAAACAAGCGCGTAAAGTACAGTACACAAACACACTTTGAGAGAACGTTAGACCGTCTATTACTGATTTTCCATACTTTTTAGTCGAACTGAGTTTGATTTTCATTTAGCGTCACTCATTCGTGAATAAAATTAAGTTGTGTTTTTTTAATTTTGCATTGTTTTCTCATGAATTAACGAAAATGTTACGTTTTTATTAGCTACATTGGCATGAGTGTTTGTGTGAGCTCATTTTTCTCAGTGTATAGAGATGATCTAGTAAGGTAGAAATTGTGATTAGATTGGATTATTATAGAAGGTTTAACAATTAATCGCTGTTTAAAGTTGTTGTTGTTTAGGTCATCAGCCGGAAGGCTGGTTTGAACGTGTAGAGGTTTTACTAAGTAAAACGAGGAGTGAGGCGGTTTACCATTGCCACAACTCACTGAGTGGAAAAGTACGCTTATCAGCATGCCGGGCCCTCTGAAAAGCACATATTTTCCACTCTGTAAATAACAACTTCACTTCATTCACCACAGGGTCTGGCTGTACAATGAAATTCATTACTTTCAGAGAAGATAACTGTGATTAGTGTCACAGTACACCTCTACCTCTTCTGTTGTTAAATGATTCAGTCATTTAATTGGGTGACCATGTGATAAGAAACACAACTATTTATTTTAGCCCTGCAACGAACAGATTGAGTGTAAATAATTTGACACTCCACCTGTCATGGGCTGTTATGGGCAGCTGTTTAAAGTAGTGTACGTATACCCTCCTACTCACTATTATGACAATGCCCACGTGATTGTATAATCCTATCCATGTTATGATTCATTGTTTGCATAATGTTATTTGTGTTTAATTAAAGCGTTAACAAATTAATTACATTTCTATTTACTTTTGTTACCTATTATCAATACTCGTGCCGTGTAAAATGTGTAAACCGGTCGCCGTATACGGTAAGGCGCGACCTTTCTTTTATTTACTTAATGTAGCCTATCGTTCGTTGCACTGCATCAATGAAAGAAATTATTCACCTACGTCACTAATACACATGGAGTGGACAACTGATTATAACGGCGTTTAAACCGATCTTTCCGGTTCATTACCTTTTCAATTTAAATAACTTTTTTTTGGTATTTATTGTTTTACTTTCTCTTGCCCTATATGAGTATAGGGAAGGAAAGTGTTGTTTTCAGGTCCCGTAAACCCAAAGAACATATTATTTTTGCGGTTGGTGTGTCTGTCTGTGTGTGAACTAAATATCTGAAGAACGGAACATCGTAAAAAGTTAAAAGTTGAAATTTATGTTAGGTACCTATCTCGAGAGGACCCGACTAGAACATTTTCATCAAAATGAGACAATGGGAAGTGGTACTGATATGTAATGACGAGATGAACTCAGTGTGGGCGATGCGCTGCTGCTAGCGTTGTACGTACATTTCTAAAA
Organism: Catonia carolina; assembly: GCA_035578175.1. Taxonomy (NCBI): domain Eukaryota; kingdom Metazoa; phylum Arthropoda; class Insecta; order Hemiptera; family Achilidae; genus Catonia; species Catonia carolina. Next base: position 2,575,914 of record JAQMRL010000002.1, on the reverse strand, counting down.
ACATCCAACTGTGTAGTATATATAGTTTATTTTTTGCTTTATCTTTACAACACTTAATAATAACATTTAAAATAACATTATTTGCAATCAGTTTTTTAAAAATAAACTATAAGCAAATCTTTTGAATGTACAAATCACAAGTTGAGGCCTCATTACCCTGAGTACCTCTCATTATATCAATTATTCATGTGTTAAAAGAGAAAATTACTATGTACAAAGATATTTACATTTTACAATATAGAATACTTTTCACCGAAATTTTATAGACATTTAAACTCTTTCAGACAAGTCCAAAACATGGTAACGTTTCAGGCGCCTAACTTCTTCTGCATTATTTAGAAGATTTATGGCTAATTCGTTTTCATGGCTTTCAAGTCTTGCCTGATATTTTCTATTAAAACGCCTGACCTCGTCCATTAACATCAGAAAGGTTGCAATAATCTTGTATTTATGCATTCCTTGCAAACCATGGTGCCCTTGTTATAGCCCGAAGAACCTTATTTTGGAACCTTTGAATTATCTCTATGTTACTTCTGCTGGTAGTTCCCCAAAGTAGAACGCCGTACAACCAGACTGGTTTTAGTAACATTTTGTAAAGCAGCAACTTATTCTCAAGAGAGAGTGAAGAGTTCCCACCAATCAGCCAGTACATCCTTTTGTATTTCAGATTTAATTCGTTCCTCTTCATTCTCACATGGGTTTTCCAAGTTAACCGCCTGTCAAGATGCATACCCAGGTACTTTACAACTTCAGTTTGTGGTAAATCAACACCTCCAAGTTTTACTGGTGGACAAGTATTCCTCCGCATCGTAAAAGTAACATGCTGCGATTTTGCAGTATTGATCTTCACTCTCCATTTTTGAAGCCATGGTTAGATTTGGTCTAAACATTCCTGAAGTTTGTTTGAAGCAACTATAGGATCTCCACTTTTAGCAAGCAATGCCTTATCGTCAGCAAATGTAGCTTGAACTACCCCTTCAGTTGTTGGTAAGTCTGCTTCATACAATGAATACAAATACGGGCCTAGAACTGAACCCTGAGGTACACCAGAGGTAATGTACCTGGAAGATGACAGCTCGTCTTGGTATTTCACTTGAAAAAACCGATTTTCCAGATAAGATCGTAAAATCAAAAAGAAAGGTTGGCTTAACGTTCTCTTAACTTTGTATAATAGGCCGACATGCCAAATCTTGTCAAAAGCCTGTTCAGCATCCAAAAAACCAACAACACTTAATGACATTTAAAATAACATTCCGTTCCGCACTTGGAATTGTTTTCCGCTGCTTTCGAACGGTCGACACGATAAACTTATAATAAACGGATAGATAACTAATTTATAACAACACTACAACAGAATAATGAATAAAATGTGAAGAATTAAAATGAAAAGGAACGGAATGAGTTGTAACGAATTAAAATACTTTTATTTGTATAAATGTAGCCTAAAACGTAAAAACACAATAGCCAAATCTAAACGATATTTCCTGTACCACTTGTCATGTAATAAAATAAGGACTGTGTTCAATTCCAATGAGCTATGAGTGACAGTACGTTTTAGGATTGTAATATTGAAACTGGGCATGCGCAGTAGATTGTTCCCCTCTTACACTTCGTCTCAAACAAAGTTCATTTCGTGACTAACCATCAGTCGTTTACTAGTGTGATTTTTCACTTTTTTGCGATTTACTATGTATGCGAGTGCTTAAAACGAAATATTTGTTGTGTTTTTTTTTCATTATTCTTTTCGGATTCCTTTTAAATACATTGCTGATGACAGCAGTAATGTTATGGCGCGTAACGCAAGCGGAATTACGGTTCCGTACAATTAATTAGTTATGATGATTGGTAATAAACTTGTAGAAGGATCGACAATTACCGCGCTCTTATCAGGTTTTATTGAAGGCAGGAAAAGAGATATTGGACTCGTTTTTTGTAGCCTATCTACCTTTGGTAATGAATAACATCCGCTATATTTTAGGAAGCACTGGATTCAACAAAAAAAAAATGTGAACAAGTTATAAGTTGTAAGAAATGAAAGGAATCTCTGCTCTCTCTCTCGGTCTTGGGTTCGAATCCCACTCGGGCATGGCATTTTTTCATAAGTTACAAAAAATTCATTTCATCCTTCACCGCCTGCATAAGCAGCAATTTGCAAAACAGTCGGACGTTAAACCAAAAAAAAAAAAAATTCTCTCTCTCTCTCTCCCCCTCTCTCGTTCTCTCCCCCTCCCTCTCTCTCTCTCTGCTTCATTACTATTAATAAATCATCGGTAGACAACTCGATCTATCGTTTTCACAAATCTTTCACCTCTATCGTAGTATGATAAATTAAAATACTGTACCCTCATTTGGTGCATCTTTTGTGCTCTACGAGTAAGGCGGGGCGGGGGGGGTAAGTGGGATGCTGCTGAAATTCGTGGGGGTCTGTGCTTTCGTGGTAAACAATTTTATTTTAATCATTTTCAAGTGATCTTCTTCTCCTCCTCCAGGTGCCTTCTCCATTCAAAGGAGGTTGGTCAGTCGTACTTTGTCTACTGTTGCTCTGAAGAGGTCATGCGGCGACGACCAGTTAAACGCTTCTCTCACGTTTCTTAACCAGGATATTCTTCTGTGTCCCACCGAGCGTTTACTAATGATTTTTCCTTGAATTATGAGATGCAGAATTTCGTATTTAGGCCCCCTCATGATGTGTGACTAACTACCTAGAACTTTTATTTAAAGTTGTGTTTAATATATTTTGTGTGTTATATTTACCAGCCCATAACAGACTGGTGGAGTGTCAAATTATTTACACTCAATCTGTTTGGTGCAGGGCTAAAATAAATAGTTCTGTTTCTTATAACGTGGTCAGCCAATTAAATGACTGAATCATTTTAAAACAGAAGAGGTAGAGGTGTAAAAGACACTAATCAGAGTTATATTCTCTGAAAGTAATGAATTTCATTTTACAGCCAGACCCTGTGATGAATGAAGTGAAGGTGTCATTTGCAGAGTGGAAAATATGTGCTTTTCAGAGGGCCCGGCATGCTGATAAGCGTACTTTTCCATTCAGTGAGGAAGGCAATGGTAAACCACCTCACTCCTCGTTTTACTTAGTAAAACCTCTACAGGTTCAAACCAGCCATTTGGCTGATGACCTAAACAACAATATTTACCAGAGGCTATCGAATTACTGATGTAACTCCTCAAATATACAAAAGAAAAGTAACCAACTGGGTGATTAATTTAGGGAGAGAGCAGTCTGAGCATTTAATTAGTTCTATCTATTCAAACTAATTGCTCTTCCTCATGTGTCAGCTAAAAAAAAAAATTTTTTTGTTAACATTGTCATCGAAAGTCTGCTTCATCCTTTGCCATTACATGACATTTTATTTTTTAATTTATTTTTTATACTATTATCCTGTTTTTTTGTATATTTACGTCAGGAAATTTTGTTGTATGTTTTTTTGTAAATTTATTGTAGATATAAAAATATATTATTATAGGTAATAGAATAAATAACAAAATAAACCGACAACTGATACCCGGGCACAGGCTAGACCTATCCGAGGATTAGGCCTACCAAATAACATAAAATAACATTCATTGTAACTTACTTGTTTTTAGCAATAATAAATAAATAAATAAAATTTAATATAACGTTTTTAAAAACGTTTTTAAAACGTGACTTTTCCAAGAAAATGAAAGAATACTGGGCGAAGAGGAAAGCACAGAAGAAAAACTGAGAAATCGCGGTCCTTTGTAGGCCATAACGTAAATAATAATAATAAAATTTAATATAGAAAATAAAAATAGGAATAGGAAATACTAATCTTAAAAAGGTAGTAGCATTAGAGTTATATCTTAAATAAATTTTTTTTTTTTTAACGTCGCATCAACATCAAGGTCATTAGCGACGACGTTGGGGTGTAACTGTGTGTGATGAGGATGAAATGATTATTTGTAACGTATGAAAATATGCCGTGCCTGAGTGGGATTCGAACCCAGGACTGCATGATGAGAGGCGAGCACGTTACCAACTGCGCCAATGCGGCCTTAAATAAATTGTTATTGTTAGAAAATCAGAGTAGCCATTGGGCTTTATTTTCTTATGATTGATAATATAATCCTTAGGTAGTTTAAGTTTGAATAAAATTGTTCGTTAGTCTAAGACTAGTTACAATGAATAAATAAATAAATAAAAAAAGGATTTTTTCGTACAGTGCTTAACCCTTTATAGGGCAGTACTACCGAAGAAAATTATACATGTTGTAAAATATTAAATTTTGTTTTATTGGGACTTGAATAATGTACTTCTAGTGCCAGAACAGCACTATTTCAGCACTATTATAAGAACAGAACAGTTTCATTATAAGATGTATATTTTTTACTTTCTCTTGCCTATATGAATATATAGGAAGGAAAGTATTGTTTTCATGTCGATTTTTCGAAATCGAGTTTTCACCGGATCTATACGTTTTCAGACCCCCTGAACCCAAAAAACATGTTTTTTAGCGATTGGTCTGTGTGTCTGTGTGTGTGTGTGTGTGTGTGTGTGTGTGTGTGTGTGTGAACAGAATATCTCAAGAACAGAACATCGTACGAACTTGAAACTTGAAACTTAAGTTACATACCACTACCGGACCTGACACGAACATTTTCATCAAAATCGGTCAACCGGAAGTAGTAGTTTATTCGTATAATTTTTCAGTTTTTTGCGATTTTCTCAAAAACTGGTTCTACGATTTTTTTTAAAATCGCCTATTTTACTCAATTTTTTTATTCTCTACAAGATAGGGTAGGCGCCATGTTTGCTGAAATTCTCGGTGAGGCTGTTTTCACGTAAAAACGTTGTTTTTTTAAGATTACGGCTTTAATATAAATTTTAGCGCAAAAACTTATATAATAAAAGTTGTAGAGAATTTAAAAACCTACAACTTCTGTTTCAAACATTTTTTTGTATGACGCTTAGTTTAGCAGTAATTAGCGATTTTCTGATTTTTTCTCACGAAAACGTGTGAAAAATCGATTTTTTTAAGATTTTGGCCTTAGTATGCATTTTACGACAAAAGTGTATATAACCAAATTTATAGGAAATTTAAAGATCTACAACTTTTATTTAACGTATTTTTCTCTACAGAGCCTAGTTTAGCGTGAAATAGTGATTTTCCGTATTTTTAAGCCAGACTGAGGTTGATTTTCATTTTGAGTGTTTCACTCATGATTAAAATAAGGTTATGTTTATTGAGGTTAGTTTTTTGTTTATTTCTAATATTTTATTACTAATGTTAAATTATATTGTAAATTATTTGCATTGGCAAGAGAAAGTTGTGTGAGTGTTTCACACCAGATTTTTTTACTTTCCCTTGCCTATATGAATATATAGGAAGGAAAGTATTGTTTTCATGTCGATCACAACAAATACACTCTTCACCGGATCTATACGTTTTCAGACCCCCTGAACCCAAAAAACATGTTTTTAGCGATTGGTCTGTGTGTGTGTGTGTGTGTGTGTGAACATAATATCTCAAGAACGGAACATCGTGCGAACTTGAAACTTGAAACTTAAGTTATATACCACTACCGGACCCGACACGAACATTTTCATCAAAATCGGTCAACCGGAAGTACTAGTTTATTCGTATAATTTTTCAGTTTTTTGCGATTTTCTCAAAAACTGGTCCTACGATTTTTTTTAAAATCGCCTATTTTACTCAATTTTTTATTCTCTACAAGATAGGGTAGGCGCCATGTTTGCTGAAATTTTCGGTGAGGCTGTTTTCACGTAAAAACGTTGTTTTTTTAAGATTACGGCTTTAATATAAATTTTAGCGCAAAAACTTATATAATAAAAGTTGTAGAGAATTTAAAAACCTACAACTTCTGTTTCAAACATTTTTTTGTATGACGCTTAGTTTAGCAGTAATTAGCGATTTTCTGATTTTTTCTCACGAAAACGTGTGAAAAATCGATTTTTTAAGATTTTGGCCTTAGTATGCATTTTACGACAAAATAACCAAATTTATAGGAAATTTAAAGATCTACAACTTTTATTTAACGTATTTTTCTCTACAGAGCCTAGTTTAGCGTGAAATAGTGATTTTCCGTATTTTTAAGCCAGACTGAGGTTGATTTTCATTTTGAGTGTTTCACTCATGATTAAAATAAGGTTATGTTTATTGAGGTTAGTTTTTTGTTTATTTCTAATATTTTATTACTAATGTTAAATTATATTGTAAATTATTTGCATTGGCAAGAGAAAGTTGTGTGAGTGTTTCACACCAGATTTTTTTACTTTCTCTTGCCTATATGAATATACAGGGTGATTCATGAAGTTCTCCCCCCCACTTCTACAGCACATTGTACTAGTAAAAATAATGAAAAAATGTTATATAAACATAGGTCCGAAAACGCTTCGTTAGCGAGTTACAGCTAGCGAAAGATTTCGCCTGAATTCCTGGGCAAAGAGTAAAATAAAGCCATACTGAACTTTTGGAAAGGTTAATTAAGTAAGAAATGTCGTGGATTCTTATGTAATTTTACCTGATAAAGCTAATAAAATAGGTTTCAGAACTGTACCTGTAGTAGTTTTTGAGGGATTCACGGTTAAATGCAAAAAATTGGGGCACGAAACAATGTTTTTTTTAAGTTTCATGTACAATAACTTTGTTAAATTGGTAATAAATACATAAAATCAACAAACATTAATTGTAGAGAATTTAATTCTGAGAAAATTGATATAATCAAAGTCTAAAATAAAACAGAAATAAGTATCAAAAAATCGATTTTATTCAGTATAATACATTACTAGTTTTAAGCAAAATTAATCAGGTTGGGCCAACCGTACGCACCTTTTTATAATAGATGTTCGAAAATGAGGCCATCATTATCAATACATTTTGCAGCACGTTTGTGTATTGCTTTTGTTGCGTTTCTTAATTTTTCAGGGCTTCCCTGTATCTGCACAGCCGAATCCATAATACGGGCAATTAATTCATCACGAGAATTCACTTTTGTCTTGTATACAATGTCTTTCATCCATCCCCAGATGCAATAATCCAATGGAGATAGATCTGGGGATCTTGGTGGCCAAGGGTGAGGCCCTCCACGACCAATCCAGTGTCCAGGAAATTGATGATTTAAATAAGCAGAAACGGCACGTGAAAAGTGGGGAGGTGCTCCGTCATGCTGGAAGTACAAATTTTGTCTGAGACGTAAAGGAACATTCTCTAACAGCTGCGGCAATTCTTCTTGAAGGAAATGCAAATACAACTCAGCATTTAGGCGTCCAGGTAATATGAAAGGTCCAATCAGCCGATTGTGCAAAAGGCCACACCAGACATTGACGCTAAATCGGTGTTGAAAGTTCTGTTCCACTACCTCATGTGGATTTTCTTCTGCCCATGAGTGTTCATTGTGCAAGTTATTGACACCATCCCGAGTGAATTGTGCCTCATCCGTAAACAAAATACGCTTGTAGAGTTGATTATTAATATTCAAAAAGTTGCAAAACTCCAAGCGAAGCGGACCATCCCCTGGCTGTAGATGTTGAACCTTTTGTTTATGAAACGGATAAAATTTGTTTCGATTTAGTGACCTCCACACCGTTGACTGCGAAACTCCTATCCGCCTAGAAATACGTCGTGTACTTACACCTGGACTGCGATGAACAGCATTAATAACAATATCATCATCAAGTTGGACAGCTCGTTCATAATTGGTTCTAGTACTTGGTAGTGATCCTGTTTCCCGAAGAGTACGAAAAGTTCCTGAAATTGTTTTGGTATCTGGAATCCTCCTATTAGGGTAACGTAGTTCATATTCTACTACAGCAGCTCTAGCATTACCATTACAGTAACCCAAAATAAAAACCATATCAGCGTATTCCTCTGATGTAAATAAGTAAGGCATTTTTTCGCTGAATAAACAATCGAATTATAACTCACAAAAAAATTGCATTTAATAACACGATTCACAGAACCCGATCTCCTGCTGTAGCTTACAAAACACCACTAATACACAGTTCTAACGTAACAGTACAGAATACCATTGTTGATCAGCTGTTATTCGTGCGTTACCAACTTAGAAATTAATAAAACAAAAAACTGCATTTCGATTATTAGTAAACAATAATTGGAAAATGTTTGCTTCATTTATTTTCGAACATTTAATGTAAATTTTTATTTAAAAAAAAAATGCAACGTAATAAAACATGATATTTTTATTTACAAACAAATTTATTTAACAGTTCATCTTGTTTTCTCAATTTATCTCATCATTAAGGAACAAACATTTTGTTTTTGTTTTATTTTAACTAAATACCGTACGGTATTTCTTTACAGATAGTAATGTATTATACTGAATAAAATCGATTTTTTGATACTTATTTCTGTTTTATTTTAGACTTTGATTATATCAATTTTCTCAGAATTAAATTCTCTACAATTAATGTTTGTTGATTTTATGTATTTATTACCAATTTAACAAAGTTATTGTACATGAAACTTAAAAAAACATTGTTTCGTGCCCCAATTTTTTGCATTTAACCGTGAATCCCTCAAAAACTACTACAGGTACAATTCTGAAACCTATTTTATTAGCTTTATCAGGTAAAATTACATAAGAATCCACGACATTTCTTACTTAATTAACCTTTCCAAAAGTTCAGTATGGCTTTATTTTACTCTTTGCCCAGGAATTCAGGCGAAATCTTTCGCTAGCTGTAACTCGCTAACGAAGCGTTTTCGGACCTATGTTTATATAACATTTTTTCATTATTTTTACTAGTACAATGTGCTGTAGAAGTGGGGGGAGAACTTCATGAATCACCCTGTATAGGAAGGAAAGTTATGTTTTCATGTCGATCACAACAAATACACTCTTCACCGGATCTATACGTTTTCAGACCCCCTGAATCCAAAAAACATGTTTTTAGCGATTGGTCTGTGTGTGTGTGTGTGTGTGTGTGTGTGTGTGTGTGTGTGTGTGTGTGTGTGTGTGTGTGTGTGTGTGTGTGTGAACAGAATATCTCAAGAACAGAACATCGTACGAACTTGAAACTTGAAACTTAAGTTACATACCACTACCGGACCTGACACGAACATTTTCATCAAAATCGGTCAACCGGAAGTAGTAGTTTATTCGTGTAATTTTTCACTTTTTTGCGATTTTCTCAAAACCTGGTCCTACGATTTTTTTTAAAATCGCCTCGTTTACTCAATTTTTTATTCTCTACAAGATAGGGTAGGCGCCATGTTTGCTGAAATTCTGCGTGAGGCTGTTTTTACGTAAAAACATTTTCTTTTTAAGATTGCGGCTTTAATATGCATTTTAGCGCAAAACGTTATATAATAAAAGTTGTAGAGAATGTAAAATTCTACTACTTTTATTTGAAACAATTTTTTGTATAATGCTTAGTTTAGCGGTAATTAGCAATTTTCTGTTTTTTTCTCACGAAAACGTGTGAAAAATCTTTTTTTTTAAGATTTCGGTCTTAGAATGCATTTTACGACAAAAGGTATAAAATAAAATTTATAGGAAATTAAGAGATCTACAACTTTATATTAAGTATTTGTTTTGTACAGTGCCTAGTTTAGCGTGAATGAGCGATTTTCCGTATTTTTAAGCTAAATTGAGGTCGATTTTAATTTTGCGTATTTCACTAATGTTTTTTGAGGTTAGTTTTTTGTTCATTTCTAATGTTTTAATACTAATGTTAGGTTTATTGTTAATTATTTGCACTGGCAAGAGAAAATTGTATGAGTGTTTCACACCAGATTTTTATGTTAAGCCCTGGTAAGTATACTTACCAAGGAACGTTCATTGAAATGGGAAGCACGTATACAACAGAAAAATGTGTAGAATAATTTATCTTAACAGTATAATAGCATGTATTCTTGCTTTCCCGTAAAAAGCTCGAATTTTCTAAGCACTGTACAAAAGTAACAACAAAACAACTCGGTTGCATACGTTGGTATGAATCCTTACCACATTCGTGCAACTCACGAAGCAAATGGTCACTGCCTACTAATTTCATAACTGCCCATAACAAACCTGCCCATAACAAACAGGTGGAGAGTCAAATTATTTACTCTCAATCTGTTCGCTGCAGGGCTAAAATAAATAGTTCTGTTTCTTATCACATGGTCAGCCAATTAAATGACTGAATCATTAAGAACAGAAGAGGTAGAGGTGTAAAAGACACTAATCAGAGTTATCTCCTCTGAAAGTAATGAATTTCATTGTACAGTTGGACCCTGTGGTGAATGAAGTGAAGGTGTCATTTGCAGAGTGGAAAATATGTCCTTTTCAGAGGGCCCGGCATGGTGATAAGCGTACTTTTCCACTCAGTGAGTTGTGGCAATGGTAAACCACCTCACTCCTCGTTTTACTTAGTAAAACCTCTACAGGTTCAAACCAGCCTTTTGGCTGATGACGTAAACAACAATTACTAATTTCAATATGTGGATAGCCTACTTATCATAAAAAGCCAGTAGAGTTCAACTGCATAGCTTATTCTTTAAAAATATTACCTTATTGCCAGTGGCAAGTATACTTACCAAAGACCTATTAAAGGGTTAATTCAGCGTCAATCAGTACCTGATTTTCCATAATATTTATTGTTCATTGAAATTTGTTAAAAAAATTGTTTTTACTTTCTCTTGCTTATATGAATATATAGGAAGGAAAGTATTGTTTTCATGTCGATTTTTCGAAATCGAGTTTTCACCGGATCTATACGTTTTCAGACCCCCTGAACCCAAAAAACATTTTTTAGCGATTGGTCTGTGTGTGTGTGTGTCTGTGTGTGTGTGTGTCTGTGTGTGAACAGAATATCTCAAGAACGGAACGTCGTACGAACTTGAAACTTGAAACTTAAGTTACATACCACTACCGGACGCGACACGAACATTTTCATCAAAATCGGTCAACCGGAAGTAGTAGTTTATTCGTATAATTTTTCAGTTTTTTGCGATTTTCTCAAAAACTGGTCCTACGATTTTTTTTAAAATCGCCTATTTTACTCAATTTTTTATTCTCTACAAGATAGGGTAGGCGCCATGTTTGCTGAAATTCTCGGTGAGGCTGTTTTCACGTAAAAAAGTTGTTTTTTTAAGATTACGGCTTTAATATAAATTTTAGCGCAAAAACTTTTATATAAAAGTTGTAGAGAATTTAAAAACCTACAACTTCTGTTTCAAACATTTTTTTGTATGACGCTTAGTTTAGCAGTAATTAGCGATTTTCTGATTTTTTTCTCACGAAAACGTGTGAAAAATCGATTTTTTTAAGATTTTGGCCTTAGTATGCATTTTACGACAAAAGTGTATATAACCAAATTTATAGGAAATTTAAAGATCTACAACTTTTATTTAACGTATTTTTCTCTACAGAGCCTAGTTTAGCGTGAAATAGTGATTTTCCGTATTTTTAAGCCAGACTGAGGTTGATTTTCATTTTGAGTGTTTCACTCATGATTAAAATAAGGTTATGTTTATTGAGGTTAGTTTTTTGTTTATTTCTAATATTTTATTACTAATGTTAAATTATATTGTAAATTATTTGCATTGGCAAGAGAAAGTTGTGTGAGTGTTTCACACCAGATTTTTTATAATTGCGGGCTTAATTTTTATACGTTTTTCATCACAGGGTCTGGTTCTATAACGAAATTGATTACTCTGAGAAGAGGTAACTGTGAGTATTTTTTTACTTTCTCTTGCCTATATGAATATATAGGAAGGAAAGTATTGTTTTCATGTCGATTTTAAGAAATCGAGTTTTCACCGGATCTATACGTTTTCAGACCCCCTGAACCCAAAAAACATGTTTTTAGCGATTGGTCTGTGTGTGTGTGTGTGTGTGTGTGTGTGTGTGTGTGTGTGTGTGTGTGTGTGTATGTGTGTGAACAGAATATCTCAAGAACGGAACATCGTACGAACTTGAAACTTGAAACTTAAGTTACATACCACTACCGGATTCGACACGAACATTTTCATCTTAATCGGTCAACCGGAAGTAGTAGTTTATTCGTGTAATTTTTCACTTTTTTGCGATTTTCTCAAAAACTGGTCCTACGATTTTTTTTAAAATCGCCTCATTTACTCAATTTTTTATTTTCTACAAGATAGGGTAGGCGCCATGTTGGCTGAAATTCTGGGTGAGGCTGTTTTGACGTAAAAACATAGTTTTTTTAAGATTACGGCTTTAATATGCAATTTAGCGCAAAAATTTATATAATAAAAGTTGTAGAGAATTTAAAATCCTACAACTTTTATTGCAAACATTTTTTTGTATAACGCTTAGTTTAGCGGTAATTTGCAATTTTCTGATTTTTTCTCACGAAAACGTGTGAAAAATCGATTTTATTAACATTGCGGCCTTATTATCCATTTTACGACAAAAGTGTATAGAATTAAATTTATAGAAAATTAAAAGATCTACAACTTTTATCTAAAGCATTTTTCTCCTACAGAGCGTAGTTTAGCGTGAAAGTGTGATTTTTCGTTTTTTATGCCAAATTGAGTTTGATTTTCATTTTGCGTCATTCACTCATGATTAAAATAAGGTTATGTTTTTGAGGTTAGTGTTTTGTTTATTTCTAATATTTTATTAATAATATTAGGTTTATTATTAATTATTTGCATTGGCAAGAGAAAGTTGTGTGAGTGTTTCACACCAGATTTTTACTATTGTACCTCTTCTGTTGTTAAATGGTTGAGTCACATAATTGGGTGACCATGTGATTAAAAACACCAACTACTTTTTGTATCCCTGGAACTAACTGGTTCGTAAATAATTCCCTAACAGATTCGTAAATAAATTCACAGATAATTTAACACCACCTGTTTGTTATGGGCGAAAATTTTATTATAGAACCGTTTGTAGGATCGCATTACTTTTCTCTGTAGTAGTATACTTGAGATTGAATCGGAAGAAAGTAAAATGAGTGAGAAGAGAAGTATTTGGTGCGACTAGTTGGTAGGTAGAAATATATTGATAGAGTCGGCCTTGAAATGTTGTAGCCAAGGTTATATTTGTTGTTTGTTGACTACGCGAACAAAACAAAACGGTACCTGTATTGGATGGATGCGTAACGTAACTTGTAGTAAACTTTCCCTACTTTCGTGTCGTGTCGGTGACGGCATCCAACGCAACGCAACCTTACATAAACCGGTTCACGTTCATTTGCACTCTCATCATCATCATCATTATCATCAGATGGGGGCCAATACACTGACGCCATTCCGAAAGCCTTACTTACACATTTCTTTAATTTTAATGGTACTGTGGTGTTACAACCAACCCCGCACGAGGGGTTGTAACGTTGTAACACATAGGAGGGTTGATTGTAAAAATAAACTGTCTACACCAAACTTATATATATTGTGACACTTATCACTAAGGTCCGTTTCAGGATCTAGGTAATTAAATAATTAATACACTAAAGTTTACAATTACAAGCATTTATTACACTTAAAGGTTTACAAAATATATAATAAACTAATTAAAATGACTGGGTAAAGTAAACTGGACGAGGCCATCTACCTGAGGGACCGGAGGTTTAAGGAAATCTGCGTTTTATTCGTGTAGTAAGGGTCGCCTATTGTGTTTTATTACTGGTGAAAGGGTCGCTTGTTGTTATGATCCGATGGACTCGTCTAGTTGTCTAAAGGCACTTTTACAGTTAACTGTTTTTAACTGTTATGAACATGCAAAGATCTGTGACTGTTTTTGGTAAATGAGGAGGTTATTGTGAAAAACTAATAATTTTCCATAATATCTAAAGTGGCTGCATGAATAGTGAAAACGAAGAACTCAAGAAATAATTTCTTCTCTTGTTGCACTACTGCACTATTTATATTTTTACTTTTTAAGTTTTATTTGTTAATTTAAAATACATTATAATTATGTTTTATAAAATTTATGTACAATAAAGTGCATTATCTTTGCATATTCATTTGCATGGCATAGGTTTAAAATAGGTTAACTGTAAAAGTGCCTTTAGACAACTAGACGAGTCCATCGCATCATAACGACAGGCGACCCTTTCTACACTAATAAAACACCCATTTCCTTAAACCTCCGGTCACTCAGGTAGATGGCATCGTCCAGTTTACTTTACCCAAATGACTTATTACAATAAATAACTTAATAACTTACTTAGCACTACTTACAATCACTTTTATAAGACTACACATATAAAATGGAACTGAATACACAAAACGGAACTTAATACACTTACACAAAGACTTTACATACGCACACAAACAAAGGCAGTATAACAATCGTGAATCACTACAATGCTCGGATACGTAACCTGTATACGCACCGTAACCACTCGTCAAAGATCAAACGAATACTGACTGGACCGCGCTCGGGGGTCTCCTTATGTACTCATTCACAAAGATAGTTCGAGAAGAGCAGAGAACAACATGCAAAAATAAAGTACAAAAAATAACCCGTTATTAACGAGTGCTAGAAAAATCCGTTGTAAACAAGTCAACAATAGGTCTTATTGTAAATATAGGGTGATTCAAAAAGAGCGCCGGTTTTGATATATCAAATTAAGAGATTTATTTTATTGAAAAACTGAAAATAAATACATCAACAAGTTCATCTTACCTTCCGATTTTATGTATGAAAAATGATGTCATGCATGTGTCCTCCTCTACTGCGCTGGCACGCATCAACTCTGTCCATGAAATTGGATATTACTGCACGACAAGTTTCGACTATGTGGGACAAGTTTCCGTATGTGGGGTTTTCTAAACCCCACATACGGCAGTTCTGTTTATTAACAAAACCGTTTTAGTGGAAGTGCGCCTCATCACTGAAAATGATTTTGTTTGCGAAGGTGTCATAATCCTGCCGTTTTCTCAATACCCAGTCAACAAACTGTCGTCTCTTCTGGTGGTCTGCCACTTTCAAATGTTGCGTCAACTGAATTTTATACGGGTGATATTGGAGATCGTACCGAAGAATTCTCCGTACAGAAGAACATCTTAAACCCAATTGTTGAGAACGGCGACGTATTGATTTTGCTGGGCTAACAGCCACACTGTCACGAACCAACGCAACGTTCTGCTCAGTTCGGCCAGAACGACGACGTCCAGAACTTTTAAGGTCGACTGTTGAACCCGTCTCAAAAAACTTTTTCATGAGCCTGCGAACTGTTGATTCATTCGGTGCTTCATTACGTCCTAGAGTACCGCGAAGTCGCCTGACAGTAGCCGCATAACTCTCTCCACTCTGGTAAAATGTTTTGACGATTAACACTCGTTGCGCAATAGTAAACTTCTCCATGGTTAGACACAGACTGCGAGAGTACTACACTGCGAACAAGAGAAACTACAACTGAATCGTCAATCGGAATGTTCTCCGAAATAGAAATGAGGTCAAACAATGTTGCCAACCGATAAACAAAAATTTACCAGCCGTTTAAAAACCGGCGCTCTTTTTGAATCACCCTATAGAATAAAAGTTGTTACGGGTCTCTTTCACAAATAGTTGTACAACAATATCCGACCTTTTATCCTACACAATAGCGCAGTTATTAAATAATTTTTATGAATAGACAGACCTTTATTGTCATTATTGTCCTATTGTCAATTATTGTTACTATTGTGTTACTGTTACTTTTGTTCTATTATTCCTTTCTTACTCTATTATCTACTTTGTACCATTTCATGAATGAAACGCTAGAACCTTCGCGAACCATCCTTTCCTTCGATGTTGTTACAACATTTTTGTTTTTTATGATTTTTCAAACATGTCAAATAGTATTTCACTTGACAGTACTTAATTTTATGATTGAATGTAAAATTATTTATATAAAAAAAACGAAAAATTGTTTCTTTCTTAAAATTGTTGAAACTAAACAGATGAAAGTAAATTAAAGTAGTAAACAAATTCTTATTTACAAAATTTTTAATTTAATTTTTATCTTAAAAAGAAATATGATGAATTAAATAATAGTATAAGTAAGAAGAAATATGTAGGGAAGGTCGTAACGGACACTCCAGTGTTACAACCAACCCTGTACGACGCCATCACATAAAATATGTCTAAATGACGCTAACAAAACTTGACTGAATAATCCGACCTTGATTTTACTATCAAACTTGATTTTTGAGCCTAATAGCAAGAACGGTGATATTTTGTTGGGTATTTTCAATTATCATTGTATTTCATAACTTATAATGAACATTTAAAAATAATGAGGAAAAAAAATTCTCGAAAATTTGCTCATCATTGTAAAAAGTAGATATTTCTTATTAAATTTTTACCACCAAAAATTGGCCAAAAACACTTAACTCACAATGCCAAGTAGTACAAGACTTCTTCTTCTCTGGAAACACATTTAATTCTACCGATAGGTACCCGATTTATGAACGGTGTTACAACCAACCCCTTGTTACAACCTTCCCTTATGACATTAGAAATGTGCTCTCCTGGGGGGGGAGGGTTATTCCATACTCCTCAGACCCCCCTAGTAGTGACCCCCCAAACGTTTTTTTTTTTTTAGCTTTTATTTGTTATCAGGAACTGTACATTGTTGACAACTACCCAATTTGATTGCTGCTTTTTGCTGTATTTTTTGACGTGGATTAGACATGAGTTTGAACAGGGACCCCCAGTAGAGTTTGTTCATGGATGGCTGTCAACTGGTCACCATACAAAGTCGCTTACCCAACCGGTGTTACTTAACAAATAATAGCGACTTTCAACCAGCTGACTGACTGGGCTGGCCCGAAGGCCACCCCCCCCATTCCAAACTTGATGCTAAATCTGCCACTGTACAGTGTATTGGTGTTTGATTATCCGATCTCCTCTGGACCCAACTAATTCGGATAACTGACGGTCCACTGTATAGGTCCTGTAGAAAAATCTATTTTAATCGGAAAGACTAAGATAACTTACTTTTCCGAGTCTTCGTAACCGTATTTTAAGATTGCAATATTTATAGGGTGATTAAAAAAGAGCGCCGGGTTTGATATATCAAATTAAGAGATTTATTTTATTGAAAAACTGAAAATAAATACATCAACAAGTTCATCATTCCTTCCGATTTTATGTATGAAAAATGATGTCATGCATGTGTCCTCCTCTACTGCGCTGGCACGCATCAACTCTGTCCATGAAATTGGATATTACTGCACGACATGTTTCGACTTCCATTTGCCCGATAACCCGTCGAATTTCCTCCTTCAAGTCATTGATGTTTCGGGGTTTATTGGCATACACCAATGACTTCAGATGACCCCAAACAGGAAAGTCACAAGGCGTCAAGTCACACGACCTTGGTAGCCATTGATGGTCGGAATTACGAGAAATGATGCGATCCTGGAACCGTTCACGGAGCAACAACATTGTTTCTCGTGCAGCGTGACAGGTGGCACCATCCTGCTGAAACCACAACTCGTCAATGTCCATTCCATCCAAATGACGCCACAAAAACTCCCTAATCATCGTACGGTATCGGTCTCCATTTACTGTCACGGCTTGTCCTTCTTGATTTTCAAAAAAGTAAGGGCCGATGACACCGCCCGACCAAAAGCCGCACCAAACTGTCACTCGCTGTGCATACAAGAGAAACTACAACTGAATCGTCAATCGGAATGTTCTCCAAAATAGAAATGAGGTCAAACAATGTTGCCAACCGATAAACAAAAATTTACCAGCCGTTTAAAAACCGGCGCTCTTTTTGAATCACCCTTTAGTTTGCGCCGCAATTGAAAATATTGTGACAATATCGAAGGAAGGTGTGGTTCTCGAAATTTCTAGTAGGATTCATTCATGAAAATTGTAAAGAGCGGATAATAGAGTGAAATAGTAACAATAGGCGACAAGAGTAACAATGGGGTGGCTATAAAGGTATGCCTATTCATAAAAGTTGTTTGAAAGGACACTGCGCTACTATCTATGAAAAAGTCGGCCTGTAACAACTTCTATTTACAAAAGACCTATTGTTCACTTGTTTACAATGGATTTTTCTAGCACTCATTTATAAAGGGTTTTTTTGTACCCTATTGTTTGTAAGGAAGATTCGGTGTTTTTCGTGAAGGTTCTTTTGATTCACTATAAAAGAGACGCCCGAGTGCGGTCAGCAGTCAGTATTCGTTTGATCTTTGACGAGTGACTACGGGGCGTTGTGCAGGAGCGTTCCGAACATTGTGTTTGTCAACGATTGTTATACTGTCTTTGTTTGTGTGTGTATTGTGAAAAGTTAATGTGTATCTGTATTAAAATTCAGTTTTGTGTATTCAGTTTTATTTTGTATGTGTAGTCTTATGAAATTGATTGTAAGTAGTGCTAAGTAAATTATTAAATTATTTATTGTTTATTATTTATTTTAAGTAAATTATTTAAGTTATTTATTGTATTACTTTATTATTACTAGTTTATTATTTATTTTTTAAATCGTTTAGTGTAATAAATATTGGTAATTGTAAACTTTAGTGTATTAATTATTAAATAACCTAGATCCCGAAACGGACCTTAGCGATAAGTGTCATAATATACAATGTGTATGAGCTCCTTTTTACTAAAATTTATGACGATGAGAAAGAGTGAAGAAGCAGTCTGTTACACATGGACTAGTACTGTGCATGTGTATTTGATTTAGTTAACGGTGTGTGTGTGTGTGTGTGTGTGTGTGTGTGTGTGTGTGTGTGTGTGTGTGCGCGCGTGCGCGCGTGTGTGAGTGTGAGTGTGTGTGTGTGTGTGTGTGTTTGTGTTTGTGAGTGATCCTACTGGAGTACATTAATTAAAACCGGTTGCCGAAATTTCACTTTCATCTGGTCCTTCTAAAACATAATGAACGCTTTTAAAAAGGAAATGTTTCCAATTTCGTCACCTGATTAACATCTATACACGAACACACAACCACAGACCAGTATAACAAACACCTCCTTCATACTTTCTCGTTTTCATTATCTCTTTCTAAAAGGAGAAGTGTTTTTCTTGCCCGCTATCGTCTTACCTCGTACTTAACTTTCTGATTTCGGTCGGCCTTTTTTACTTTATCTCTCCCTATAAGAATATTTGCCTGTAACAGGCAGGTAGAGTGTTAAATTATTTGCACTCGATCTGCTATAGTCACTTGAGTCACGAGTTTGCCCTTGTTTGCAACGAGGGGTAAAGGGGGAACAGCATCAGTGCGCATGCCCGACTGCTTTAATTTCAGTACGACAAACGTAACAACTTATACTATATCCAGAGCATATCGCGGAACCTTTTGTAGGTTAACTGTTCGTTACAGAAATGTCGGTTTCTCGAAAACGTGGTCGAACTATTCACAGTGTTGAACGAAATCTAATATGCAATGAAATAAAATGTTATGAAGTTGGAAGCTAAACAAAAATGCCTATCTGTGCCTCTTAACAAAAGCCGTGAGCGAGCGGCTACCTACTGTGATTTTTCTCTTTCCACAATTCGGAAAATAAAGAAGGAAATTATAGACGTGAAGAAGCTATTCTTTAACAGTTACGTTGACACCTGGTAAAAAAAAAACGGTTAGGTAGTTACTAGAGAGACTGATAATGAAAATGCCGATGACAGCAATAGTAAAAAAGGCGATTCATTCGTAATTACAGTAAATCAAACATTTCTAGTCATGTAATTAAGCTATAAGCAATATTACTGGTCACATTTATTTCTTATAAGGTTTATGAAGAAAAAATTTTCTCGGAATAAACCACAGCTTGTTGTTGTAGCTTAGGTCAACAGCCAAAAGGCTGGTTTGAACCTCTAGAGGTTTTACTAAGTAAAAACGAGGAGTAAGGTGGTTTACCATTGGCTTCCTCACTGAGTTGAAAGAGCATGCTTATCAGCATGCCAGGCCCTCCGAAAAGCACTCACTTTCCACCCTGCAAATGACACCTTCACTTCATTCACCACAGGGTCCAACTGTATAGTGAAATTCATTACTCTCAGAGGAGATAACTCTGATTAGTGTCACAGTACACCTCTACCTCTTCTGTTCTTAAATAGTTCAGTCATACGTGTTGAACGAAATCTAATATAATATGCAATGCAATTAAATGTTATGAACTTGAAGCTAAACAAAAATGCCTATCCGTGCCTCTTAACAAAAGCCTTGAGCGAGTGACTAACTACTGTGATGATGTTTCTCTTTCCACAATTCTAAAAATAAAGAAGGAAATTAAGGACTTGAAGAAGGTATTCTTTAACAGTTAAAAGAGCTGTTCTTTAACCAGCTATTCTTTAACCTGGTAAAAAAAGATAACGGTTAGGTAGATACTAGAGAGACTGATAATGAAAACGTTTGTGCAAAAGCAATAGTAAAGAAGGCGATTCATTTGTAATTACAGTAAATCAAACATTTCTAGTCGTGTAATTAAGCTATAGGCAATATTAGAGGTCATATTTATCCCTTATAGGTATGGTTTATGATGAAAACATTTTCTCAGAATAAACCACAGCTTATAAAATGTATCTAGAAACCGCACGGTACTGAAATGTACTAGTAGTGTCTCAGTGTTGAAGTTGGCAGCACTGTAAATATGACATTTCCTTTCCTCACATCCATCCATACGCAAAAGGCAATCTCGTGATTTCAGTATCTATAGTAGTACGAGGGCTACAAAAGATGGTTGTGTTTCTTATCAGATTGTCACCCAATTATATGACTTAAGCATTTAACAACAGAACAGGTAACTTAGAGAGGCAAAACGAATTTCATTCGTTTAGAGGCATGTAATTCGATAATTATTTGACCGCAAATTTTAAAATTTTAACACATCATAGACAATTATAATATTCTTACAGCGGGTTAAAAATTTCAAATTCGTACGTCATTTAAATTTAGATTTATTAACAATATTCTGAACCATTGATATCTCGGTAACCGCTCGATCGTTAGGCACGGGCAAACTATCGTTTTTTTTCAGCGTTAAAAACTTAGTACAAATATGTTAATAACATGAAATACTGATTGGCCAATGTTGTGGTAGAATTTTTAAAATTTTGAAAAATAGACTTGGTAATGCGGGGGTCGGGCACTACTATCCATGTTGCCAGGTTGTGCCACGTGACATCCTGTCGGATTGTCTACCTGAATTGACAGAATGCATTGTCAATTCAGGTAGACAGTCAGATTCAGGCAACATGGATAGTAGCGCCCACCCCCCGAATTACCAAAACTATTTTTCAAAATTTTAAAAATTCTACCACAACATTGGCCAATCAGTATTTCATGTTGTTAACATATTTGTACTAAGTTTTTAACGCTGAAAAAACGATAGTTTGCCCTTGCCGAACGATCGAGTGGTTACCGAGATATCAATGGTTCAGAATATTGTTAATAAATCAAAATTTAAATGACGTACGAATTTGAAATTTCAAACCCGCTGTAAGAATATAATTGTCTTTGTTGTGCTAAAATTTTAAAATTTGCGGTCAAATAATTATCGAATTACTATAATAAAATAAATAATAAACGCATAAAATTCGTTGCGGTAGAAAAAAACCGGGTCGTTTTGTCTTTCAACCTCGATATGGCAATATTTAAACAATATTAAAAATAAAGGATTATTATGGGTGAACGTAGAATAAAATGAGCTAAATTTTAATGCAAAATATGTTAAAATCCGTTTCATAGTTTTGTAGATGCTTTGGGTTTAAACTCGGGTGTCTATGATTATGAAACCGATTGTAGTGGGTTTTACAGCTGTACCTGTTCTGTCGTTAAATGCTTCGGTCATATAATTGGCTGAATATTTGATAAGAAACACAACTATTTTTTTTAGCCATTCTGTTTAGCCAACTTTTAGCCTTTCAGCGTAACAAACAAATATCGTTTAAAAAACCCCGCTTTGTGTTGTTTGAGGGGGTTGATGATGAGGTAGATAATTTTTTTTTTGTAATTCCTAATTTGTGTACGTTGAAATCTGTTCAATTGAAAACAATAAACAACACCATGACCCAATGAGATAAGGATGATGTGTATGACGTGTAAATGAGGTGTAGTCTTGTACAGACAGACTCAGGTCGACCATTCCTGAGAGAGTGTGGTTAATTGAACCCTAACCATCAAAGTACACCGGTGACCATTGTCTAGCATTCAAATCCGTATAAAAGTAACTACCTTTAATAGGATTTGAACCAGGAACATTCGTCTCCGAAAATCAGCTGTTAAACAGCTGATTTTCGGAGACGAAAACAACAGGGTCTGGCTGTATAATGAAATTTATTACTCTCAGAGGAGATAACTCTGATTAGTGTCACAGTACACCTCTACCTCTTCTGTTCTTAAATAGTTCAGTCATATAAGTGGCTGACTATGTGATAAGAAACAGAACTAATTTTTTTAGCCCTGGACCAAACAGATAGAGTGCAATTAAAATAACACTCCACCTAGAGGTAAAGTCGTCTCCGAAAATCAGCTGTTAAACAGCTGATTTTGGCGACGACTTTACCTCTAGACCAGTGTTTCCCAAACCTTTTTTTTCTCGCAGCACACTACAAAAAAAAAAACGGCCAATAGCAGCGGCACACCTATTACTTTATGCCATTGATTAAACTTAAGTAGGCTACTTGATATAAACGTACTTATACATACATACTTATAGTCATCGGCTGGGCATTATTTTGTTGGACCGTTTAAATTTAATTTAATTTATTTTCCTTGAGTTGCGCGGCACACAGTTTGGGAACCTCTGCTCTGGACCAAACCGGTTGGTTGTAAAAATTTATAATGAAGAAATTGGGGCATCGCATTACTTTCAGAATGGCTAGTAAGTTGACTGGTGTTGTTGTTGTTTAGGTGGTCAACAGCCTGGTTGGATGGTTTGAACGTGTAGAGGTTTTACTAAGTAAAAACGAGGAGTAAGGTGGTTTACCATTGCCACAACTCACTGAGTTGAAAGAGTATGCTTATCAGCATGCCAGGCCCTCCGAAAAGCACTCACTTTCCACCCTGCAAATGACACCTTCACTTTATTCACCACAGGGTCCAACTGTATAATGAAATTCATTACTCTCAGAGGAGATAACTCTGATTAGTGTCACAGTACACCTCTACCTCTTCTGTTCTTAAGTAGTTCAGTCATATAAGTGGCTGACTATGTGATAAGAAGCAGAACTATTTTTTTTAGCCCTGGACCAAACAGATAGAGTGCAATTAAATTAACGCTCCACCTCCCCGTTTTGGGCATAGTAAGTAGACTAGTGTACAGACCTTCAAAGTTATGTAAGCGCATGCGTAGTAGATGGATTTGGTTGAGGTACGATGAAGGGAGAAATAATGGTGTGAGTAGTACAGCAGTAGAGGGGGGAATTCAAAGCCGACTCGCTGGAATGCATAACGTACCGTACCGTACCGTAGGTATATGTATGGTCTAGGCGCCTACGGGAGCCTCTTCTTCCTAAAAGAGCGACCTCCAACATGGTGGAAGGGTTGATGTTTCCTTGGGGGCTTTTCACAAAATGTCCACCGACCACAGACAATAAGACAAAATAGTAAACCATTCCAGCTACGATCTGTTCTCTGCGACAGCTGCTTCAGTAGAATGAGACAATTCACGGACGCACATACGCATGTCATCCCTTCTACAGCCGGCAGGGCACTATTCTCCCCACTCACTTCTCATTTCTGCGCGAACTACGCTTACAAAACATTGACAGATTGTACGAAAAGTGATAGTAAGAAAAGTTTAAATTAAAAATGTTAGTATTGTTAATGTTAAGAGTAGGCTGCCTGTATTATTGGGTTGTATAGTGTACTCGTATATTCTGAATGACAAGAACTGCGTTCATTACAACGTATACACACTATCACTGGTTAAAGTGAAATCTCTTTCCAATAAAATAATTATTATAAATAACTTAGGTTAGGCGTACATTAAACACATTCAGTAATGATTTAAATATTGAAATATTGAGGAAGTAGATTTGAGGAAGCTAATGAGATCCTCGTGGCGATCGTTATTTACATTTTCCCTTTCTTCTTTATGAGTGTAGACGCTTGTATTGTATACGTTTTTTTTTTTTTTTTTTGACGGTGCTTGGTTTAGCGGCAATATTGGTGATTTTCAATGTTTTGCGCATTTAACTTGATAAAAAAAATCTGGCGAGAAACAATCACACAACTAGCTCCTGCCAATGCAAATAATTATCAATAAATCTAACATTAGTAAATAAAACATTAGAAATGAACCAAAAAAAAAACTAACCTCAATAAACATAACCTAATTTTCATCATGAGTGAAAGATGATAAATGAAAATCAACCCCAGTTTGGCTTAAAAATGCGGAAAATCATTTTTTCACGCTTAACTCTAGGCTCTGTAGAGAAAAATGCTCTAAATAAAACATGTAGATCTTTTAATTTCCTATAAATTTGATTATACTTTTTTGTTGTAAAATGCATAATAAGGCTGAAATCTTAAAAAAAATCAATTTTTTACACGATTTTAATTAATCTCATTTTCTTTTGATTGATTTTCATTTTGCGTCTTTCCCTCATGATTAAAATAAGGTTATGTTTTTTGAGGTTAGTTTTTTCTAATGTTATGTTATATTGGTCATTATTTGCATTGGCAAGATAAAGTTGTATGTGTGTTTCACACCAGATTTTTTAACATAGATCGATCTTTAATAGTGAATAGATGAATGCATAAGCGTACGTTGACATTATTCGTAGATTCACTTATAAGGTAAATACTTTGATGATGAAAAGAAAGAAATATTCATTTGATTGCAACCGAGTCAGGGTACAACAACGGGTTACGGGTTAACATTCTAACCTAACCCACATATTATTATTTCAAAACGGTTATTCTACAAATAAAAAGTGGGGGTTTTCTAATTTTTTTTTCTATTTGTTGACCGATATTTGCGTAGGTATTAATAGAAAATCAAATGACATACTTAATGTCTCGTAATCATATTACGAGAGAATATGTCAAGAATATTTTCAAGAAGAATTTATTTATTTTTTAATTAATCGAATATCGATATAAAGGTTATAAATATCGATATAATGATTTATTATCGGATCAAATGAAAGCAAGAATTTCTATTTGCTGTATAATAATTTAAAAAATGTTATAATTAAGAATCTGTTAATTGTTAGTGGATTCAACGTACATTCAAGTACATGGAAACTATTTAACGTATTTGATTAGATTTTTGCCCATGAGAGAGAGAGAGAGAGAGAGAGAGAGAGAGAGAGAGAGAGAGAAAGAGAGAGAGAGAGAGGGGGGGAGGGAGAGAGAGACGGAGTATTTGCACTCCATCTGCTTGTTCCAGAGGTATAAAAAATAAGTTCTCTCTCATCACATGGTCACCCAATTATATGGCTTGCTCGCCTCTCATCATGCGGTCGTGTATTCGAATCCCATTCAGGCACGGCATATTTTCATACGATACAATAAATCATTTCACCCTCCATCGTCTGGATTACCAGTTATTGCAGAACAGTCAAACGCTAAACAAATAAAAAAAAGTATCTGGTGTGAAACACTCACACAACTTTCTCTTGCCAATGCAAATAATGACCAATATAACCTAACATTAGAAATAAACAAAAAACTAACCTTAATAAACGTAACCTAAGTTTAATTATGTGTGAAAGACGCAAAATGAAAATCGACCTCAGTTCAGCTTAAAAATACGGAAAATCACTCTTTCACGCTAAACTAGGCTCTGTAGACTAGAGAAAAATGCCTTAAACAACAGTTGTAGATCTTTTAATTTTAAATTTGATTACATACACTTTTGTCGTAAGATGCATACTAAGGCCGAAATCTTAGAAAAATCGATTTTTCACACGTTTTCGTGAGAAAAAAACAAAATCGCTAATTACCGCTAAACTAAGTGTTATACAAAAAATATGTTTGAAATAAAAGTTATAGGCTTTTAAATTTTCTACAACTTTTATTAATATTAAAAGCCACAATCTTAAAAAAACAATTTTTTTACGTGAAAACAGCCTCACCAAGAATTTCAGCAAACATGGTGCCTGCCCTACCTTGTAGAGCATAAAAAATTAAGGAAACGAGGCGATTTAAAAAAAATCGTAGGACCAGTTTTTGAGAAAATCGCAAAAAAGTGAAAAATTACACGAATAAACTACTGCTTCCGGTTGACCGATTCTGATGAAAATGTTCGTGTCGGGTCCGGTAGTGGTATGTAATTTAAGTTTCAAGTTCGTACGATGATTTGTTCTGAGATATTCTGTTCACACACAGACACACAGACCAATCGCTAAAAACATGGTTTATTGGGTTCAGGGGATCTGACCCGGTGAAAACTCGATTTCTTAAAATCGACATGAAAAAACAATACTTTCTTTCCTAAATATTCATATAGGCAAGAGCAAGTAAAAATTAATTGGTTGACTGGAAAATGTTTGGTTGTATTATTGTAATTTTTTCGCTTGTTGGCCAAAGTTGAAAAACTTAAATGCAATGAATTATGAATTGCTGATTAAACAAGGTTTTTTGAGGAATTGTAATTTTATCAATTTGTTTGGTCGTAACAAAAAGAAATAAGTTGAATTGAATTGAATGTCCATGGAATATGAAATGTGATCATCCAGTTACCGAATGCATACGTAATAGGCGTCTCAGTCATTCGTAATTACAATATAGTCGTGAGAAAGTGAGAAAGGAATTCCCCTTCCACTCCACTCCACATCACGTGTAATACTAGCCGAATCGCATAACAACGGCAGCTTCAACGCTACTAATCTACCTGATATTATTAGCTACTATTATAAGAAATGAAAACCAATGATACATCAGGTCCCTCTTTCAATTCCCGCTTAATAAACGTTATCACACTATTAATAATTTGGCGCAGTTGGTAACGTGCTCGCCTCTCATCATGCGGTCTTGGGTTCGAATCACATTCAGGCACGGCATCTTTTCATACGTTACAAAAAAAATCATTTCATCCTTCACCGTCTGCATTAGCAGTAATTGCAGAACAGTCGGACGTTAAACAAAAAAAAAAATAATAATAATAATTTGACGACTTTGACTGTGCAAAACTTGACCTGTTTTGCCGACTTTATTTTTTCCCCTATTTTCAATAATTTTATATGACCTCAGAACTGAACCGAGTCAACGAAAAAGTAACCAGCTTTGAATAATATGAGACACTATATTAGAAATTAACCCACCGGGTTGATATAGAGGTAAAGTCGTCGCCAAAATCAGCTGTTAGGCCTACAGCTGATTTTCGGAGACGAAGGTTCCTGGTTCAAATCCTCGTAGAAATTAGTAGAATCCGTACTTTTATACGGATTTGAATGCTAGACAGTGGTTACCAGTGTTCTTTGATGGTTGGGGATCAATTAACCATACTGTCTCAGGAATGGTCGACCTGAGTCTGTATAAGACTACACAGTCTCATTTACACGTCATCCTCATTTCATTGGGTCATGGGGTTGCGTATTGTTCTGAATTGAGCAGATTGCAACGTACACACATTAGGGGGGATTACAAAAAAAGTAATGAAAATCCGATAAATAGCAATATAGTATTGCTATAGGTTGCACTACTCACGTACACCCCTCTCGTTATTAAATTTAGTTTTCCATACAAACTACTCCCACCAGCTTAGACTGGTGGCAATAGCAATATAGTAAACGATCAAAATAAATACATGAGATAGATTATAACATTTGTGTACAATAACACTTCACTTCCATAACTTTTTTTATTTGTTGTAGCTTTTATTTGTTATCGGGAACTGTACATTGTTGACAACTACCCAATTTGATCGCTGCTTTTTGCTCTATTTTTTTTTTTTTTTTACGTGGATTAGACATGAGTTTGAACAGGGACCCCTAGTAGAGTTTGTTCATAGATGGCTGTCAACTGGTCACCATACAAAGTCGCTTGCCCAACCGGTGTTACTTAACAAATAATAGCGACTTTCTACCAGCTGACTGACTGGGCTGGCCCCCGAAGGCCACTTCAATAACCAACTAATTAATTATAACTAATTAATCGCTTCAAACTGCCCTTAACAGACAGGTGGAGTGTCAATTTATTTACACTCAATCTGTCCATTGCAGGGCTAAAATAAATAGTTCTGTTTTTTATCACATGGTCAGCCAATTAAATGACTGAATCATTTAAGAACAGAAGAGGTTGAGGTGTACTGTGACACTAATCAGAGTTGTCTCCTCTGAAAGTAATGAATTTCATTATACAGCAAGACCCTGTGGTGAATGAAGTGAAGGTGTCATTAGCAGAGTGGAAAATATGTGCTTTTCAGAGGGCCCGGCATGCTGATAAGCGTACTTTTCCACTCAGTGAGTTGTGGCAATGGTAAACCACCTCACTCCTCGTTTTACTTAGTAAAACCTCTACAGGTTCAAACCAGCCTTTCGGCTGATGACCTAAACAACAAATCGCTTCAATACTACCCGTTGTCAAGCTTTGTCCAGCTGAAAGGTGCATGCATTACGTCACTCCTACTGTGAGAGATTGCGTTAGTAGTAGTAACAACATTTTACTTGTACTGTATTATGTTTGTAGTACTATACGCGCGTCAGCTCGTGATCCGTGTGAGGAATTTCTGTTACGGCATGCAGTAAAACATTATACTATTCATAAAAAACATTTATCATAATGTTCTTGTCATTATAAAGTAACCTTTTCTTTTATTATTTCAATTTATTCTATAATATAGTAACTCTTTTACTTTTCTTTCATTGTATTTATTAATATTTAGTAATTATTTACAGTTTGAGTCAGGCAGTCCTCAGGAATTAAAATATCCACGTAGCATAGAAAATAAGGAAATTAAAAAATATTTATTTCATATCATTAATTTATAGGCCTAAATAATTAGTAGCAAATTATGATTATGGTTTTTTTTACCTCAGTCAAGTGGTTAAGCCAATTCCGAGTCCTTTACGCGATTCTTCATCACAGTTTTTTATAACTGATGCAATAATTTGTCGCACTTCCGAATGAATTACCGCTTTATTTTTCCGGGAAGACATATTAAAATAAAACAAAAGATATGAAAAATACACGTTGAAATTTACCTAACACAAAACAAGTAACTTTTGGCACGTTAACACACTTTAATTTTGAAATAAAAATCACATTAGTGATCAAAAATCATGAATAATGATTAACACATCCGAGACGCATTAGCACAAATGTACAACTGTATATTGTGACACGTGTATCCTTTGTGAAAAGCAATAATACGTAGGCCTGTTGTTGTTTAGGTCAACAGCCGAAAAGCTGGTTTGAACCTTTAGAGGTTTTACTAAGTAAAAACGAGGAGTAAGGTGGTTTACCATTGCCTTCCTCACTGAGTTGAAAGTGTATGCTTATCAGCATGCCAGGCCCTCCGAAAAGCACTCACTTTCCACCCTGCAAATGACACCTTCACTTCATTCACCACAGGGTCTGGCTGCATAGTGAAATTCATTACTCTCAGAGAAGATAACTCTGACTAGTGTCTTTTACACCTCTACCTCTTCTGTTCTTAAATAGTTCAGTCATATAGGTGGCTGACTATGTGATAAGAAACACAACTATTTTTTTTAGCCCTGGACCAAACAGATAGTGCAATTAAAATAACACTCCACCTGCCCGTTCTGGGCATACGTAGGCCTATAATAAATAAATACATAGACATAATAATAATATTTACATGATGACTAAATGTTTTTGTACTGCACGATAAGACGAATATATTACTGACATTCTATTAGGCCACCCGCCCCGCCCCGCCCCACTTCCCCAGGCGACAGAGATCATGAGCTGGCGCGCGTACAGTAGTCAAGGGTACCATCCAAACTACTAACATATATTCTGTGTCGCCATCTACAGCGAATAGTGAAAACAACACCCACGTATGTCACCATGTACTAGGCAGCCTACTGCCCACTGAATAGCAATGAGATGATTAGTAGAGTGTTATGACGTAGCAGTAGTCTGGTACTTCGTCTTTCCTCCCCTTCATCCCGCAGCTGTACAAAGCTTGGAGACGGGCAGTACAATAAAGGTTGAAACTCAACTACAGTAAGAGTCTAAGGAGAAGTGGAGCAAAAGGATTCCAGCAGTTTCAACTATCGTCGTGCGTGGTATTAACTTGTCATATAGCCTATTTGTTGTCAAGGCAAAGACCGATAACCTCACCGTTCCCCGCTTCAGCTCAGACTCTGCTTCTGCTTAGGCGCGTACTGTATAGAATAGTCAAGTAGCACACTCACGCACACCCCTCTCCTTATTAAATGGACTTTTCCATACAGACTACTCCCACCACCCCTTAGACTGGCCAAACACACTGTCACCTCACTTTTTCCTTTTACAGAATATTTTCACTATACCTACTGTTAATGTTGAATGGTTACGTAGTGTCATTTTTATTGCATTGCATATTTTTCAGCTACTCAAAGGTCGTTGTTGTGGTCGGTTGTATTTTTTTCTTGTTCCATTTCATAATTAAAACGAAGAAGGTGAGAGAATTTGATAAATTTGTCAATATCATTGTGTGGTGGCTTTATACGTAGATGGATGCGGTCCAATTCACGCCCGGCTTAAACCACCAAACATTACGCCCTCCCACCCATTTATACTTTTTTTACATATTGGCTATATAATACTAGTCCGTACGATGTTCCGTTCTTGAGATATTCTGTTCTCTCTCACACACACAGACCAATCGCTAAAAACATGTTTGTGTGGGTTCAAGGGGTCTGAAAATGTGTAGATCCGGTGAAGAGTGGATTTCTGAAAATCAACATGAAAACAATACTGTGACACTTATCGCTAAGGTCCGTTTCGGGATCTAGGTTATTAAATAATTAATACACTAAAGTTTACAATTACAAATATTTATTACACTAAAAGATTACAAAATAAATCATTAACTAATTATAATGAAGTAATACAATAAATAATAAACAATAAATAACTTAATACCTGTAATTTACTTAGCACTACTTACAGTCAATTTTATTGAATACACATACAAAATGAAAACTGAATACACAAAACTGAATTTAATACAGATACACATTAACTTTTCACAATACACACACAAACAAAGACAGTATAACAATTGTTGACCAACAAAATGCTCGGAACCGTTAACCTGTATAACGCCCGACAGTCGCTCGTCAAAGATCAAACGAATACTAACTCTGACCGCACTCGGGGGTCTCTTTTATAGTGAATCCAAAGAACCTTCCCGAAAAATACCGAACTTTTATACAAACAATAGAGTACAAAAATCCCTTTATAAATGAGTGCTAGAAAAATCCGTTGTAAACAAGTCAACAATAGATCTATTGTAAGTGGAAAGTGTTACAGGTCTCTTTCACAAATAGTTGTACAACAATACCCAACCTTTTATCCTACACAATAGCGCAGTTATTTCAAACAACTTTCATGAATAGGAATACTTTTATTGTCCTATTGTCACTTATTGTTACTCTTTCACTCTATTATCCTCTCTTTACTATTTTCATGAATAGAATTCTAGAACCTTCGCGAATCATCCTTTTCTTCGATATTGTCACAATACTTTCCTTCCTATATATTCATATAGGCAAGAGAAAGTACAGGTCATTGTTCTAGCTAGAAGCTTTCCCTCCAACGCTGTGTGCGGCTGAGCTGTTCTGTTTAGTGGTGGGGGAAGCACCTCGTAGTTGTAACATAGTATACGGTTAGAAAGAGAGGGAATGATCAGTAAGTGAGAAGGAGACAACACTTGCCCCTTTGAAACTATCCCTACTCTACCTACTCGCCCTCCCCTTACAAGCTTCTTCCTAAAACAAACGTACTATAATAATGTAACGGTAGGTGTGTGTGTGTGTGCAATAATTACCAGTGAATAATATCCGTTTGTTTGTTGTGTGTTGCAGGGAAGTAAAGCAGCAGTGGGTGGACATCAGCCGTATTACATGACGCACTCGTTTCCTCCTGGGGGAGCAACGTTACCTCGGGGTGGCGGTGGAGGAGGCGGTCCTCTGCTGAGGACTTATTCGCCGGCTGTCTCTGGAGTACCCAAACCACCTACTGGTACTCATCTTCATTATTATTATTATTATTATTATTACTCTATTTGGTTATCTACCCGCTAATTGCAGTAGTCGTTTGCTACTAAATATAAAATAAGGGTGCAAATGTGGAAACCGTTGTGATTTTCTCACACCACGCCATTGTACAGTTGAGCCGTTGTTAGTTTGCTCCTCCTTCTGTCAACAAACAAAAGCCACCTACTACAGGGTGCACGCTAGAGTCTGCCACTTTACGGATGTCGTATTCCTAATAAGTTAACTATTTTTTTAAATTATAAGTACTTAAAGTACTTAAAACATCAGTAATAACATATGATGTAGGCCTAACAATTTCATTTAGAGAAATACTTTTAAAAGTATTTTGTTGTTACTTTTTAATCAGCGTGTACACATTTAGATATAATGCGCATGCTCAGTGATGTCATTATTTGTTTACATTAGGAGCAAACTAAGAGAGGCTGGGCTTTAATAAAAATACCCACAAATACTTACTAATATGCTTATCACGGTCGATGAGCTATGCTGTCTGTTCCACACGTTTAGACCAATCAGAACGTTTGCCAGCGTTGTCAGATAGTACCTGACAAACATTACGCGCGCATGCGTATAAGAGCCACAGCAATAGTTCATTCCCATCTTGCATCTCGTACTGAACACATCGGTTATAAAGCACGTTAACATGCAATACTTTATAACATAATCAGCTGATTGTATGTTTAGAGGTTGTAAAATTGTTATTAAAAGACCTAAAAAATGGCTGATGAAATATTTAACAGAGCTACAAGAGCAAGTATTGGCAACGTTGGTGGGAAGTGATTGCTAGCTATAAAGTGGGTAGGGGCAATGCATACGTTTAGACCTAATCAGCCTTGAAAAATAGTATAGTTTTATAATAAAAATAAAATTCTTGCAAGTTTCGAAGGTGATTTAAAAAAATCACGTAACGAGTCAAAAATTGTATTTTTTTTTAAAGTAAATATTTCGTTTTTTCAGAAAATTGTTGGTAATGTGGAAACGTATGCTTGGGCTTCCGTTCATTGTATACTTTCTAGGCATCTGAAACAAAAAGTATAGACAAAAAGTATAAACAAAAATCTGGTGTGAAACACTCACACAACTTTCTCTTGCCAATATAAATAATTAACAATAAACCTAACATTAGTAATAAAACATTAGAAATAAACAAACAACTAATCTCAAAAATATAACCATATTTCAATCATGAGTGAAACACGCAAAATGAAATTCGAACTCAGTTTGGTTTAAAAATACGGAAAATCACTCTTTCTCTCTAAACTAGGCTCTTTAGAGAAAAATGCTCTTAATAAAAGTTGTAGATCTTTTAATTTTTTATAAATTTGGTTATATACACTTTTGTCGTAAAATGCATACTAAGGCCAAAATCTTTAAAAAATCGATTTTTCACACGTTTTCGTGAGAAAAAATCAGAAAATCGCTAATTACTGCTAAACTAAGCGTCATACAAAAAAATGTTTGAAACAGAAGTTGTAGGTTTTTAAATTCTCTACAACTTTTATTATATAAGTTTTTGCGCTAAAATTTATATTAAAGCCGTAATCTTAAAAAAACAACGTTTTTACGTGAAAACAGCCTCACCGAGAATTTCAGCAAACATGGCGCCTACCCTATCTTGTAGAGAATCAAAAATTGAGTAATATCGGCGATTTTAAAAAAAATCGTAGGACCAGTTTTTGAGAAAATCGCAAAAAACTGAAAAATTATACGAATAAACTAAGTTACTACTACTTCCGGTTGACCGATTTTGATGAAAATGTTCGTGTCGCGTCCGGTAGTGGTATGTAACTTAAGTTTCAAGTTTCAAGTTCGTACGATGTTCCGTTCTTGAGATATTCTGTTCACACACAGACACACACACACACACAGACACACACACACACACAGACACACACACACACACACAGTCACACACACAGACCAATCGCTAAAAACATGTTTTTTGGGTTCAGGGGGTCTGAAAACGTATAGATCCGGTGAAAACTCGATTTCGAAAAATCGACATGAAAACAATACTTTCCTTCCTATATATTCATATAGGCAAGAGAAAGTAAAAAGTATTTCCCCTTAAGTAAGCGTTGCACAAAAAATGTTTGAAGTAAAAGTAGTAAGTTTTTAAATGTACTACAATTTTGATTATAAGTTATTTATATATTTTGCTTTAAAATGCATAGCCCCTATTAAGGCCGCAGTATTAAAAAAAAATTACAAGAACATAGCCTCCCCCAAGAAATTGAACAGACATATGGCGCCTACTCTATCTTGTAGAGCATAAAAAATTTAGTAAATGAGGCGATTTAAAAAAAAAATGTAGGAGCTGTTTTTAGAGAAAAATCGCGCGCGTGCACTCACACACACACACGCACGTACGCATGCAGAGCAATCGCTTAAAAAAAACGTTATTTTTTTCAGGGGGTCAGTAAACGTGTATATTGTCTGAAAACTCGATTTCAATAAATCGACTTGTAAACAATACGTTTCTTACCTGTGTATTCATGTAAGGCAAGAGGACGTAAAAATTAAAAAAAAAAATTACAAATCATTTAACAGAAAATGTGGAAAAATTTGCACACTTTTTTTAATTAATCATAGTAGAGTCTTAAATAACTCTGTAAAATATTTTAAATAAATTTAATGGAAGTAAAACGTCAAAGAATATTATGAATATTGAAATCTAATTATTATCCGATTTTTAAAGTTATATTTATTGATCAGTAAAAATTATTACAGTACAAAGTTTACTAAAACCGCAAATTAAGAATGTATGCTGTGGACAAAATTCAAACTGTCACAACTCTTGCTCTACGTGTACACGCAGTTTCTCATGAAGTATATCCATAACCTATTCTCTCAACAAGGTCTACAAATTTTAATATACGAAAACGCTTACAACCTTATTACAATGGCCAAACTTACAAATAATTATTCAATTTTAAAATATGTATTTAATTTGTCCCAGTAAACATTTAAATTATAAATTACAAGAACTTAACTGTAAAAATTTACTAAACTATACTCTAGAGACGCACGGAATATATTATAATGAACAGAAAATCGTATATGAAAACAAAAAATCTGGTGTGAAACACTCACACAACTTTCTCTTGCCAATGCAAATAATTAATAATAAACCTAACATTATTAATAAAATATTAGAAATAAACAAAACACTAACCTCAAAAACATAACCTTATTTTAATCATGAGTGAATGACGCAAAATGACAATCGAACTCAGTTTGGCTTAAAAATACGGAAAATCACGCTTTCACGCTAAACTAGGCTCTGTAGAGAAAAATGCTCTGAACAAAAGTTGTAGATCTTTTAATTTTCTATAAATTTAATTATATATTTTCTCACGTTGTCGTGAGAAAAAAAAACAGAAAATCGCAAATTACCGCTAAACTAAGCGTTATACAAAAAAATGTTTGAAATAAAAGTTGTAGAATTTTACATTCTCTACAACTTTTATTATATAACGTTTTGCGCTAAATGCATATTAAAGCCGCAATCTTAAAAAGAAAATGTTTTTACGTAAAAACAGCCTCAAGCAGAATTTCAGCAAACATGGCGCCTACCCTATATTGTAGAGCATAAAAAATGTAGTAAACCAGGCGATTTTAAAAAAAATCGTAAGACTAGTTTTTGAGAAAATCGCAAAAAAGTGAAAAATTATACGAATAAACTACTACTTCCGGTTGACCGATTTTGATGAAAATGTTCGTGTCGGGTCCGGTAGTGATATGTAACTTAAGTTTCAAGTTTCAAGTTCGTACGATGTTCCGTTCTTGAGATATTCTGTTCACACACACACACACACACACACACACACACACACACACACACACACACACACACACACACACACACACACACACACCAATCGCTAAAAACATGTTTTTTGGGTTCAGGGTGTCTGAAAACGTATAGATCCGGTGAAAACTCGATTTCGAAAAATCGACATGAAAACAATACTTTCCTTCCTATATATTCATATAGGCAAGAGAAAGTAAAATTAGTCACATCATTATGTCGGACAGATTATTATTAATAACAAGAGTGAAAACAAAGCGCAGTGATTGTGCGTGAGTCGCACATTACAGTAGCGATTGTATACTACAGTGACTGTACCGTCGTTGTATGGCGAGGGGTGAAGAGTGGAGTAGATAAACACCGAAGAGGCTTGTGTCAATTCCAATTGTCCAAGGTATACTACAAAACTAATGGACACGTTAGATGCGCCGTATTGCCTCATTTTTGGGGAAGGGAGTGTGATGCGGTTATCCTGTGTTAGTTTTCGGTCCGACAAATTTGAATATCTTACCGTCAAAAGTTATATTTCGACTGTTTATAGGTATTAAATAAAGAGTGTCTCCCAGATGAATATATAATTAAAATAGTGAAACATCGAATATATTTAATTTAATAAGTGGTTTAAGGTTAACGCAATCTTCACGATATTGTGAATTCATACGCCGGATTTGGATAAACATAAACGCCTGGTAATTATACAATGTCTTTATAAAATAACTGAAACGACGATAAATAAAATTAATTAAACATTTGATAAATTCTATTTCAAGTTTTAATTTGTCAACTTAAAGTACGAAACAGTCAATTCGAAGTTCTTTATAAATTTCAGAAGTTGATCGTCTTTTGTTGACGATTATCAATTATTGTTTTTGCCTATTTTAAGAATGTAGTCTATGTATTAATTTTGTTAACTTATTTATTGTATTAATTTGTATCTATTTCTTAAGTCAATTCAACTAACAAATCAACACAATAAACTTGTAAATAAACCCTGAGAATTTTTTGTAAAAATTATATATATATTTTTTTTGGTTTAACGTCCGACTGTTCTGCAATTAGCTACTGCTAATGCAGACGGTGAAGGATGAAATGATTTTTTGTACGTATGAAAATATGCTGTGCCTGAATGGGATTCGAACCCAAGATATTTTTGTAAATGACATAACCTAAAAGAAGAATTTTCGATTTTTTTCTTCATTAAAATATTATTTTGTTCAACCCAATTATATTTTTGTAAATGACATAACCTAAAAGAAGAATTTTCGATTGTTTTTCTTCATTAAAATATTATTTTGTTCCACTCTTAAATTGTTATTTGAACTTTTTATTAGTAACTTTTAGCATTTAAATTTAGTAAACTCGTATAAAAATCTATTGATATGCTTTCTTAGGCGTAATTCTTGTTACTACAGTAGGCTGTATAGCTAAATAGGTTATTACTCTATTGTATCTTAGAACTAGAACAACCAAAAATGTCATTCTTTCACAAAAACAATCTGGTGTGAAACACTCACACAACTTTCTCTTGCCAATCCAAATAATAAACAATAAACCTAAAATTAGTAATAAAACATTAGAAACAAACAAAAAACTAACCTCAAAACATAACCTTATTTTAATCATGAGTGAATGACACAAATTGAAAATCGAACTCAGTTTGGCTTAAAAATACATAAAATCACTCTTTTACGCTAAACTAGACTCTGTAGTAAAAAATGCTTTAAATAATAGTTGCAGATCTTTTTATTTCCTATAAAATTTATTATATACACTTTTGTCGTAAAATGTATTCTAAAGCTGGCCCTAGACGATCAGTCTAATTGATCAAAAGATTGAACAAACAGACTGAAGTGAGGTTCAATCATTTCTTCAGTCGTTTGATCAATACCTTTTAAGAGTGTTGTAGCTGTCTCGTTTCTTTTCCCAGTTTCGTCTGCTACGTTTTTCTACGAAAAGTACAAACGAAAAACGTAGAAAATCGTATAAACGAGTAGAAAAACGTAGCAGACGAAACTGGGAAAAGAAACGAGACAGCTACAGCACTCCTAAAAGGTATTGATCAAACGACTGAAGAAATGATTGAACCTCACTTCAGTCTGTTTGTTCAATCTTTTGATCAATCAGACTGATCGTCTAGGGCCAGCTTAAGGCCGAAATTTAAAAAAAATTGATTTTTCACACGTTTTCGTGAGAAAAAAATCAGAAAATTGCTAATTACTGCTAAACTAAGCGTTAAACAAAAAATGTTTGAAATAAAAGTTGTAGGATTTTAAATTCTCTACAACTTTTGTTATATACATTTTTGCGCTAAAATGCATATTAAAGGCGTAATCTTAAGAAAAACAACGTTTTTACGTGAAAACAGCCTCACCAAGAATTTCAGCAAACATGGCGCCTACCCTATCCTGTAGATAATAAAAATTAAATAAACCAGGCGATTTTTAAAAAAATCGTAGGACCAGTTTTTGAGAAAATCACAAAAAAGTGAAAAATTACAAGAATAAACTACTACTTCCGGTTGACCGATTTTGATGAAAATGTTCGTGTCGGGTCCGGTAGTGGTATGTAACTTAAGTTTCAAGTTCGTACAATGTTCCGTTCTTGAGATATTCTGTTCACACAGACACACACACAGACCAATCGCTAAAAACATGTTTTTTGGGTTCAGGGGGTCTGAAAACGTATAGATCCGGTGAAGAGTGTATTGTTGTGATTGACATGAAAACAATACTTTCCTTCCTATATATTCATATAGGCAAGAGAAAGTAATCGGTTAAAACACGTTATCAATGTAATTTTTTGTGTACTTTTTAATGCAAGAACAACCAATGTTTATTATGCATAGTTCATGATATATTGCATGTATTTATTATTATCAATGTCAGTTGCGTGAAAAATATTATTGCAAGGACAACCAAAGTCATAATTGGTTATGATTGCCATAAAAATTTTCTAAATGAAGTTTGTTAGCAATAAGAACCAATGTTGAGATTGGTTGTTTTTGGAGTGACTTTTCTTAATTTTTGCTACCATTGTAACTGACTTAGGTGGAATTACTGGTGTTGTTTAAAATTTTACACAGATTTTTCTTTGCTTTTTTCTCAAAACTGTTTTTTTTTTTGACATTAGTTGTTCTTGTTCTAAGGTACAGCTATAATAATATAATGTAATAGCAAACATTACAAGTTGGTACAATCTCTTATCTCTTATGTACCTACTAATCTCTTTTTACTTTCTCTTGCCAATTTTTTATTTTTATTTTTATCTTACTATCTACTCAATGGCGAGAGGAATTTATATTTATAAATATGAAGAGTCATTGCATAGGCCTAATCGGTATATATGAATTATAGGGAACGAAAGTTTTGTTTTCATGTCAATTTTCCGAATTAAGTTTTCACCAGAAATACATGTTTTGAGGCCATGTGAATCCAAAAAAGACGTGTTTTTACTGATTGATAGCTGTGTGTGGTGAAAGAATGAAAAAGTGTACGAATTTGAAACTTTATTTAATTTTTAAAAGGAAACTGGACACAAATATTTTCATGAAAATCATAAATCAGTCAACTAAAAGTATAGTTTATTCGTGAAATTTTTCGCTTGGTTTAAATATTCTTGAAAATGGGTTGTATGATTTTTTTGTAGATCCCCATATTAATGACTACTTTTTTTTGTATTCTACAAGATCGGGTAAGCTCGTGTTTACCCTGCTTCGTGGGGGACTGTGCTCTTGTGGTAAAAAATGGTTTTTTTTAAAAATCATGGCCTTAATGTGAATTTCAGGGAAAAAGCGTATTGTAATTAAAGCAGCTGATGTTTAGGTGATCAGCCGAAAGGCTGGTTTCAACCTTTTAAAAGGTTGAAAGTAGTAAATTAGTACGAGGCTTTACTAAATAAAACGAGGAGTAAGGTCGTTTACCATTGACTTACTCATGTTGTTG
Organism: Catonia carolina; assembly: GCA_035578175.1. Taxonomy (NCBI): domain Eukaryota; kingdom Metazoa; phylum Arthropoda; class Insecta; order Hemiptera; family Achilidae; genus Catonia; species Catonia carolina. The sequence goes on along the minus strand of JAQMRL010000002.1, from coordinate 2,536,125 downwards.
TTTAGGTCATCAGCCAAAAAGCTGGTTTGAACCTGTAGAGGTTTTACTAAGTAAAACGAGGAGTGAGGTGGTTTACCATTGCCTTCCTCACTGAGTGGAAAAGTATGCTTATCAGCATGCCGGGCCCTCTGAAAAGCACATATCTTCCACTCTGCAAATGACACCTTCACTTCATTCACCACAGGGGCCAATTGTATAATGAAATTCATTACTTTCGGAGGAAATAACTCTGATTAGTGTCTTTTACACCTCTACCTCTTCTGTTCTTAAATGATTCAGTCATTTAATTGGCTGACCATGTGACAAGAAACAGAACTATTTATTTTAGCCCTGCAACTAACAGATTGAGTGTAAAAAATTTGACACTCCACCTGTCTGTTATGGGCAGGACTTACTCATACTGAGTGGAAAAGTGTGCTTATCAGCATACCAGGCCTTCTGAAAAGCATCTACTTTCCACTTTGCAAATGACACCTTCACTTCATTCACCACAGGGGCCAATTGTATAATGATGAAATTGATTACTCTAAGAGGAGATATAGGCTATGTGATAATAGTATTTTTCAGAGCTGATGAGCTCTTAAGAGTACGCATTGCTCCCTACCCGCTTCATAGCTAGCCAATGACTTGCCAACCACATTGGTGTAGTTGGTAACGTGCTCGCCTCTCATCATGCGGTCTTGGGTTCGAACCCCATTCAGGCATGGCATATTTTCATACGTTACAAAAAAATCATTTCATCCTTCACCGTCTGCATTAGCAGTAATTGCAGAACAGTTGAACGTTAAACAAAAAAAAACAAAAAAAATGACTTGCCACCAACATTGCCAATACTTGCTCTTGTATAGTCCAGGCTCTCTTAGTTTGCTCCTAATGTAAACAATTAATGATGTCACTGAGCATGCGCATTATATCAAAATGTGTACACGCTGATTAAAAAGTAACAACAAAATACTTTCAAAAGTATTTAAATACATAATACTTTTAAAAGTATTTTTCTGAATTAAATTGTTAGGCCTAAATCATAAACAATGACTGATGTTTTAAGTACTTATAATTTAAAAAATAGTTAACTTAATAGGAATACGACATCTGTAAAGTCGTAGATTCTAGCGTGCACCCTGTAGTAGGTGGCTTTGGTTTGTTGACAGTAGGAGCAAACTAAAAACGGCTGAACTGTAGTTCTGTTATATATTTTGTCAGCCATTTGTTTTGGTCTTTTGATAACGATTATAACCTATTAATATACAATCAGCTGATTATGTTAGAGTATTGCATGTTAACGCGCTCTATAATCAATGTGTTCAGTATGAGATGCAAGACACGAATGAACTACTGCCACTTTTATAAGCATGCGCGCGTAATGTTTGTCAGACTAATACTTTTTTTTTTTTGCGCCCTGGAGACTCCAGGAGGAGTATAGGACATGTCGTCAGATATAACACCTGAAATACATATAAGAATCACACAATGTATCACTACTATCAAGAAAGAAATTCTTGTACGCTATAAAAAGTTTCACTGATCAAGTAATTTTTCAGATTTTTTTTAAAGGACTTCAAATCCTCACAACACTTTAAAGATTGGGGTAATTTATTCATGAATTTTCTCCCTGCATAAGTAGGTTTTTGTTGAAACAATTTTTTGGAGTGATTAGCCACATAATAATTATTCCTGTTTCTCGTGTTATGATTGTGAACATTGAAATTCTGCATAAAATTATTTTGCCTAACATACATAATCACCTCAAAAATGTAGAGGGAGGGAACTGTAAGCAATTTAAGCTCCTTAAATAGTGGTGTGGATGAGGTTAGCTCCCACCATACACCTAATAGCTTTCTTTTGAATTTTAAAAACCCTATTTATATTACCCATGCTAGAATTACCCCATACTAAAATACCATAACGGATATGAGACAGAATGAGGCCATGATAAGCTGCCATTAGTAATTTTTTATCATTTAATCTGGCGATTGTTTTAGTGCAAATACCCCAGATGATATTTTACTACAAACTTGATTGGTATAGAAGTCCCAAGACAAAGACACTGACAACGCTGGCAAACGTTCTGATTGGTCTAAACGCGTGGAACAGCAGAGCTCATCAACCGTGGAAAGCATTTTGGTGTCTTTTACACGTGTATTTCTTCTGTTGTTAAATGCTTCAGAATTGGCTGACCATGTGATAAAAAACAGCTTTTTTTGTAGCCGTGGTACTAGCAGATCGAGTGCAAATAATTTAACACTCCACCTGCCTGTTATGGGCATAATTAAAGCTGTAGGAAATTACTAGATCCTACAAGTTTTATTTCAAGCTTTTTTTTCTACAGTGCTTAGTTTAGCTTCAATTTGTATTTTTTTTACTCATCAAAATTAAACTCCATCGGAGTATAATTTTCATTAACTGTCGTTCGCTCATTATTAAAATTATATTATTTTTCAAGGGTGAAGAGTTCTAAACGTATGCATTGCCCCCCACCCACTTTATAGCTAGCCAATCACTTGCCACCAACTACGCCAATACTTGCTCTTGTATCTCTGTTAAATATTTCGTCAGCCATTTTTTTGGTCTTTATAACAATTATAACCTATAAACATACAATAATCAGCTGATTATATTATAAATTATTGCATGCTAACGCGCTCTATAATCGATGTGTTCAGTACGAGATGCAAGACGAGAGTGAACTATTGCGGCTCTTACACGCATGCGCGCGTAATGTTTGTCAGGTACAATCTGATAACACTGGCAAACGTTCTGATTGGTCTAAACATGTGGAACAGCAGAACTCATCAATCGTGAAAAGCATATTAGGTTATGTTTTCTATAATTTACATTGGTGAAAGATAGTCGTGTGATTGTTTTACATTAGATTTTGTAATTCACTTTAACCATTACGATGGTGTGTATAAATTGTGTGTGTGTGTTTGATGACTGTCATATACAGAAGAAAAGATGATGTGTTTCCAGATGCTGGGTACATGTCGTCTCCGGAGAGAGGCGGTTCTGCTCCGACAAGAGTGTACACGGCTCCGTACGTATCTCCTGGTGCCGCTCCTTATGAAGATCCTTATTATAGCCAGTACGGTTCGAGAACCGGTTCAATTACACCGGTTATCGACGAAGAAGCTAGGTAATTATTATTTTTTATTTACTTACATTAATAAATTAGTTTATTCGTATTAAATTACATCACACCGTATTCACCCGAATATAAGATGGATTCGTCTTGTAAGCTCCACATTTAAAAGGAATTTTTAATTTTAAAAAATTTATTCATGAAGTTTTGCAGAATTCGATTTAGAATTCAGTGAACGTACTATCGTCATTAATTTTGAATAGTGTCCGTTGAACGTTAGTGGTTCAATTCTTCATTTATAGAAAGAAACTTTGGCTGACCGAATAAATTTAAATTTAAATTTATTTACAATCTGTATTCGGGTCTGTATGGTAGCACATTTAATCTGTAGTGATAGGTATAAAGGTTTTGCAAGTCAAAAATTGTCTATATTGTTAAGTGTACTATCCAGTTGAGAAAAATTTTCTTTTTCAATTGGTGCAAAGGGCTTAAGTGTAGCTAACTCCTGAAGTGAATTATGTTGATTGGCTTTATAAAAGTTTTCTCTTCGCGTAACTGTATAAAAGTCTTAATTGTAAATGATACCTTTAGATTTACTTTCTCAGTCTTTTAGTTGTACAAAAGGTCTTAAGTTGAGTTTATTACCAATAGTAGTTTATTATTTCACCAGTATCAATTGCTGAGATCAACTTGAAAAAAAATCAAATTGAAATGGTCGAAATGACAAGAAACCAAAGGCAAACTCGTGACTTAAGTAGTAATAATAAGAATTTTACCATGTCAAAAGATATTAAGTTATGCTGTAAACGGTAAAGGTCTTAAGTCGTGAATTGCCCCCCGAAAAAAGGACCGAAGCGTAGACGTAAACGGAATTTTTATTTTCGTTGTTAAGTAGAAAGCAAAAGAAATGTATAAAAAATAATAATAAAAACAATTTTTGGAAGAGACAATTACAAAAACTATCCTTAAATAAGAAAAAAAATATATAAATTATACTGTCTCAAATTTTCATTTGCTTTTCCTGAAAAATGACTATTTTCAAGTTAAGACCTTTATACCTATCACTACAGAAATATAAATCGATACGTAGAAAAAAAGTAAGCGCTTTGACTGTACACCAAGTAGCTTATAACTTCTTATTTTAAGTTTAGGAGGTAGCCTACACACACGTAATGAGAGTTATGAGGCTTTTACTGCAGGAATTTGCAACCCAAGATTATTCAACGACAATTCTGCTTTGCTAATGCTTTTAAGTGCACTCGTTGATGATACACTTAATACACTTTTGGCTGTTATTATATTTAGCTGTTTGGGTCACTTTGGAAATCTGTCGGGTTTTTGGCAATATATATTTATTCACTTTAGGTATGCTTCTCTCATTTAAGCCTCGATTAAACATAACTAGAGTACAAATCAACAACCTGCGATATGCAGATGACACAGTCCTGATGGCTGGAAGTGCTGAGGATCTGCAGACATTGTTGGACCATGTGAATTTAGTCAGCAACGCTTATGGTTTGAGAATGAATATCCACAAGACAAAGTTCCTGGTTGTCAGTAGACATGAAGTAAATGCTGTCCTTTCGGTTGATGGTAGTGTGGTTGAGCGAGTCAAGTTCTATAAATATCTTGGGTGTCTCTTGAATGAAAGATGGGACTTTAGTCAGGAGATCAGGGCCCGCATTGAACAGGCAAGAGTTGTATTCATAAAAATGAAAAATTTGCTTTGCAATAGAGAACTCAACCTCAATACAAGACTTTGCATACTCAGATGTTATGTAATTCCTGTACTCATGAGGGATGGATATTGACCAAGTCCTTGGAAAGGAAATTGGAGGCGTTTGAGATGTGGACTTACCGGCGGATGCTCCGCATCTCACGGAAGGATAAAATTAAAAATGGGCAAGTTCTAAGCCGTTTGAACAAAAATACAGAACTTCTTTTCAATATCAAAAGATGGAAACTCCAATATTTTGGCCATATAGTACGGAATAAAAAATACCACCTACTACAGTGCATCATGGAAGGCAAAATTGAAGGTAAACGAAGACCGGGAAGAAGGAGAATTTCTTGGATGGGGAACCTGCGGGAGTGGTTTGGGACCACCTCAGTTCAACTCTTCAGAGCGGCTGGTTCCAAGGTTAGAATCATGATGATGATCGCCAATCTCCGACGCGGAGCAGGCATATAGAAGAAGAAGAAGAGTACAATGGCGAGACTGCAAAATGTGACTAGGCCGAGAGAGTGGTGTGGGTCAAAGATTATGCTAGGCTCACATACATCTGGACTTCCGTACTGTCCTGGCTAAAAATAAGTAATAAATGACAAAGAAAAAAATAACAAAGTACATTAAATGATTAACTTCATTATGAAGAATCGTAGGTGTAACAATTTTTTTATCGTTTTCTGTATATTGTATCTATATATATATTTATAATTCAATGTATGTGTCTGTGTGTTTGTTCCCCCTTATCTCCTAAATTACTGAACTAATTTTCATGCAGTTTTTTTAATATTCTATCCATCTTCTGGTCTGATTTATCTGCTTGAGGGATCTCTTTTATGTTGGGGCATCTAAAAGGCGGTTCCACCTACTAGATGATGCTTCCTGCGTCTGTGGGGAGGTCCAATCACGCAGCCATCTGTCGTATGATTGCCCTGCTCTCGACGGGGGGGGGGGTTCAAGACGCTGGCTGACCCCTCTTAAGAGAGCTTCAAGGCCAAGGGGAAAATTGGCCTCTCATGAAACGTTCGAGCTTGTGCTGTGAGGTGTATGCTCGGTCGGCGTGGGGGTTCCTTGATGAGGTAGCTACGTTCTACCGTCGTCATGTAGATTACTAAGGGAAAAGGTGTCTCATCTCGACTCGCTGACACCGAGCTAAATTTAAATTGGTGGACAAACACTTGCTGGTAATAAAGGCGACTTTAGGTCCTAACTTTTTTTTTAGCTTAGGTTTGACTGTTAGGATCATTTGTAATTTTGACGTGGGCGTTGAGCCCCAAGAGCCATTATGAGAAGAGGGCGAGCAGTGCACACTCCCCAGGTCGGCCGTCCTCTAACTTGCCCTCGAATTAGTTTTAACTTAGTTTAGTTTATAATTTAGGCGACTGTCACCGCCACATTCGAACAAATTAAGAGTTGTTAGGAACAGCCTCCGGGTGTATGCCTTACGGCGACCAATCGGAGGGGAGGTGGTGGGAGAAATCCCAACAAACCAATTATGTCGGGGATCGGTCAACATGTTTCTTTTTTAAGATGATTTCGGACTTCTTTAATCACTTATCTAACACTTTTGGTATGTTGTCTGGTGTTTTAAAATTTTACTTTTCCTTCGTTCTGTGTCCATAGGGACCGGATAAAATTTATGATAACCGCCTTCGCAGCGTAGTGGTTAGCGTATTGCCCAGCCACACGGAGGTCCCGGGTTCGATTCCCAGCCAGGGTCTGGAAATTTTCACGTGTCAAATCCCACAGTTAATGTTACATAATCCACTGTAGTCGCTAATGACCAAGCAGTTAATGCGACTTTAAGTAAATAAATGTTGACAGGTCAATAAACACACATGTTGTCATGCATTTATAAGAATTTTACAAGATTGATTGGAAAAGTAACGTCTGGTGTTTTTCCCTAAGTAGAGGGGGTTGGGGGGTTGGTCTGAATAGGATTATTTGTCTGGATAGAGACAGCTCGATATAATAACTGTCTCGCTAACAATTTATATTAAAAAAAAAATTGTTCACTTTATTAATTTCTTTTTTGGGGCCAAAGAATGAAAACGGAAATTTGGTTTGGGAGCGGCTGAGTCTGAAGAGTTTTTTGTTTTGTATTCCAATTCTTTAGCACATCAAGGCTAATGAAAGCCGGTAGATGAAAAGGAGCGATTGAAAAATTCCAGAACCTGGCCGGGAATTGAACTCGGATCCCCCTTCATGTTAGTCTAGTAAGATATTCACATTTTCCATTTTGGAGAGGGGGGGTTGAATACTCTAAAGCCTCACCTGGCTGTATTTATGTGTTCGATATGACTTAGTTAACAAATGATCTTCTGAATATCGAAATTAGTATGTCAAGGTCTGAAATTGCGTATGTATAGCTACATTGTTTTAAAGATTTTGTTCTAATTTCTTTTATTCAAGGAGGTTTAAAAACTGCAGGCACAATAATCAGCTCAATTGATCTTTTTTTGTCTACATGCTATTATTCATTGTAGACTTGAGAGCCTGCATTTGTTAAACTACCAGAGGGTATTTCACTGTTCTAAATCTAGGTTACTTTTGTACATCCTATGTAATCTTGCGCTATTTTATTTATTTATTTTACTAGTGTTTATGTAAATGAAATAGTTTTCTTATTATCTTCATGCGATTTAATCTTATGACCTATCATCACCTTGTAAAATAATGCCCTTGTTTAGGCATTTCCATCTAGTACTAATATTAGGGACTTTTTTTTGCATCCAGGAGACTCCAAAGGGAGTATAGGACATGTCAATCTAAAACTGACAAACTGAAAGTTTATCACCAATGATAAATTCATCACTTACCACCAGAAAATTGTTTTTGCTACTGCTTACTTCAGTAGGCTTGTCATGAACCCCATTGAATCAAATATCACACAAAATAAAAAATCAAAAAATCAAACACAATGATAAATTATTCATCACTTACCAATAATTTTTCCCTGCTACTGCTTAACTCAGTAGGCCTGTCATGAACCCCTTTGTATCAAATAGTACACAATATTTGTTTAATTGCAAGTTAAATATTTTTCAATCGAAACTATTTAGAAAGGATTAACGTGACAAATTGATGTAGAGAAAGAACTATTTATTCAATGACAATGAAACATACACTTCTATTTTTACTTTCTCTTGCCTATATGAATATATAGGAAGGAAAGTATTGTTTTCATGTCGATTTTTCAAAATCGAGTTTTCACCGGATCTATACGTTTTCAGACCCCCTGAACCCAAAAAACATGTTTTTAGCGATTGGTCTGTGTGTGTGTGTGTGTGAACAGAATATCTCAAGAACGGAACATCGTACGAACTTGAAACTTAAGTTACATACCACTACCGGACCCGACACGAACATTTTTATCAAAATCGGTCAACCGGAAGTAGTAGTTTATTCGTGTAATTTTTCACTTGTTTGCGATTTTCTCAAAAACTGGTCATACGATGTTTTTTAAAATCGCCTGGTTTACTCAATTTTTTATTCTCTACAAGATAGGGTAGGCATCATGTTTGCTGAAATTCTGGGTGAGGCTGTTTTCACGTAAAAACATAGTTTTTTTAAGATTACGGCTTTAATATGCAATTTAGGGCGACAATTTATAGTATGAAAGTTGTAGAGAATTTAAAATTCTACAACTTTTATTTCAAACATTTTTTGTATAACGCTTAGTTTAGAAGAAATTAGCGATTTTCTGTTTTTTTCTCACGAAAACGTGTGAAAAATCGATTTTTTTAAGATTTCGGCATTAGTATTCATTTTATGACAAATGTGTATGTAATAAATTTTATAGAAAATTAAGAGATCTACAACTTTTATTTAAAGAATTTTTCTCTACAGAGCCTAGTTTAGCGCGAAAGTGTAATTTTCCGTTTTTTTAAGCCAAACTGAGGGGTCGATTTTCATTTTGCGTCATTCACTCATGATTAAAATGAGGTTATGTTTATTGAGATTAGTTTTTGGTTTATTTCTTATATTTTATTAATAATGTTAGGTTTATTGTTAATAATTATTTGCATTGGCAAGAGAAAGTTGTGTGAGTATTTCACACCAGATTTTTCAACGTAATCTCCTCCTCCAATATTTGCACGTTTGTCCCACCACGCACTGTCAGCTTTCTGATTTTCACAGCGTAGAATATTTTTACCGTGCTGTTTGAACCGTTCTTGTACCACTTTGTTGTCATTCAACTTCTTCCCGCGTTAAACGTCTTTGAACGAGCCGAACAAATGAAAATGAGATGGGGCAGGACTGGGTTGTAAGCAGGATGTGGAATCATCTCCCAACCCAGCTTCTCACACGTTTCTCTCATTCCTTGGAGTGACAAGGAGGGGAGAGTATTGCCATGCAAGAGAACCACACCTTTTGAGAGAGTGCTGTTACATTTTCACCTGTCATCGGTCTCACTTTCTGTTGGGTCATCTTAGGGTAAGCGCACAGTGAACGGTGAAGAACGCGCATAATGGGAGCATGTAACTACGCGCTTAACCTTCATTCAGTTGTCAGTTTTCAACATAAGTTCCAGTAGCAGTGATCATGATGAATTATTCCTAATGGAAAACGCTTATACAAAATTGTTATCTTTTAAAGACGATACCGTTAGTGACGTTAATAAGAACAGAAAATTGTTGAGCATAATCATCTTTTTCCGCAATTACAAAAAACTATTGAGACAGGTTTTTTAAATGCATGAGAATGACTCTGGAATCGTTTAATTTTATATTGTCTAAAGTAGAACTCGTTTTCAAAAACAATCGTGCAACTTGCACAAGCAACCAATATTACCGAAGAAAGACTTGTGATTACTTTGAAATACGTATTTTGAACATTTTGACTACCGATATTCAATATTATAAAGGATTAGTTTGGCCAGTAATAATCTTTTAAAGTTAGTTTTATAAATCTATGTTAAAAAGTTGTTAGTATTTGAATACGTATTTACGACGCCAAATACATTTAGCAACCTGCCAGCAAGCAGCAGGCAGGTTTATTCAAAACAAACCAGTGAGCTGATATGCGCAGATGACCAGTGCGCAGCTTTCTCCACCAGCGTTTACTGTGAGACGTCTGATTAAAATATAATGGGCTATTCCTACTAGCAGGCTCCTTCCCTCCCGCTTGTAAGCGACCAGCGTTCACTGTGCGCTTACCCTAAGGATAGAATTCGCTGTTCATTGTTCGTTATTCTGCTGAATAGAAAAAAAAAATTGGGCCGTCAAGTCACTTTACTACCTGACAAGAAAGTTTTGAAGTGGGCAAATCCAGATGTGTCCACTGTAAGACTTTACTGTTTGTATTTGGGCTCAATATGCTCAATTCATGTTTCATCACAGGCTATACTATACTATACTGTGATAAATAAATCCAAAACAATAAGGTCACATCTGATTTCTGCACGGGGTGTTATGTACGGAACGATATCTCTTTCAAAAATCTCAGAGATAGTGCCATTTAAAAATGAAACGAAAAAAGATTTTACCTGCTTTTTATTCTTATTACACGTAATATTGTCAGGTCATACTTGTCCCCTTCCACCAGTGAATCAGATATGATGTCAATTCTATTTTATATAATATGAATGTCACTAACCTCCTCAGCTGCCTTCATCCTACCATCTTCTACTTACGTTTGTGTTTTCGTGGATTCTCCATCATCTGAGTGCACATTATCATTTGAAAATTTTTATAGTGTCACCGGATGGCGACATTAAGTGGCAAACCTTATCTGTTTGATGGCCCTGAAAAGGGCCGGTGTAAACCTTAATGAATTGGTCCTGAGAAGGATCGTTGTGCCAATCTCGAAGGAGACCAGTGTAGGCAGCGCGTGGCTGCGACGAGAGCCATGGCTCAGGTGGATGTCTCGTCTGCTGTCTGGTGGAAGTGAATCCCTCGGTGTCTTGATTGGAATTGAATCGCTCGGCGCAGTGCAGTGCTCTTTATATAGCTGCCGAGAGCGCTGTGGTAAAGAGCGGCAACTGGCTTGGCCTTGATGACAAAGGTCTCTGTCGGTGGGGAGCCGAAAGGTTTGTTGGTATGTCGTCAAAGGGCCTACCGCGCCGACAAAGGCCGGAAGAAGTATTGAAGGCCGGCAACACAGTAAATGATTTATTAGAAGGGGTAGCGGTGACAATAGTTTATAAAATTTGTATTATTTTTAAAAAAAATTAATTTCAAATGATATTTGGTGTAAAATCTGATGATTGTGGATTCACCGAAACACATGTAAGTAGACAGTAAGGATAATGGTAATGGTAATGCTTTGCTGGCATTTCTCCACCACTTCCTCTCCAATGGTCGCCAAAAGGCATACACCTGGATGCCGTTCCATAGAACTCTTATTGAACAATGTGATGGCGAGAGTCACTTTATTAAAATTACTAACTAAGTTAAAATATGAAAGTTTGAGGGCGAGTTGGAGCCTGGTCGACCGACCTGGGGAGTGTGCACTTCTTGCCCTCTTGTCAGAGATGCCTCTTGGGGCTGAAGGCCCACATCACAAATTAAGGGACCTAACAGTCATGAAATAAATTGAAAAAGAAGCTAACTAATAATTATAAAATATTAGTTAGGACCTAAAGTCGCCTTAACGTTATGTCCAGCAATTGTTTGTACACCATTCATAAATTTAGACTACAGCGCCTTCGACTTCAGTTGAGACAACTCCCTTAGTTATACTACGTGACGACGGTAGAACGTAGCTACCTCGGCAAGGAACCCCCACATCGCCCAAGCGTGCACCTCGCGGTACTTGAACGTTCCAAGAGGCCAATTTTTCCCTTGATCTTGAAGCTCCAGGGTCAGCCGGCGTATGGACCCCCCAAGAGCGGGGCAATTGTACAGTGAATGCGTGAGCAATTGACCCTCCCCACAGACACAGGAATCGTCAGCCAGTAGGCGGAACTGCTTCAAATATGCCGCAAACTCACCGAGACCAGTGAGGACTCGGAGACCCGATGTCCTTAATGAAACACTAGAGGCGTACCATCCCCCTTAAGTCCTCTAGGAAATCATACAGAGACCTTCCCATATGTGAGTTGTCCCACTCGCACTGCCACGCTTCAAGAGCGAGAGTTTCAACTCTCTTCTTAAGAGCGTTATTTTAATTTAGTTATAGAGCGTTAGTGATTTATATTATAGAATAGAATTAATTTCATGCTGCAGGATCCACTGTAAAGATTATTTTTTTATGATGTCAGCACTATAATTCCTGTTTTCAGTATTAATTGGTTTAATTTGTACTACAGTAGTGATGTGTGGCTTTCAACGAGTAAGGTTGTGGTGATGTTAGTGTAGGGAGGGGGGTTGCTAGTTAAGAAAGTAAAGTTGTATTTATGATGACCGACAAGTATTTGAAACTAATAATCGGAAAATGTTTTTTTGTTATAAAAATAAATATTTTTTGACGTTGATTCATGATATACAGGGTGATTCAAAACAATACAGCAATCTCTTGGGATCTCATTCTATAGATAAAAATAAGAAAAAAAGTTCATAAAAATATATGCCTGAAAACACTTAGTTAGCGAGTTACGACTAGTGAAAAATTTCACCTAGAACTCTGTACCCTCGGTGAAGAAAGACCATATAAAAATGTTAAAGGTCGTTACAAAGATACAAATATGATGGTTTCTTATGTTTTTTAATCTGGAAAATTGAATAAAATTGGTTTCAGAGCTGTAAATGCAATACTTTCAGAGATATCTTACATAAAACACAAGAATTGGTGCAAAGAAATAACACATTTTTGTGTTTAACGTAAGATTACTTCCATAAATGGTAAATAAAGGTGTATTTTTTCTTAAATAATTTGTAGAAAATTTAATTCTGAAAAGATTCATGTGAATTACTCAGGAAAAAAATGAATAATAGATATTGAAATTTCGCTTTATTTAAAATCAAAACAGACGCACATAAAACGAACATTGGGAGTAACAGCTGAATCAGCTGTTACTCCCAACCTAAATATTAGTTAATATTTTATGCAGTTGAGAACGTGCGTTTTATGTGTGTCTGTTTTGATTTTAAATAAAGCGAAATTTTAATATCTATTATTCATTTTTTTCCTGAGTAATTCACATGAATCTTTTCAGAATTAAATTTTCTACAAATTTATTTAAGAAAAAATACACCTTTATTTACCATTTATGGAAGTAATCTTACGTTAAACACAAAAATGTGTTATTTCTTTGCACCAATTCTTGTGTTTGATGTAAGATATCTCTGAAAGTATTGCCTTTACAGCTGTGGAACCAATTTTATTCAATTTTCTAGATTAAAAAACATAAGAAACAATTGTATTTGTATCTTTGTAACTACCTTTAACATTTTTATATGGCCTTACTTCACCGGGGGTACAGAGTTCTAGGTGAAATTTTTCGCTAGTCGTAACTCGCTAACTAAGCGTTTTCAGGCAAATGTTTATATGAACTTTTTTTTTATTTTTAGCTATAGAATGAGATCGTAAGAGATTGCCGTATAGTTTTGAATCACTCTGTATAGTGAAGAATGGATGTATGAGTAAGTGTGAAGTAGAAGGAGGAGGAGTATAAGATGAGATGAGATGAGATAAAGTGTGAGTGTAAATTATTCCAGTGACACGGAATTGATAGATGAATCATACAGCCTGTATGGAGTGAAGTTGCCCGTGCCTCGGGGACAGTTTCCGCCGGGGGGCCCTCCCGTTCACCCGACTTATGATACGACCAGGTATCAATCTGCTACCACCTACAATCTACACACGTAATCTTCATTGTTAACTATTAACTTACATTAACTAAGTTAATCCATTTGCTTGTTATTATTAGCATAACAATCGCATGACACTTTCTTCTTCTTCATTATTATTATTATTATTATTAACGGTTGATTTTCATTAAAAACGGTATAATTTATTTTAAATTACAGTATAAATTAAATTTATCACCTTACTTTTGGGGTTGCATTATAAGTTTAAAAAAAATCACCCGTATTTTAGTGGTACCACCTTCTTCAGAGCAATATTACTAAAATAAAAATTTAGATCGGTGTTTCCAATCAATCATGTAGATTACTGCCCATAACAGACAGGTGGAGTGTCAAATTATTTACACTCAATCTGTTCGTTGCAGGGCTAAAATAAATAGTTCTGTTTCTTATCACATGGTCAGTCAATTAAATGACAATCATTTAAGAACAGAAGAGGTAGAGGTGTAAAAGACACTAATCAGAGTTATCTTCTCTGAAAGTAATAAATTTCATTGTACAGCCAGACCCTGTGGTGAATGAAGTGAAGTTGTCATTTACAGAGTGGAAAATATGTGCTTTTCAGAGGGCCCGGCATGCTGATAAGCGTACTTTTCCACTCAGTGAGGAAGGCAATGGTAAACCACCTCACTCCTCGTTTTACTTAGTAAAACCTCTAGAGGTTCAAACCAGCCTTTCGGCTGTTGACCTAAACAACATGTAGATTAAAACTAATATGCTTTTCACCGGGTGATGAGCTCTCCTCTTACACACGTTTAGATCGGTCGGAACGTTTGCCAACGTTGCCAGATTGTTCATGACAAACAATACGCGCGTATGCGTGTAAGAGCCGCAATAGTTCACTCTCATCTTGCATCTCGTACTGAACACATCGATTATAGAGCGCGTTAACATACAATACTTTATAATATAAAATCAGCTGATTGTATGTTTATAGGTTATAATCGATATTAAAAGACCAAATAAATGGCTGACAAAATATTTAACAGAGCTACAAGAGTAAGTATTGGTGTAGTTGGTGGCAAGTGATTGGCTAGCTATAAAGTGTGGGTAGGGGGCAATGCATACTCTTAAGAGCTCATCACCCTTGAACAAATAGTGTAATAATATTGCTCTGAAGAAGGTGGTACCACTGAAACGCGCGTATGGTTTTTAAACTTAAAAGGCAACCAAAGGTAAGGGTGATAAATTTCGTTTATACTGTAATGTATATAAATGGTTGGGAGGATGCATTTAAAAACTTTATTTGTGAACGAGATATTTATTTTAAGTTTGTTATGGTTGCATGTTTTGTACATTTAGTTATTTCAATTTTTTATTGAAATTCTGATATCTGTACTACTCAAATCAGGTTAATTGCTCTCCTACTGTTGTAAACTAAGGTGTACACTAGCTAAGAAATCCATTAGTTTCTTTGTTTCTGTTGCAACTTGGTTGATGTGTGATGTTTTTCAATGATCTGCTCCAATGTGTCAATATTGGCATCATAAGAGCGATTTTGTAAAACATTTATTATTGAGCGGGAGCTGAATGTGTAGCAAAAAATTAGAAAAAAAATGTTTCTATAATCGCAGGTCTGGAAATGATTCGTTAGGTAGGCACGGCTGGTAAATGATTTTTCTGGAATCAGTTTACAAAAACCATTACATATTAAATACTGTAAGACACCACCACCAAGTTTGTCTCATTTCAGCCCGGTACTTTAATTCCAGGTGAAGTGTTTCACCGTCTGTAAGTCTGCTGTATGGTGTGGAAACATAGATTGTTTAGTACCTTTTGAGATTTTGGTGTTTAAAACAATGCTCTGGATTTTGTGGACCGGTTAACCAAAGTTGCTCTCTTCAGACGTATGGGTGTGGACTGTGAGTTTTTTCTTCTTCACCAACCAAGGATTAGGTCCCCCAAGACCTGTTCTGGCTTCTACTTAGCCTCTGGTCGCCCCAGATCACGTCGTCCAATCATCCTGTAACTTGAGACCAGTCTAGGAATCCTGCGTGGAGAAGTTCTTTCAAGATGATCGGTCCATTTCCGGCAGTACTTCATAATTATCTCCTTAAGAGACGTATGGGTGTGGACTGTGAGTTTTTCTTCTTCACCAACCAAGGATTAGGTCCCCCAAGACCTGTTCTGGCATCTACTTAGCCTCTGGTCGCCCCGGATCACGTTGTCCAATCACCCTGTAACTTGAGACCAGTCTAGGAATCCTGCGTGGAGAAGTTCTTTCAAGATTTTCGGTCCATTTCCGCCAGTACTCCATAATTGTCTCCTTAAGAGACGTATGGGTGTGGACTGTGAGTTTTTCTTCTTCACCAACCAAGGATTAGGTCCCCCAAGACCTGTTCTGGCATCTACTTAGCCTCTGGTCGCCCCGGATCACGTTGTCCAATCATCCTGTAACTTGAGACCAGTCTAGGAATCCTGCGTGGAGAAATTCTTTCAAGATGATCGGTCCATTTGCGGCAGTACTCAATAATTGTCTCCTTAAGAGAATACACGTCTAACTCTCCCCCCGTATATCCTTATTTCTGAACTGATCCAGTCTATTACAGCCTCTATAGCATCTCAAGAAGTGCGTCTCTGCTGACTAAATGGAATTTTCATAATTCTTCCGCACTGAGGCCTCAATGCCTTATGTCAGTGTTGGGACTGTGAGTTGATGGGCATAACTAGTAGAAGAAAGACTGCCTACCGCGGTCATTTATACAACGGTGATGAGTATGAGTTGCTCAGACTTATTCTTAAGGGTAAAATTGAGGGCAAGCGCAAAACTAGGCGAAGGGAATCATCTTGGTTAAAGAACATTAGCGACTGAACTTGCCCATAACAGACTGGTGGAGTGTCAAATTGTTTACACTCAATCTGTTTATTTCAGGGCTAAAATAAATAGTTCTGTTTCTTATCACATGGTCAGCCAACTATATGACTGAATCATTTAAGAACAGAAGAGGTAGAGGTGTACTGTGACACTAATCACAGTTATCTCCTCTGAAAGTAATGAATTTCATTATACAGCCAGACCCTGTGGTGAATGAAATGAAGATGTCATTTGCAGTATGGAAAATATGTGCTTTTCAGAGGGCTTGGCATGTTGATAAGCGTACTTTTCTATTCAGTGAGGAAGGCAATGGTAAACCACCTCACTCCTCGTTTTACTTAGTAAAACCTCTACATGTTCAAACCGGCCTTTCGGCTGATCACCTAAACAACAACAGAGACTGAACAAACTTGAGTGTGCACTCTATTTTTTTTTTGAGAGTGGTTCATGATAGAGAGCAATTTGTTAGTTTTATGGCCAATCTTTAGTAATGGAGTCGGCACTATAAGAAACAGAAGAAGTCCCTAATGAAGCATTTCCAGATCTATGTATATGTGAATCTGCTCTCGAGAGATTGGTGTTCAATTTTGAATCACGTTTGTGAAAATCTTACTAAAACTTAAGAGGCATGGCATGGAACTCTCATACAGTTAGACGTCTTTAATACCTTATTCTATTAGAATCTAATTTTCAATCTCCAAAAAATTGCAATAAATAAAATTTGATATTGTTCACTTTTTGTTTTTTGTTTAATTTTTAATATATTGCATGATTTATTTATTAGTTGCACTATTCATTTTGATCATTATGTTTTGCTATGAAAATAATTGTCACTCATATGCATGCGATTTCACTAATTAGCGTATCTAATAGTCTGCGGTCAGAACTGGGGTTTCTGTTCCTAGTACAACTCGGTACAAGCAGTTGATATTTTTTTTGTACCTAGAGTACTCGACGCAGAAATATCAACTGAGTGAAGAAAGATTATTATTACTTCTATTTTATGTAATGAATTTGTATAATAAATTGCACTAACCTTCTTTTTAAACTGCGTCAACGTTTATCTTTACTTACACGTGTTTCAGTGGATCCACCGTCATCAGAGTAAATAACATAATTGAAACTAAAAAATTTGTTTATTTATTTAAAATCTATAGAAGATGATACATCTTCAGTCATTTGTATAAAATGTTTTATACAAATGACTGAAGATGTATCATCGTCTATAGATTTTAAATAAATAAACAAATTTTTTAGTTTCAATTATGTTATTTACTCTCTGATGACGGTGGATCCACCGAAATACGTGTAAGTAAAGATAAACGTTGACGCAGTTTAAAAATAAGGTTAGTGCAATTTATTATACAAATTCATTACATAAAATAGAATTAATTTCAAACTGCAGCTGATGCGTTATAAAAATTTATTTTTGAATGTAGATTATTGCTACGACCAACGTGATTATTATATTAACGACGTGATTATTATCACAACTAAGCCGAGTCGTAAGAAACCAATAATGTCGTAAAGTATTTTTAGTATTCCTAGGAAGAGAACAATCTGTTTGCAGTCTGTGGCACTCTCTTATACCTGATTGGCTGTACCATTCACCTTCTACTGGTATTTAATTTATTAAATAACAATAATAATTTCTTAAGGTACAAAATATTTTAAAATTATTCTACCGACGTTTTTAGCTGCCTTGAATTTTATTTCTTTATGATTTTATTTAAAACTTGCACTAGTTTTGGTGGTTCCATCATAATTAGAGTATATAAAATATAAAACTAATATTGTTAACTTATTAGTTAATTATATTAACTAATTAAAATTTTCAGTTTTAAATATAAATTTAATACACTGGGTTGGTCTAGGGGTAAGTCTAGTAAAGATAGTTACTTTTATTGAAATATATATTTCTAACCACCAGAATACTGTAACATAAAACACTTACCAATGTTTATAGCGCTTTCAAGCTTCTTGCACACATCTTCAGTAAATTTAAATTTTTTTACGTCAAAATTTAAAACTTTTCCTACTCCTACCATGGTAGGAGTAGGAAGTTTTAAATTTTGACGTAGAAGAATTTAAATTTACTGAAGTTTTGTACAAGATGCACGAAAGCGCTATAAACATTGGTAAGTGTTTTATGTTACCATATTTCTGGTGGTTAGAAATATATATATTTCAATTTTAAATATTACGGCTGTTTTAAAATCCTACATAGGATGTTTGATAAAAAATAAAAATAAAAAAAATAATTACTTTTATTTGGATTTGAATACTAGACAGTGGTTATTGGATGTACTTTGATGGTTGGGGTTCAATTAACCCCATACCCTCTCAGGAATGGTTGGCTTGAGTCTGTACAAGACTTAATTTTCTACTTTTGCTAAATTTTATAAAAGGGTATAAGTGATCTCTTGGAAACCATGAGAGACACTGTTGTATTATGGAAAATCTTTTTTTTTTTATATTAAAACGTGTGAAGTGAATTTAAAGGAAATTTAAAAAGATAACAACTCAATTAATTAATGTGTTTTTATCCAATGACTAGTTTGGCAGCAATTTAGTAATGAAAAAAGTTTAAAATTCTATGACAGTTGTGTTTTGTTCAATGATTAATTTAACGACTTCCAACTTCCTGTGAAATCCCATTTTAAAATATTTTTTCTAGAATCCCAATCTTATAACATGCATGTTAGTACAAAAAAAGCATGTAGCTTAATTAAAAAAAAATGCCAAACTATTGACAACATGAAAATATGCAAATGTGTTATTTATTTGTAACATATTTTATGACCATTTTCAATTTGTTATACAATACCTTGTATTCAAACGATGATAACCGCAACGGTTTTGTGCCTATAAAAGAAAATCGTACAGTTTGTATTACTGCAGGATATTGATAGTGTTGTGAATGGATCGTATTACACACATGACAAAATTCTTGAATGGACTTAAAAAAAAGAAATAAATACAATTGTAAAAATTTGGAGACTCCAGTACTTAATGGGGAAATGAGAGCATGTACAAAATACTGTGAACAATATTGCAAGGAAGTTGCTAAAGGAAAAGGGTGTGGGAACCTGTTGGTGAAAAAAAATCTTTGAATTTGGTGTACTTCATGACTATGATTCAGTCAAATGATAGCGGTAATGATTATTTGGTTGCCATCGTACGAAACAGATAGCAACTACAAGAAAAAATACTATATTGTATTTTTTCAGCCAATAGTTGTAAATACAAGTTCTTGTATATGGGTGAACTTTTAAGTTGCCAGCGCAAATTTGTCTTCTACTGTGGATGTTTTATGACAGATATTGCCGCCGTTGTTCTCGTGAATGGTAATTTTTTTTCCATCGTAGGTTTTATATTGTCGTCTGCATTATAATTTTCTTCTTTATCTCTATTCCAAGTTTTCTCTCTACCTCTCTCTATCACTGAACCTTTTCTCCTCGACTGACGCAGAGATTGATTTTCATTTAGTGCATTCACTCTTGCCTGTAACAGGCAGGTGGAGTTTTAAATTATTTGCATTCGATCTGCTAGTTCTAGGGCTACAAAAAAATAGTTCTGTTTCTTATCAAATAGTCAGCCTATTACATGACTGAAGCATTTAACAACATAAGAGATAGAGGTGTAAAAGACACTAGTCACAGTTATCTCCTCTGAGAATAGTTAATTTCATTAGGCAGGCAGTCAGACCCTGCGGTGAATGAAGTGAAGGTGTCATTTGCAGGGTGGAAAGTAGATGCTTTTCAGAGGGCCTGTCATGCTGATAAGTATACTTTTCAACTGAGTGAGGAAGGCAATTGTAAACCACCGCACTCCTTGTTTTACTTAGAAAAGACTCTAGAGGTTCAAACCAGCATTTCAGCTGATGACCTAAACAATATCATTGACTAAAATAAGGTTGTTGTTGTTTAGGTGAACAGCCGAAAGGCTGGTTTGAACCTCTAGAGGTTTTACTAAGTAAAAACGAGGAGTGAGGTGGTTTACCATTGCCACAACTCACTGAGTTGAAAGAATATGCTTATCAGCATTCCAGGCCCTCCGAAAAGCATCTACTTTCCACCCTGCAAATGACACCTTCACTTCATTCACCGCAGGGTCTGACTGCCTGCCTAATGAAATTAACTATTCTCAGAGGAGATAACTGTGACTAGTGTCTTTTACACCTCTACCTCTTCTGTTGTTAAATAGTTCAGTCATATAATTGGCTGACTATTTGATAAGAAACAGAACTATTTTTTATAGAGCTGTAACCAACAGATCGAGTCCAATTAATTTAACACTCCACCTGCCCATTGTGGACATAAAATAAGGTTATGGTTTTCATTTTACATCGTTTATTCATGATTAGAACATAAGTACAGTATTCAGACGAAATAAAGTCCCCTATCCGTGGGAGTGAGAGAATGCGTAACGCTCTCACTCGCACAACCCATACGCGCCGTTCCAATAACATTGTCTTTAATTTCACTCATTGTTGTGAGCAAGCGTTTATGCATGCAGTAAACTAACAAGCAAGATAACGACTGTAGTATGTTTTCAGATTTGGATTATAACGGTAAAGACCTTTGAGCGCATGCGTAGTTATGCCACATATCTCCCTCTCCCTGTCACTTGCTCGGCTATGAGACATTAGTTCGTCTTATACCTATACTGTCTTGAACTCTTTTGGCATCACATCTTTTTCCCAATTTGTCAATAATTGAACCGATTCATTTCACTTTTGATCTACCTCTTGGTGTTTTCCCCTCCATCGTCAGCATCCTTTTTGGCAGTCTTCCCTCCTCCATCCTACTGACATTACCAAACCATCTTAGCATTGGCTTCCCTGTTTATTGCTAGTTGTAACCTAATTACATTGTTTCTTACTTTATCCCTTCTTATCTTCTCCTGTATGTCATAGAAACAGATACCTGTTGCATTGTACATGTTAAGGCTTTCGCCTTGGATTTGCCTGAATAATATAATAGATAACAACTTACTTTAATTAATATGATTTTTCGGAGAACCAGTACGCAGTTAAAGGGGTCAGCGTACAAGATCAAAGCCATTAGGGTTTGAAAGTAGCAAAGAGGTAGGAATTAAGATGACCGGAAAAAAACCTAGGAAATTATCCACTTGAACAACCAAATAACATCTCAAGCATAAAGTGTCCACTTACTTGGTATATAATGCAATACCGTTAAAGTCCAGTATGACAACCGACGAAATACACTTTGATACGTTAACGAAGAATTTACAAGTAAATAAGCACAACAACAGTAAACAAGCATTGACACACATTAACACATTTAAATGGCTTATAACGAAAATTAGCCTTTGCTTGCACCACGCTGTGATGACAAGCCGAAAATTAAGCCTCGAATGGTGGGCACAACTGCCCATCGTGACGAATCCGATGAACAAGTGGGTTGAAAACGAGAAAGGAAATAGAGCGTTAGTGGACAAGGAAGGAACGTAGAGATTAAGGAAGCGAGATATAGTAGGCCTTGCATGATACAGCAGTAAGTTCAATTAAAAGGCAGAATAAGCCATGAGTGGCGCGAAGAATTAAAACTAAATATGCGAGTAAATAAAAACGTATTACCCCAGGTAAAGTGGCGTTAACAGTACATGTCTCATGATATCTGTCTTGTTACGTATGTATGTGTCCAGCTGTAACAAAAAAGCCAAAACGTAAATGCACCATATTCTATTAGAATAGAAATACATGTTGTTTAGTTTATACAATAGATATTATTATAAACACTTAGATTTTCAAAAAAAAATTTTCAAAAGTAATTTTTTTTCGTTTTGTTTTCTTCCTAGATTGAGGGTCGAACATATGGAACGACAGTTGGCGAACCTGACCGGGTTAGTTCAGAAAGCGTTGACTCAAGCTCCGACTCCGACACCACGTGAATTTTTACAAGTTCCTCCTGGCAGTAATGCCAACTATCGAAACGGTGAGTATATAATACAATCGAACAAAGGTAAATTGATTCGCCAATAAAGAGTAATCACATTTATTAAAAAAAAAAAAACCAACAACAACACAGAACATACAGTAAGCGGTAAGAGAAACAACAGTTTTTTTTTTTTTTTTTTTGTAAATGTAAATAATTTGTGAATGATAATAACTAACTAACTGGTGACAACTCAAGCTCAATTCTATTTCCGTATTGTAAACTAAAACATGGATTCAATTTTTGTTGATTACACAATATCATTTGTACATCTCTCTGTGTATAAAGTAATCTGTTACGACATGATTGCATCTGAGGTGTACGTACACTAACTGACAAAAGCTTTTTTTTATGTAGTTAAAGCAAGAACTGTGTTAAGTTCAGCCGTTCTTAGTTTGCTCCTATTGTCAACAAACCAAAGCCAGTTACTACAAGGTGCACGCTAGAGTCCATGACTTTAAGGATGTCGTATTCTTATTAAGTTAACTTTATTTTAAATTATAAGTACTTAAAACATCAGTCATTGTTTATGATTTAGGCCTAACAATTTTATTTATAAAAATACTTTTAAAAGTATTTTGTATTTAAATACTTTTGAAAGTATTTTGTTGTTACTTGTACAACGTATTTATAGCATCGATTAGTGATTTTCTGTATTTTTCTCATGAAAATCGGTAAAAACTGGATTATTAAGATTGCGGCCTAAGCACCTATGCATTTTAGGATGAAAGTGTATTCATGTAGAATTAAAGTTATAGAAAATTAAAAAACCTACACTTTTTATCTTCAGCAAATTTTTTTTCTACTACGCTTAGTTTGGTGTCGATTAGTGATTTTCCATATTTTTAAGTCCAACAGTGGTTGATTTTCATTTAGCACCATTCACTCATGAATAAAATTAGGAACTTTTTCTTTTTTAAGGATTGTGGTGTTATTTTTGTACGGATTTGAATACTACTGGGTGATTTTTTAGTCCTGTTACCCAATTGTTAATGTCTGGTAATATTTTTCTAAGAAAGGGATATTTTGTTTTGTGACACAAAGTTGGTAGCCCTACTCAACCGGTATAGATACGACAGTTTGAGTTGATTCTCCTTGAGTTGCGTAAAATTTTGTGCTGTTTCCAGTTGTGTTACGAACAGAATGTCTTTTACCCTAGAACAACGGGTTTTCATTCTTGAACAATATTTTGCTATAAAATTGTATGCGAGTGTAAAAGAATCATTTCAAATTAAATTTTTTGATGTTCCTCCACTTTATTCTAGTCAATTTCTAGGCTAACTAACTGATTTTTAGAGGCAGGTATTGTTTGCAGCAGAAAACGTAGTGGTCGATCAACTCTCTTGACAGATGATGTTAAGAGAATGTGAAAACAAGATTGCTCAATTCTCCATGGAAAAGTTTACAAAAACTTTCCTCACATGTTAATTTGTCATGTTCGAGTGCTCAGAAAGCTGCTAAAAAATTGAAATTGTATCCGTATCACATACGATTAGTTCTAGAGCTTCAGCCTCCAGATTTAAACAAGAGATTGTTTTAGGATAAAAGACATTCTGTTCGTAGCACGACCGCAAATGGCACAAAATTTTACACAGCTCAAGGAGAATCAACTCACACTGCCATATCCATACTGGTTGAGTAGGGCTACCAAGTTAGTGTCGCAAAACAAAATTTATTTTTTTTAGAAAAATATTACCAGACATTAACAATTGGGTAACAGGACTAAAAAATCACTCTGTAGATGGTGGTTGTGGGTGTACTTTGATGGTTGGGGTTCAATTAACCGTACTATCCTCTCAGTCTGTACAATACGACACGTCATTTATAAGTCATACATACCATCCTCATCTGATTGGGTCATGAAGTTGTTTATTGTTCTTAAATTGAATGTATTGCAATGTAGATGTACAGGGATTAAATCAAAAGATTGTGGTGTAACAATAAATTTTGTTGTAAAAAAGTCTTTTTGGATTGAACATTCTAATTTGTCAAGTATCGGAATCTCGCTTGTAGTTAATTGTTGTACCTCAGTCCAGTATTTAAACAATGGAGTACTTGCAATATTTCTTTTACTCATCATGATCATGTAACCCACCGAGTTGGTCTAGAGGTAAAGTCGACGCCAAAATCAGCTGTTTAACAGCTGATTTTTGGAAACGTATGTTCCTGGTTCAAATCCTAGTAAAGGTAGTTACTTTTATACGGAATTGAATACTAGACACTGGTTACCGATGTACTTTGATGGTTGGGGTTCAATTAACCATATTCTATCAGGAATGGTCAGCCTGAGTCTGTACAAGACTACACAGTCTCATTTACACGTCATACACATCATCTTCATCTCATTGGGTCATCTGATGGGGTTGCTTATTGTTCTCAATTGAACAGATTCCAACGTACATACATCAGGGATTACAAAAAAAATGATAATGTGTTTTGATGTAGACTGTACAAATGTACAGTACATAAAATAAGAATGTTTTGTTTACATGAGAACATAACTGAGCTTGATTTGTTGATTGTACACTTTTTACATATGCATTAATAAGTTTGTACTAACACTTATATAAATAAGTTGGTAATTAAGCTATTAACACTTAACTAACCTTACCCGTAGACACTTGACATATTAATTATTACCCAACACTACATTTATTATTTGTACAATATCCATATTAAGTGTTCTCGTTGTCACTATTATTATAATATACATAATCATAGATAACACGTAATGGGTTTCATACATTGTTTACTTCCTGTTTACATATGTTAACAATTAGATTTACAAATTGCACTATTAAAAATGTCATTACACTTTTGTATTTATTCTTGTTTAATGGTTTTTAATTAATTATGTACATGTTTTTATGTAATTTAACATAACTGTGTAATATTGTCTTTCACGTGTTACGTACGCCAAGAGGAGGTATTGCAATTATGCTACGATATACTGTACTTGTAACGCGGTATAAGTTGACGATTGCGGCGCCTATAATGCGGAGGCGGAGGACACTATACTATCTATCCTACTTACATAACACTATCATCTATCAACCACCACAACACACTTAACTAATACAATTCACTTCATCACCCCCCTAACACTAAATAAGTAACAAGTAATGTAATTATTTAAAGAAAGTGAATCGTTTAAAATTCAATTGCAAACTAAATATAGCGTAGGCCCAGTGTATTATGGCTTATTTAGAATAAATTTTTTTTTTTTTTTTAATTATTTAGAGTCGCATCAACTGGTTGGTTATTAGCAGCGACTACGGTGGGTTATGAAACATTAACTTTGGGATTTGACATGTGAAAATTTCCAGACCCTCGCCGGGAATCGAACCCGGGACCTCCGCGTGGCAGGCCAATGCGCTAACCACTACGCTACGGAGGCGGCCAGAATGAATGTTTATTATTTAGGATAATAATTATTAAGAATGAATAAATAATACAATGGGATGTTTATAAAACGACATAGTTGTAAACATAATAAATCAATGTAAGAGTAAAACTACAACATGATGTCATGGTTAGAGCTGTCGGTTGCTATGATGTATTAAGAAAAGCGCATATAGTAGCACTTCCACCCCCCACCCCCCGCATATTCAAGTCTTACTCTCGCTGACAATCGTCAACTTATATTGCGTTACCAGTAATAGATCTAATTTTAACTGATCTTCATTACTCATCTCTTTTTCAATCTGTACTAAGAGTGGTTTTATAAGAGTGTGCGTTTGTGAATTTATCGTAGAGCAAAAACTATGGCTGCATTTACGATGAAATTTGGAAAATAATGTGTTTTCAACGGACGGCGATTTAAAAAAGAAAAATTAACCGATCGTCAGTTATGAAAACTGAAATTGTTACGTTTCAGCCTAAACAATGCGGTATTGTAAGTAGTCCTGGGTAGAAATTGAATTTGTCTGTTTGCTAGTGCAACTTGTAATAGATCCTGAAGTCACAGGATTGCCTTTTGTGTACGGGGATTGGCTGTGAGGGAGGGAAGTGAAAATATGACAGTGCTGCCAACCTCAACGGTGCGACACTACTCATACATTTCACTACCGTGCAGTTTCTACATACATTTGTAAGCTGTGGTTTGATCCAAAAAAATTTTCCTTCATAAACCTTATAAGAAATAAATCTGTCCTGTAATACTGCCTATAGCTTAATTACACGACTAGAAACTAGTTTGATTTACTGTAATTACCAGCTACCTTATCCCATTAGAACAAATTTACTACGAATGAATCGCCTTTGCTGTCACCGGCATCTTCACTATCAGTCTCACTAGTCTACCTAACCGCTTCTTTATTTTACCAGGTGTCAACAAAACTGTTGAAGAATAGCTTCTTCACGTCTTTAATTTCCTTCTTTATTTTTCAAATTGTGGAAAGAGAAACATCGCAGTAGTTAGCCACTCTTTCACGGCTTTTGTTAAGAGGCACGGATAGGCATTTTTGTTTAGCTTCAACTTCACAATATTTTATTACATTGCATATTATATTTTGTTCAGCGCTGTGAATGGTCTGCCCACATTTTCGAGAAACTAACATTTCTGTCTACGGTAACAAACAGTTATATTTGTACAGTTAACCTACAAAAGTTTCTGCAATGTACTGCACAATTATGCTATGGGTGTAATATAAGTTGTTATATGTTTGTCGTACTGAAATTAAGCGCAGTCGCACGCATGCGCACTGATGCTGTTCCCCCTTTACCCCTCGTTGCAAACAATTGCAAACTCGTGATTTAAGTGGCTATACTCTTATTCCTAATTCCTACTTCATCTCAAAATACATTCCAAACAACTTTTGTTTTTACATTTTCAAACTCGTTTTATCAGGTTTGTAAAACATTTTCTGCCAAATATGCGTAATTTTTTAACTGTAGCTTTTGTAAAGTGTGCCTGCGGAACTACAGGAGCTTTGAAAACTTTATATTCATTAGATGCCACACAATTGTTCAGCCTGATTTATTAAAATTTATTTAAAGTTCACTGCAACACACACCATTATGTATAAAATACCTGGTAGTGCAGATAAAATGAGTTGGATTTTCTGGAACGTGTTTTGAAAAAATGGATCGTCTTAATACAGAAGCCAATAGTTTTTGTTCTACGATTAATGACAATCGCAGAAACTTAGAAATGTTCAGTCCATTCGAAATATCATGATAGTATTACTTAAATGAAGAAGAGGGAATTTTGTATTGTGCTCATGCGTCAGTGTTACCACTTAAGAGATTTTTCTTTGTGTTAACTTTCCCTGTTAGTGAATGAAAGCGTTTTAAAAGATAAATTATTAATGGAAAATAAAAAAATTATGATTTTTCCAATAACACACGGAAAATGGAAATCAAATTTATTAATGTATTAATAAAACAAATACCAGTCAAAATAACAATAATAACAAATACCAGTGAAATAATTAATTCCATATAATTTTCAAAATTCAAAAGTCGCATCAACTACAACGATCATTAGCAATGACGTTGCGGTGGAACTTTATGCAATGTACAGTTGAGCCGTTGTTAGTTTGCTCCTCCTTCTGTCAACAAACAAAAGCCACCTACTACAGGGTGCACGCTAGAGTTCCCGACTTTATGGATGTTGTATTCCTATTAAGTTAACTATCTTTTAAATTATAAGTACTTAAAACATCAGTCGTGATACGATGTAGGTCTAAAAATTTCATTTATAAAAATACTTTTAAAAGTATTTTGTATTTAAATACTTTTAAAAGTATTTTGTTGTTACTTTTTAATCAGCGTGTACACATTTTTATGTAATGCGCATGCTCAGTGACGTCATTATTTGTTTACATTAGGAGCAAACTAAGAAAGGCTGGACTGTAGGATGAAATGATTTTTTTGTAACGTATGAAAATATGCCGTGTCTGAGTGGAATTCGAACCCAGGACCGCATGATGAGAGGCGAGCACGTTACCAACTGCGCCAATGGGGCCGGCTAAAACAAAGATTTATATTGTATTTTGTAAGAATAATTAAAAGGGAAATTTTACTTTCGAAAAGGGATTTTTTGTTTTGAAAAGTTACCATTCAGACTTACTATAATGCTATTTCGAGTGAACCGTACATCATTTTTTAAACCATTTGTTATGACTTGAAAGGGTGATGAATATTTGAAATTGTTGCGTAGAATTTTTGGCACGATTGTGATAATTTCTCAATCTACTCGATAGATAGTTGTGTGTAGGCCTAGCGATAAAGTTATTAATGATAATACACAGCTTAGTTGTTAGTATATTGTATAGGCGCTGTTTCTTGTGTTTAAGCGATACTAATCACTAACTATATCGCAATAGTTTGTGTTTCACTTATGTACAAAATTAATAACTAGTGTCAATTTAAGCTTAGTTCTATCCAATTGTAAAATGCAAACTAGAAGAGTACAAAATGCTTCCTTAAACGTAATAAGTATTTGGTTTGTGTTCTAATGTTGTTTTTGGCATTTATTCGTTGGTAATTTTATCATGAAATCCTACAACAGTTTGTTTTGTTAACTGTGAAATAGCAAGCGTACATGTATTTGTGTGCGATTAGCTCCATGTGTCTTGAGAGGAATGCCTGTGCGCAAAATATATACTAAAACTAAGAGTAGAAAGGGGCAGCTCAAAAATATCTGGACACCATTTTTAAAAATACAGAATTTATAATTTCAAGGTGCATGTTCAAAGTACTCGCCATTAACACTAATCCACCGTGTTGGTCTAATAATTAATCCACCATTAATTTAATCCACCGGGTCGGTCTAGAGGTAAAGTCGTCGCCAAAATCAGCTGTTTAACAGCTGATTTTCGGAGACAAAGGTTCCTGGTTCTGTACTTTAGAATTAGTGTAAGAGAAACTAGTTTTCTGTTGGACGTACGGTCAGTGTTTACAAAAGTGTTTTAACACATGATGATTGATATAAGGGATGAAACATACCTTTTGCCTTTTGCCCCGCAAACAGATGGAGCTGTTGGCTATGCAGTACGTAATTCTTTCAGTGCTGTAAATTTATTTTGCCGTGTGTAAACGTATTTTAGTTGTCGTATTTTATTAGCGTATGGTTTGTTTTTATAGGTGGATAGATCTAAGGATAAATTGAGAGTATTATATAACCTGTGGTAGTATTAACTAACCCGTGTTCTTTGTTTTCTGTACTTTGTAGGTCAGTTAATTCAGTAGCCTACAGTGTTGTATTTTTTTTTTACTATCGCCCGACATGTTTTTCATTCACTAATTACCTAATTATACTGGTCTTCTTCTTTCTTTCACTACATGATGATGTTTTACTTTACATTAAATGATATTTTCATAACTACGTGGTCTCTGCTTGGCAGAGACACTTTGGTCGACCGCATCCGATGCGATTCTACCGCAAGTAAGAAACAAAATTGGTTTGACACTTTTGTATTCCTGGGCTGGATTCAGAAAGTTAATTGACTGTTGCTCTTTTGGTTTGCACGTTTCAAGTACTGGTAACACGCTATAAGTTGACGATTGCACCTATCATGCAGAGGACAGTACTGCCCGTCCCCAAGCTTTGTGCAGCTGCGGGATGAAGGGGAAAGACAAAGTACCAGACTGCTGTTACGTCATAACACTCTACTAATCATCTCATTGCTCTTCACTGGGCAGTGGGCTGCCTAGTGGGATGACATACATGGGTGTTGTTTTCACTATTCGCTGTAGACGGCGACACAGAATATATGTAGTTTGGATAGTACCCCTGACTACTACAAACATAATACAAGTAAAACGTTACTACTACTAATGCAATCTCTCACAGTAGTAGTGACGTAATGCATACCTCTCAGCTGCACAAAACTTGGCAACGGGCAGTATACTATCTATCCTACTTACATCGGCCAACCTGAAAGCATAACACATGTATCAAGCGTGTAACTCAAAATGTAACCACCACAAACACTTAAGTAATAAAATTCAGTTCATGACCCCTATCACTAAATAAGTAAGGAGTAATGTAACTATTTAAAGAAAGTGAATTGTTTAAAATTCAATTGCAATTTAACATAACTTTACTGAAAATAATGAAATATGAAAACCCTAAAAATACAATAAAATTTTGAAATTACCGTAAAACTAGTATTACTCACGATAATAAGCTCGCATCGACGGAACTCACGGACTAATTAGTCTATCACTACAAATGTCACCGTGCTGTAATTCAGTTTACTGCTGATGACCAAAAAGGTTACTAAATATAGCTTAGGCCTGGTATTATGGCTTATTTAGAATGAATGTATATTACTTACTTACTGCCATGGCCACACATATCTAAGTAGATATTTAGCCGCCGCACCAACACAGCCCCTCCACCTCTCTCGATGCCCCGCGTCTTCCTCGGTCGCTCCAATTCTCTCCATATCGGCCCTCACTTGACTCCACCATTTACGTCGTGGTCTTCCTCTCGGTCGTCGTCCTTCAGGATTTCTTCTTAACACTTGGTTAAGATCACTGTCCTCATTCCTTCTTAAAACATGCCCAGCCCATCTAATTCTTCTACACTTGAACTCACACACCACATCTGGCTCCCTATAAAGGTCTCTAAGTTCTCTGTTGTGT
The DNA here is from genome assembly GCA_035578175.1 of Catonia carolina. NCBI lineage: Eukaryota > Metazoa > Arthropoda > Insecta > Hemiptera > Achilidae > Catonia > Catonia carolina. The sequence goes on along the minus strand of JAQMRL010000002.1, from coordinate 2,505,200 downwards.
CTTTTCCTCCACTCTCCTCCCTCGTTTACAGGTCCGTAAACGAGGACATATATCAAATACAATCAATTTCCTTTCCGAATGTATATTATTTAGGATAATTATTAAGAATCAATAAATAATACAATGGGATGTTTATAAAACGACATAGTAGTTGTAAACATAATAAATCAATGTAAGAGTAAAACTACAACGTGGTGTCATGGTCAGAGCTGTCGCTATGATATATTTATAAAAGCACATATAGTAGCACTTCCACCCCCGCGTAGCCCAGTCTTTCTCTCGCAGACGATCGTTAACTTATATTGCGTTGCCACCAGTAGATCTGACATTTTGAAATGAACAAAAACAGTTATTTGTTACATCGATTACAATTGATGAGCTTACTACCAGTGTTTCCTAGTTCAACTTGACCCTCTCAGTAAGTTTCATTGTAATTGAATGAATGATTTTTTCTCTTCAGTAATTTATTTCTATTTTATATAATGAATTTATATAATAATTTCACCAACCTTCTTTTTAAACTGTGTCACCTTTATTTTTATTCTTACTTACACGTGTTTCATTTGGTGGATCCACCATCATCAAGAGTAAATAAAACAATTGAAACTAAAAAAGTTTTATACAAATGACTGAAGATGTATCATCTTCTGTAAATTTGAAATAAGTGAGATAAACATTTTTTTAGTTTCAATTTTTTTATTTACTCTTGGTGATGGTGGATCCACCGAAACACGTGTAAGTAAGAATAAAAATGAAGGTGACACAGTTTAAAAAGAAGGTTGGTGAAATTATTATATAAATTCATTATATAAAATGGAAATAATTTCAAATTGCAGGATGCATTATAAAGATTTATCAGTAATTTGTCTCGTTATTGAGCGACCCTTGTATAACTAGAGTATTAGCGAGTGTAAACTGTGAATACAGTAATTTTTTTGTTCTATGAGGGACTCTTCTTACTGTAAAATTGTCAATTTTAGATGAATTGAAATTTTTGTATTAAAGGGCTTATGTTTCACCGAAATCATAGTTGTTAAAAATAAGAACGAATGTGTATTTGTATTTGTAATTGTAATTGTAAGTGGATTACATGTATACTGAAATGAAGGAGACCTGTATGATTGTAGTAGTGTATATCACTTACGGTGTATTTTGTATTGTATTGTATTGTATTGTATTGCAAATCTATATACTTACTATTGCTTGTATTTACTGACGTTGCCTAACTGTACGTTTGGTGGTGACCTCTTTGCTTTTACGTTTGCTTTTTCTTTTTCCTCTTTGTAGCTAATGATGATTATGACAAACATTCCAGTTCAAGTTCCGCCTCTTTGCCCGGTGAGTTCTCTCTTCTATTTTCAATTAATATTTATAGTTTTTCAGTCATTAGATTTTTATAAAAAGAATTTCTGTCTGAAGTATTATGCGACGTTTTTTTTTTTTTTTGGGGTAAAAAAAATTTAAAATTATTTATTTATGTAACGTTAACACCCATTGTTATTGTTTCTTAGTCAAATTTTGGGTGTATCAATTGTGGGTAGGGTTCTGGTAAAGGGATTTCTTGTGCAACAAAAAAAATTGCAATTTTTATCTGCTAAAACCATGTTTATCTGAAATTACTGAAGCAAACCCATTTTAGGTAAACGAGATTCTCACGTATGTGGGAGGGAATTGCCTTAAAATGATTGGACAAGCATGGGCATGGTAGGCAGGGCAATTGTGTAATAAGCAGTTGTGTCATGAGCACAGCATTTGGCTATGAAGTTTTGTTTCCTGCTCGGGAAGAACACTCCAGAAACAATTGTTTTGTTTAAAATAACTTACAAGGGTGTTCTGGCTATGAGTAAAAGTAGTTCTGCTATAGTAGAAGCCTACAAGTGGTTTTCCCATTTCAACTTTTTTGAAATATTGACAGATTACCAACCATGTTGCGGATGTCCTTCATATTCCTTAACGGACAAATATATTTGGAAAACTTGTAAAACCATCTTTGAAGATCCATACATAACATATCATTGGAAAATTTTTTGAGTTGTTAAGAGTGACTTGAAGCTCAATTTAGTGAAATTTAAGATTTGAAATAATTCACTTAGAAGCATGTTTACCCTGAAATAATAGCCCCTAATCGACCCAGATTTTTTCTAAGATTATTACTGGGAACGGTACATAGCGCTTCATTTTAAAACAGCTTATCATGTGAAGTCAAACACTAAACCAATACTCGTCAGTTTTTCGCCATGATAGGCAAAGGGCATTTGGAATTTGTTCCGATAGATGAAGCTTTTGACTAGGGTTTCTACTTTGAACTTTCCGAGATTGCACTATAGTGAGAATTAAATAGGCCTAATTTATGGCAAATGATTGAGTGGTTTTTCAATCAAAACAGCACCAGTTTACACAGCTTTCTCAGCGTGCAAATTTTTGATTAAAAAAGTGCCATGACTGCCTTTTCTTGCTCCACCCTAATCGCCTGATTTTAGCTCAAAAAGTGATTTTTTTGTCACTTTTTGTTTTGCTGATAATGGGAATGAGATGAAGAATAAAAAAAGAGAGCTGCTTTCACACATCTCAAATGAATTAAAAACTTTTTCTTCGCCAATCAAGGATAGGTACCTGGACCTATTCTGTTCTGGCATCCACCTAGCCATCGGTTGCCCCGGATTGCGCTGTCCAATCGGTCTGTAACTTGTGAACAGTCTAGGAATCCTGTGGGGAGACATTGTTTCAAGATTGGTTCATTTCCGGTGGTACTCCATGATTGTCTCCTTAAGAGAACATACATCTAACTCTTACCATACATCTTCACTTCTGAACTGATCCAGTTTGCTACAGCCCCTAACGCATCTCGGCCAACTTAATACAATTTTCTTATTTCTTTTTCCACACCCAGGCCTCACTCGCATATGTTAATGTATTAAAAAGTGAATTTAAAATTTGTTTTCAAAAATATAAAATAAGATGGACACGTATGTCGGCTCTAATCGAAAATAATTTTAACCAGATTAAATGATTTCTGTAAGAAATATTGTGTAAATATTTAAAACACTATTTGTCCAGTTATTTTCGGGTATTCATTGTACATAAATCCGTGTTGTAGTGTGGTTTGCTATGTACACGGATTTAATGGAAATTGCTGAACAAATGTAATTACTTATAACAGTACTGCTGACAAGCTGTCATGATTAACCAACCACTCATTGATAGAAATGTTTTACTCTTTCTATTTCATGTAATGAATTAGTATAATAATTTCACCAACCTTCTTTTTAAACTGCGTCACCTTTATTTTTATTCTTACTTGTTACACCTGTTTCGGTGGATCCACCATCATCATCAGAGTAAATAAAAAATTGAAACTGAAAAATTTTTATCTCACTTATTTAAAATTTACAGAAGATGATACATCTTCAGTCACTCGTATAAAAACTCAGTTTTACATCATCTTCTGTAAATTTTAAATAAGTGAGATTAAAATTTTTTAGTTTCAATTTTTTATTTACTCTGATGATGGTGGATCCACCGTAACACGTGTAAGAATAAAAATAAAGGTGACGCAGTTTAAAAAGAAGGTTGGTGAAATTATTATATTAATTCATTATATGAAATAGAAATAATTTCAAACTGCAGGATGCATTATAAAGATTTATTTTTTAATGTTTTATTCTTGCTCCCATCTCTGCTCAGATTACAGTATTGTACCTGATTATAAATGCAGTAGAGCATAGTAATATCACGGCAGCTTGCATTTTGTATTAAAACAAGTGAAATGCAATGCTCGTCGTAATAGTGCGTATCAAAATAAATTATAAACACACTGTTTTAATATTATACTTTCATTTTTCTCTCAAAACATTTACAATAAATTGTAGTTTCAGATAAACATGGTTTTATTAGTGTATTTACTAAAATTGCTACTAATCTTATTATTGGAATTAAATTCTAGTTGTTTTACAGAGTTGTGCATAAGTCACGTTCCCCTACGAAAATGGTAATCGTGTAAGTGAATCAAATTAAAAAATGTACAAGCGAGAAAAATTATTTTCTGTCAGGTGAATGAATTTTGTTGTCGAGGTGATCAGCCGAAATGCTGATTTGAACCCCTAGATGGTTTACTGAGTATAATGTGGAGTGAGGTGGTGTAAGGTGTACCATTGCCTTTCTCGCTGAGTGGAAAAGTATGCTTATCAGCATACCAGGCCCTGTGAAAAGTATCTACCTTCCATCCTGCAAATTACGCTTTCTCTTCAGTCACCATACGGTCTGGCTATTAAGAGAGAGAACTATTTTTTGTAGCTCTGGAATTATTTTGCAACCCGATCACACACTTCACTCTCTCTCTCTCTCTATCTACTGTTCAATTCAACTACCCCCATTCTTCTGCTGTTGTTCGCTCGATTCACCACCTGTTCACATCTACAAGGGTTGCTTGTTGCTGCCTGCTATCAACCCTTACTACCAACTTAAATGGGAACTGCTCACCTTGCTTATATGCGAAAAGTTGACCTATTATAACTAAAAACTAATTTTAAGTTAAAATTAATTGATGCTGTTTGCCTAAATTGTATTGTACTTTGAATATTATAAATTTACTGAAGAGCAATGTGGTAGACACAAGCACTTTACTGCAACGGTTATTTTTTGGGGGGGAGTTCATATTACCCGGTATTGTGGATTGCCCGGGGTTCAGATTATCCAGGTTATCCTGTAACTTTTCCAGGATTTAAACCACGGAACATTCATCCGCTAAAATCGGCTGTTGTTTTCCTTTCATTTTATGTAATCTACTTCCATAACAAGTGATACTAATACAATCATTTCTGTTACCAAACCTGAAAACGAGGCACTCAGGAAAATTATTCAAATGTTGACTCACAACGGAGACTTTACTACTATACTGATCTTGGTCGGTTCTACTTGACACCCCGTTGGGGAAAGTGACTAATGTACCACCTGGTATCCAAGGGGCTTCTGGTGAAACCGAAATCAAACTAATTTATGTGTAAATCTTTTGATTATCCTCGTTTACCGATTACTTTAAACCATTAAATTCATCTAGATACGAATTCAATATGCAAGCACCTGAATTATAAGCAGAGTATTTGAAGAAGGCAATTTTAAAATTTATGTGTAAATAAAGAAACTAAAATCATAATTCTTTGAAAGATTATATTTATGAAGCATATAGCTGCGGAAAAGATAATAGAAAGTGGAATTGTAGCAACTGGTTAATGCGTAAAGAGAAGACAGTATAAGAATTAATAGATGACATTTATGACATAGTCTTTTACGGTTTGAAGGCTATATTGGCACCAGTGCAATTGCTAATACCTCATTAAAATTGAAATCAATTAATTAATAATTATATTTAATTGTTTTGTAGTACTGTATAAATGTAGATCGTATAATTAAGATCGTCTTAAATAATTAATTAGGTATTTAATTATTACTACGAGGCATATTTTTTTAATTAACGTCTGTCGTACGTTATTTGTATCGGCCGTCATGCGTTGATAACAGTAGTCCACTTATATTCATGATGCAGAATAATTTTATTTAAATAAGTGCTACAATTCGGCATCCCACCGTCCGTTGTAGTTCGACAAATTAATTAAAAAACAAAGATTTTTTAGAACTTGAATAAGATTTCCGTCTATAAAGTAGTTTAAGGTTACAGGATGCATTACAAGGATTTATTTTATTTGTTATGGGGTTTCACTAATTTGAGCATTCCTTCTTCATAAGGTACCAGCCCCACCTGGGCAGCTGAATTTTGGTAGGAAGGATTTTTTGAGGGAAGGAGAAATATTTTTTGAAGAGAATTGAGGCTGATGACAAAACTTGGATGGCTAACGTAAAGCCACCTTAAAATGCTCACAGTGCTCGAAAAACTCAAGAGCTTTTGAAGCAATTATTCAAATGGGACGGTTTTGATCATCCGCCTTACAGCCCCAACTTGGCATCAAGTTATTGTCATCTTTTCAATCACTTGAAGACGTCGCTTGCATTGCGGCACTTTGTTGACTACGACTAACTTCAAAATGACATGAACGATTGGCTACGTGCGCAGGCAGCTGAATTTAATGAAGAAGGAATTTTAAATTAGTGAAACGCTATGACAACTTCTTAAATTTTATTGGTGACTGTAACTGTAGTTTTAACATGTATACTATAAAATATTTTTCTGCGCAAATTTATACCCAAACAGACGTTACTTTCCAAATGACGCTCATGTATGTTACCTCCGTGGTATAAATATAACCAACTACGGTGGCATGCGGGCCGCACATGCGCAGTAAGTAGCTCCCCCACCACAGCGTCAACTAAAGATACAGGCTGCCTCTAAAGTAGTACTCACTACTCATTGTGTTCTGTTCATGCGGTAATCGTTTTCACATTTTTGTGTCGCTGTCGAAAGCCGCACGCCGTCAAAATGTTTTGCGCGTGCACAAAATACGGGGAAAAATTTCTGCGATTCCTTTCGGGGTAATAGGCAATAAGTTTTTTTCTAAATGATGTACCTTGTAAAGAGTGAATTTAGTGAATGGATAAATGACGCCAATATTAACTCTTTTGTGCCCCACGTTGGGCGCCAAAATGTAAAAAAAGGGTTAATTAATGAATAAATGAAATGAAATAAAAAGAAATAAATGAATTAATGAAATGATACTTAATATCGATTATTATTAACAAATGAAATTGACCCTTTATATATAAATTGAAAAATTGTACTAATTGATTGAATTTATTGATGACACTTTTCATTAATCTAATAAATAATTGCAAATTGTTATTATGAAATCTTTAAGTCTATTTAATAGTATTTACTGTCATTTACTGAGCTCAGTTATTAAAAATGAAACGAATATAATTACGAATTGCTTGCAGTCCTCTTGTTCCTCCTTGTCCATCCATCGATCGGAAATCAAATGGGGCCTCGATGCATTGTTGCACTTGGTTTTATAGTTTTTAACAATTTTTTTAAAATTTTATCTGCATCTTCTAAAATAATCAAAATTGTTTCAGTTGGCTCCATAATTTAATTAAATCTTGATATTCTTGTAATTTCTTTTAAATCTTTTCTAACTTGTTCAAAATTTTAATTTAAAATTATACTATCTTTTGTTTTCTTGTTTCAAGTTTAGATATTTGGCTTCTGGATTATTATTTAAAATTAAATATTTTCTTCTTATAATTTATCTTGATTTATTTAGTTTTGATTCAGAATAATTTAAATTTTATTAGAAATTATTTATATTTGATTATTATTTGAAATTATTTCTTTTTATTAAAATCCAACAATTGAATATGAACTGCGATATTATGTAGAATAGACTGCTATTCTACAACCTAACATAAGTTTTGACAGGCCCGAAAGAGAGGTACGTCATACCCTCATTCTGTTATATTTACTGTACGGTTCTTTTTGTTAAAATTTCATACAACTCATATTGTGCGTGTGTAGTTGATTTCTAAAAAAATATGTATGTTTGGTATAAAGTTCACAACTATAAAAAATGATTCAGCTTTTTGGAATACTAACAGGAAGGAGACACCAGACACGATGATCTATCTTTGACTTCCCTTCAAAAAGTGATTTTTTCAAGCTCGTTTATTATTTCTCTTTCTGCCCTACATATTATATCAAATTACAGATAAAATTTTATATTTTATAGCAGAATAATGAAACGCATATTATGTCATCCTGGAAAATAAATTATGGGGTTACCCTACATGATACGCAAAAATTGCGATGAGATTTAAACGTCTAACTTTGTATGAGCGTATCTGATCTAAATATCAGAGTATCATAATAACATTTGTAGCGTAATAAAAAAAGATTCATTAGGAAGCGAAAGTAATATTTTCAGAATTTTTGATGAAAAATGAGCTTGTTAGAGTGTAGTAAACAAAACTGGCCGGCAGAGTGCCCTACCGTATCGTGTGTCGTCACTATTGCGCTTGAACACCGTGCACTGATTGAAATGAGTTGAGGGGAAAGGCGGACAAAACATATTCTCTCTCTGTCTCGCTACCCTCTCTACATGCCGCCGTAAATGGCGAACAGTATATACCCTCTCGGTAACTAATGATTTTCGGACCTATCCTAATTTGAACTTTTTTTCTTCTTTTGTTGTGGGGAAATGCTATGACAATTTGGATATATTTACCGTGAGATGCTTTCTACCCAGACCAACTACTTACCCCACCTCTTACCTCTGCTAGACTTGTTTTCGAGACCACGATTTGAAATCTATCTCCATTTGTCTAAACAAAGATTCTCCTTCTATTTGAGTGATAAAAATGAATTTATATACACTGAGGGTTTGTCTGCTGCTGTCCTTTGATGTAAAAATTTCTATTTATATCATCCCTTGTGCAACCCTTGTCTTGTATGAAAAAACACATCTTACCAGTTCTTCAACTTCTGTTCCTTTCGTAGTATATATAGGGTGATTCAAAAAGAGCGCCGGTTTTGATATATCTGAAAATAAATACATCAACAAGTTCATCTTTCCTTTATTATTATGTATGAAAAATGATGTCATGCATGTGTCCTCCTCTACTGCGCTGGCACGCATCAACTCTGTCCATGAAATTGGATATTATGAAATTGGATATTACTGCACGACAAGTTTCGACTTCCATTTGCCCGATAACCCGTCGAATTTCCTCCTTCAAGTCATTGATGTTTCGGGGTTTATTTGCATACACCAATGACTTCAGATGACCCCAAAGAGGAAAGTCACAAGGCGTCAAGTCACACAACCTTGGTAGCCATTGATGGTCGGAATTACGTGAAATGATGCGATCCTGGAACCGTTCACGGAGCAACAACATTGTTTCTCGTGCAGCGTGACAGGTGGCACCATCCTGCTGAAACCACAACTCGTCAATGTCCATTCCATCCAAATGACGTCACAAAAACTCCCTAATCATCGTACGATATCGGTCTCCATTTACTGTCACGGCTTGTCCTTCTTGATTTTCAAAAAAGTAAGGGCCGATGACACCGCCCGACCAAAAGCCGCACCAAACTGTCACTCGCTGTGCATACATTTCCCTTTCATTAACCACGCGAGGGTTTTCTAAACCCCACATATGGCAGTTCTGTTTATTAACAAAACCGTTTAAGTGGAAGTGCGCCTCATCACTGAAAATGATTTTGTTTGCGAAGGTGTCATCATTCTGCCGTTTTCTCAATACCCAGTCAACAAACTGTCGTCTCTTCTGGTGGTCTGCCACTTTCAAATGTTGCGTCAACTGAATTTTATACGGGTGATATTGGAGATCGTACCGAAGAATTCTCCGTACAGAAGAACATCTTAAACCCAATTGTTAAGAACGGCGACGTATTGATTTTGCTGGGCTAACAGCCACACTGTCACGAATCAACGCAACGTTCTGCTCAGTTCGGCCAGAACGACGACGTCCAGAATTTTTAAGGTCGACTGTTGAACCCGTCTCAAAAAACTTTTTCATGAGCCTGCGAACTGTTGATTCATTCGGTGCTTCATTACGTCCTAGAGTACCGCGAAGTCGCCTGACAGTAGCCGCATAACTCTCTCCACTCTCTGGTAAAATGTTTTGACGATTAACACTCGTTGCGCAATAGTAAACTTCTCCATGGTTAGACACAGACTGCGAGGGTAGTACACTGCGAACAAGAGAAACTACAACTGAATCGTCAATCGGAATGTTCTCCGAAATAGAAATGAGGTCTAACAATGTTGCCAACCGATAAACAAAAATTTACCAGCCGTTTAAACACCGGCGCTCTTTTTGAATCACCCGTTATATATTAACCCCGAGGTGAATAAATCTGTGAAATACATTTTGTAGCTAAATAAATAAATACTACTTGTTTTATCTAATGAATACACTAGCGTGCAAATTAATCCGAACACAGATGGTATTTAATAAAAAGTAACTTTATTTATGAAAAAATTATACAGTAAAATCTCTCTATAGCGCAATTGAAGGGACCATGAGGTACCGCCGCTATAAAGAGAGTTCCGTTATAGAGAGAGCGAGTAATTAACGGTGGAAGGGAAGTTGGAGTACAAATTTTTCTGTACAAAATAACTTTTATAGTCTACGTATGTAAATGGTGCATGGAATAAGTTTTTGAAAAACTACTGAATAGATAACTTTATGACAAATGTTTAATACAGTAGATTACTTCAATACAGTGAGATATTTAAATTAATTACATAAAGTGTAGGTTATTAACTTAACAAGAAATTTGGATACAAACTGGTTTTATTAGATGTTGTGTTACTAATGTTAAACAATAGAATTTCACTTTTTGTATTGAACTTTTTTCAATAATCATTCATACAGTACATACCGTAATAGACAGCCTAAAATTAATTAGCACTGAAACTCGTTTTACACTGAACAGTAATAAACATACGATACATACAATTAAAATCTCCTAAAACATAGGCTACACAAACACAAAAAATACACAGTACAGTATATATTTTTACGTTATTAAGGAAACAATGCCTGTGAAGTACATTTCATTTCGTAAAATAAGTTGTAAATTTTGTTCGTTTTCAATTCATAAAACATGTCTTCAATCTCATTTCAATGTTTAATACTTCTAAATTTTCATTTACATATTGGCAATGACAGTACATGTAAACAACAAGAATAGCGTCTAGTGCCTGTTTACATGAAGGGACAACATTTCTTTTTCCATTTCATCGTCATCTTCACTTTCTTGCTTGTTGTTTTGGGCTAAGACATTTTCAATTATTGCATCATCACCAACATCTGCTGAAGTGGCTAAGTCATTGTCAACCCCTACATAGGCGTCTAAATCCATATCCTCAAGATATTGTTTTGCCGCTACAGAGAGATTTTTGTGCCGCTATAATGAGAGTTAAATACATTATCGTAGTATACGAAAGGGTCGGGGTCGGCAAAAAATGCCGCTAAAAAGAGATTTCCGCTATATAGAGTTCCGCAATAGAGAGATTTTACTGTACATACAATTTGTGAATATTTAGAAATTAATATGTCCCCCTTTATTCTTTATCACTTTATTCAGAAATAAATCTTTATAATGCATCCTGCAGTTTGAAATATTTCTATTTCATATAATGAATTAATATAATAATTTCACTAACCTTCTTTTTAAACTGCGTCACCTTTATTTCAATTTTTACTTACACGTGTTTCGGTGGATCCACCATCATCAGAGTAAATGAAAAATAGAAACTAAAAATTTTTTTCATTTATTTAAAATTTACAGAAGATGATACATCTTCAGTCACTTGTATAAAACCAATTTTATACAAGTGACTGAAGATGTATCATCTTCTGTAAATTTTAAATAAATGGAAAAAATTTTTAGTTTCTATTTTTCATGTACTCTGATGATGGTGGATCCACCGAAACACGTGTAAGTAAAAATTGAAATAAAGGTGACGCAGTTTATCACTTTACATACACGATTTGGCTTAGGATTAGTGTACTGAACATTTTTTTAATTTGTTGCTCATGAAACCATATTAATAATATTGCTACAATGAGGTTATTTTTGTAGTATAGTATTCAGATGAACTGAAGTCCCCTAGCCGTGGGAGTGAGAGAATGCATAACGCTCTCACTCGCACACACCATACACGCCATTCCAATAACATTGCAAATTTTACTCATTGTTGTGAGCAAGCGTTTATGCACGCAGTAAATTAACAAGCAAGATAACGACTGTAGTATGTTTTCAGATCTGGATTATAACGGTAGAGACCTTTGGGCGCATGCGTAGTTGTGCCACATATCTCCCTCTCACTTGCTCGGCTGTGGGACATTAGTTCGTCTGATATCTGTACAATCCATTTTTGAGTCGGTTTTTCACTGTTGCTCAAAAATGTTCAGTTGAGCAAAATCTGGGGAATTACCTGGCCATGACAACACTTTAATATTTTCTTGTTCGAAAAATGTCTTCTTTTTTTTTTTTAGCAAAATGGCATAGGGCTAAATCTTTCGGAACACTTCATTGCCATGTGGGAATTTCTTTTGAAGTTGTGGCACTACTTTTGACTTAAGAATTTTGATATATCATAGTTGTTCTGCACATAACAGACAGGTGGTGTGTCAAATTTTTTACACTCAATCTGTTCGTTGCAGGGCTAAAATAAATAGTTCTGTTTCTTAACACATGGTCAGCCAATTAAATGGCTGAATCATTTAAGAACAGAAGAGGTAGAGGTGTGAAAGACACTAATCAGAGTTATCTCCTCTGAAAGTAATGAATTTCATTATACAGCCAGACCCTGTGGTGAATGAAGTGAAGGTGTCGTTTGCAGAGTGGAAAATATGTGCTTTTCAGAGGGCCCGGCATGCTGATAAGCGTACTTTTTCACTCGGTGAGGAAGGCAATGCTAAACCACCTCACTCCTCGTTTTACTTAGTAAAACCTCTACAGGTTCAAACGGCTGTTGACCTAAACAACAACTATGTTGTTGTTTAGACAACAACAACTATGTTGTTGTTGTTTAGGTCATCAGCCGAAAGGCTGGTATCAAGGTTTTACTAAGTAAAACAAGGAGTGAAGTGGTTTACCATTGCTTTCCTAACTGAGTACAAAGTAGCCCATCCTTATCAGCATGCCAGGCCCTCCGAAAGGCATCTACTTTGCACCCTGCAAATGACACCTTCACTTCATTCACGACAGGGTCTGGCTGTATAATGAAATTCATTACTTTTAGAGGAGATATCTCTGATTATTGTCTTTTACACCTCTACCTCTTCTGTTCTTAAATAGTTTAATAGTTTAATCATATAATTGGCTGACCACGTGATAAGAAACAGAACTATTTTTGTAGTCCTGGAATTAGCAGATCGAGTGCAAATAATTTAACACTCCATCTACTGGAATTAATAAACAAGGGCCTTCAAATGTGAAACAACCCTAAAACATTTTTCTGGGGATGTTTAACTGATTGCTGGATGTGAGTTATGTTGAGACTGTACATAACTAACATATTTTGGAGGATCTACCATCATTAGATTAAGCAATCAATTGAAATTTAAACCATTTAATCATTAAAACTTTTTCACAAATATCTCTTCGGCCACTTGTATTAATTTTTACATGATTTCAATTATTTATTGGTTTCAATTTTAAAGGTTTTATACTCTGATGGTGGAATATGTATTGAAACATGTTACTAAAAGTAATTGTTATTAATAAATGAAATGTTTTATAAATAAATAAAATATAAATATTAATGTGGCGTTAAGAAGAATACAGGTTAGTGAAAGGTAGTACTGTGTGCTCATTTACATGGTAAAATAATGTTTACGTAGCTGTTTTCATGTCACAAAACAAAAGAGTAAGGGTGTGACATGTCAATTTCCTCTAAGAGTCTTTGACATTTAAACACAATAAAATCGTGTGATAATATTCTTTCACTCGCAGTTTTGTCACTGACGACCGAGCGTTTGATATGAACAAATAATTAAACATAGTCCTGATCTATTAACTGAAATTTTTTTGAAATTTTTATTTCGAATAGAGCCGATTAAAGAAAGATATGCCTCGTAATGATAATAGAATCAGTAAATGCATATATGTATATATATATATAAAATAATAATGCTTTGCTTTTTCTCATTCTTGTTTTGTTTTGCGCTGTCTCGTTGATCGATCGATCGATCGAATGGAATGTATCCGTTTTTCGGATAATACAATACATATTGCAATACGTATTGCTTGTTACCGTAAACGTTTGTACATGTGTCTGTGTCTGCTAACATCGCATCATATCGTCTCTCCTTTGTATATTTATGACATCATCATCATCATCATCATCGCCTTCATCGGCAACGATCGTTAAATAATACGCCTGCTTGATATCATCGCAATTATTATTATTATTATTATTATTATTATTATTATTCTATTATATCGTACGTTATTCGTTTATATCGAAATCACGCGTCGTGTTATTATTTTACGTGATTGCTTCTTCTACTTGTGCGCAATTCATTTTAATAATAATAATGAATGACATCGTAGATGAAACGTTTGTACGGTCTGATACTAAACCACCAAAATTGGGAAAAGGTTAGAATCTTTTTTTTATTATTATTTTTGTTGTTGTTGTTGTTGTTGTTGTTGTTGTTGTTAACGGTAGAAAATCTCTTGTCCAGATCGATTGGTATCAATGGTTTTCCGTTTTAGAGAAAATACAAAGTATAGGAAATGTCGTATCTCCGTTTACAATATTTATTGTGCGTGCCGTGAAAGAAGTCCGCTGTTATGACTTGTTGCTCCTCAACCAATTTAATGGAATTTTCTATTTAAATCAACAAGTTTAATTTCTGATTTATTTTTATTTCTAATATAATGAAAAAGACGATATTTTGTACGATGGCCTGTTTTGTTTGTAAACATGAAATGGTGCCGATAATATAGTTTTTTTTTATTCCTCTCTGATTGTGATTTAGCCGATAGTGATAGTGATTGTGACCTAAATGACATAAAAAGTTTAGACCTTCTTCGGAAAGCTACCAGTAAGCTTCCAATAAATTTATTCGTGTTGTTCATGATTTTAGTGATACAAATAGTGGAATAAATCTATAATATAAATGTTAATAAATCCGCTACCAAGAAATAATTTTAATTGATAAAACTATTAAAAATAAAATTTTTAAAAACTTTAAATGCATCCAAAAAAATATTTAAATAAACCCGGCTCACTGGTTTAACCCATGGTTTTATAACTTGGCATTGAAAGGGTTAAGAAAGAAAAGTGTTGATTTTCAGGGTTATCATTTTTCGTTGTCGTCGCAAACAGTAGTTGTCTCCCTGAAAAAGATTTTTGCATAGAAACTTTGTATAGCTTCACTAGAAAGTAGAGCTTAAGCTTCGAAAGATCATCCTTATTCATTTTTTAATTTTAAGGAAGAACTTTATATCTACAATAGGAAGAAGCACAAAGACTGAGACTATGGAAATGGAAACATCTATTGATGATGGGTGCAAGAAGGAGAGGCAGACCAAGGAAACGATGGTTGCAGGATGTCGAGATGGATCTGACAGCAATGTCAGTGAGAGGTTGGAAGCGGAAAGCGATGGAGCGAGACGTGTGGAGGCAGATCGTAGAGAAAGCCAAGGTTCACCACGGACTGTAGCGCTATGAGAACTTTATATCTATAAGGATAAGCCTTTTCTTTGAGTTATATTAAGGAAAGCCATACTTTAGTGATTTTTGTAGGAATTTTGTGTTTACATTCAGTTATATAAAATGCACTAAAGAAAAAAATGTAAAATTTTGACTTACAGCTTTCTGAAATGACCGATTCAAATCCTAGTTATGATACTTTAAATAAACTAGGCCTTCGGGCCAGCCCAGTCAGTCAGCTGGTAGAAAGTCGCTATTATTTGTTAAGTAACACCGGTTGGGCAAGCGACTTTGAATGGTGACCAGTTGACAGCCATCCATGGACAAACTCTACTGGGAGTCCCTATTCAAACTCATGTTCAATCTACGTCAAAAAAAAAAAAAATACAGCAAAAAGCAGCCATCAAATTGGGTAGTTGTCAACAATGTACAGTTCCCGATAACAAATAAGAGCAAAAAAAAAAATAAAAAAAAAAATAAACTAAAAATGAAACTATTAAGATCATAATTTTCAATTGAGAGAAGTCGGTTTAAAACATTTCTGTCGATATTTTTTTAATAAAGTGAGAATAAGTTTAAGTGTGACCGTTTCATCCGAGTATGATTCGAGGGTTTGCGATCGCATAAATCTGGATAAGAGAGTTTCTACCATGTTGTGTTTACTTTTAGAATAATATTGTCATTTTATTGAGATATGCGTAAGTGATAAATTTTCAAAGTCACTCCATCCATGTATTCTGATGTCTAGTTGTAGTATTTGAATGTTTTATAATCGTGCGAGAAAACTTTTTTGGTTTTTTCTTCACTGTGGTGAATAACATGATGTGTTACTATGATACTATCGCATCTTATGCTGACGTTATAGTAATCAGAATGGACTAAGTTAGTGAACAACTAGTTAAATTGTTTTCTTCCTTTCCTTCGTATTCAGTAGGATGTTTTGTTCTAGTGAATAGGCGTACACATGTTAATATTGCATGTCTTAGTCAATAAATAATTTATTGTAATTATTAGATAAGTGTATGTTGTGGTCGTTGTTAGATTAAGTATAATATTGTAGATAGATACTAATAATATGCTTTTCACGGTTGATTAGCTCTGCTGTCTGTTGCACACGTTTAGACCAATCAGAACGTTTGTCACATTGTACCTGACAAACATTACGCGCGCATGCGTATAAAAGCCGCAATAGTTCACGCTGTCATTTTGCATCTCGTACTGAACACATCGATTTTAGAGCACGTTAACATGCGATACTTAATTACCGTATTTTCCGGACGATAAGACGCACTTTTTTCCGTAGGAAAATGACCTAAAAATTACCATGCGTCTTATGGTCCGAACGCTAGCTATATTTCAGGGTAGATGCTTTTAAACTACCCCCTACTCTACTTAAACACGTTCAATAACTAGGGATGTCAAAACAAACCATACAATGGTATAGGATGTACCGTAGTTTTTAAACTGTATCGTCTTGAAGTTTCTAAGCATACCGGTACACAGTAGTTTCTGTATCGATATTACTTACGGTAAATATCATAGCATTTTAAAATGTGAAGCATGTTTCACACTCTTTGGCTTTTAAATTAAAAGTGGTTCAATATGCAAAAGATAATGGCATTCGGGCAGTAGAAAGGCGTTTTTTACCGCCTCCATCAGAAAAAATGATTCGGGAATGGCGGAAACAAGAAGATTTATTACTCAAGGCAGATAATAAGAAACATACTAGTAAATTTCGAACTCATGATGTCAAATGGCCTCGACTTGAAGCACAATTGAAAAATTGGATTATCAATTACTATTGGACTAACCATGTTGCCTGAATCTGATTTCTACCTAAATTGACAATGCAGTCTGTCAATTCAGGTAGACAGTCCGACAGGATTTCACGTACACAACCTGGCAACATGGACAGTAACACCCATCCCCCGCATTACCATTCTATTTTTCAAAATTCTAAAAATTTTACCACAACATTGGCCAATCGATATTTCATGTTAACATATCTGTACGAAGTTTTTACGCTGAATAAAACGATAGTTTGCCCGAGCTGAACGATCGTGCGGTTACCGAGATAGGAAGGGTTTAGAATATTGTTAATAAATCGAAATTTAAATAACGTATGAATTTGAAATTTCGTACACACTGTAAGAATATAATTGTCTATGTTGTGTTAAAATTTCATACTTTTCGGTCAAATATTTATCAAGTTACACGCCTCTAAACGCATGAACTTTGTTGCGATATCAAAAAAAACCGGGTCTTTTTGTCTTCCAACGTCGATATGGCAATTTTTAAACATTAAAAATATAGGACTATTATAGGTAAACGCAGAATAAAATTAGCTAAACTTTGATGTAAAGTATGTTGAAATCCAACTCATAATTTTGTAGATGCTTTGGGTTCAAACTCGGGTGTCTATGATTATGAAACCGATAGTAGTAATTTACGTACTTACAGTTTCTATATCCATGTTTTTTTTTTGTAAATTTATGACTATGAAATAATTATACATATATTGTATCTTCTGTACTTGCTGTTTTTCAATGAAAGACATCACATTTATCTGTTAAAAAAAACTAATGAAAATCAGTCAAAATAATTTTTAGATAATTTATGCCTTGAAAAACAAGGGTGCGTCTTATCGTCCGATGCGTCTTATTGTCCGAAAAATACGGTATATAATCAGCTGATTGTATGTTTATAGGTTATAATTGTTATTGAAAGACCAAACAAAATGGCTGATGAAATATTTAACAGAGCTACAAGAGGAGCAAGTATTGGTTTAGTTGGTGGCAAGTGATTGGCTAGCTATAAAGTGGGTGGGGGGCAATGCATACGTTCAGAGCTCATCACCCTTGAAAAATAGTGTAATTTATTTAAATTTCGTAAGTTCTGGATTTGTAAAAGCACTTTATTGTCGTCTTTGTATTGTCTGTTCAAGCTTAAGTTTTCTCCTATTGTAAAGAAAATCATGAATTATGATCATAAATTAATGTTTAATTGTTGTTTAGGTGATCAGCCTGTAGGCTGGTTTGAACCTGTAGAGGTTTTACTAAGTAAAACGAGGAGTCAGGTGGTTTACCATTGCCACAACTCACTGAGTGGAAAAGTTCGCTTATCAGCATGCTAGGCCCTCTGAAAAGCACATATTTTCCACTCTTGCAAATGACACCTTCACTTCATTTACCACATCTGGGTCTGGCTGTATAATGAAATTGATTAATTTCAGAGTAGATAACTCTGATTGGTGTCTTTTACACCTCTACCTCTTCTGTTCTTAAATGATTTGTTGACAATAATTGTTGCTAAATTGAACAACTGGAATGGTCGATTTGAATCCTTAAAGATTTCACAAAGTAAAACAAGGATTGCAGGTGGCAGATCATTATCTTTCTTATGAGGTTGAAAAGTGTGACAATATATTGTATCGATTTTCATACAATATTACTTTGATTATATCATATTGACAATGTGACGAAAAACGGAACCATTTTTGTTAAAAGTGCAATTCTACACGGGCGACGTGCGCGTGTGACTGGAAACGGTTTACTTTAAGATAGAACTAAGTATGAACAGACAGTAGTACAGTAGTAGGTTCATTCACAGCCACATAAATAAGACAGATGTGTCATTTATCTGTAGGCAAATCATAAAACATTGTAAATGCTGTTTTCATGTTTCTTAGCTTATCATAGTATGTAATACAATGTAGGTATCCATGGTTTGTATAACTTATTTGTAATTTTTTTTTTTTGTAAATTTATTTAGCTATCAAAATGCATGTAATTGGAATTTTATATAAACTTTTGAGTTTCCTGTAAATGGTCTCTCAACCAGCTGCTGGCTGGAAGAGTCATATTGGACCTATTCGATTATTTCACATCATCAAAATATCATGTGAATGCACCTTTACTGTTCAACCCACCAACCGCCAGCGCGTGCTTTGTACTTTTCGACTAGCAATCAATCGCTTGTTTCTTTTATTTCGGTTGTTTTCATTTTTATTTAAATGTAACTGTAAATAAGAGAATGATTGTTCGATAATCCAACTTCGTATTAGTGAGAAATGTGTCGCTTTTTTAGAGGTTTACTAATTCTGCTGATTGCTTTATTACACATCCAACGGTCCTGGCCAGTGGTGTTCAGTACCATATCGTGCCAATTTAAACAAATGCGTGGATTATGCAATATTTCTTTCTCTTGAAAGAAACGTATAGCTCTTTCCTTGGTAGAAATAATATAAGCCAATTCCAAAAGATTCATTATGTATTAAGCAAGAACACGTGTGAAGCAAACAACCAACTGATGTGTGTTAATTAATAAACATGCAAACAATATTAATTATAGTGAGTGGGAGTCACCAGGCATAACAATAAAGATGCGTTAACACGAGATGACTTTAAGGTTACACATGATGTGATGTGAAATAACGGAATAGGTCCATCTTATTTGTTATCGCTCAATGCTCTTGGTAAAGTTGCAACAAGATTAACTCTATGCAGTAGGTGTACTCACATTTATAAGTACAATACTTACAGTAGAAGAAACGTTGTGTATTCAATGTAACTTAGTGAGAACAAGAGGGTTTATTTTAAAAAATCGCTTAAACATTGTTAAAGGAAACATCGTTAACATTGGATCAAAGGGTATAATTATATATATATATTAATGTTGTATCATATTTATGAGGGCCGTTTATTTTGAACCTTCATTAGGCCGTAAATAAAAGACAAGTGAATATAAAGAAAATGTTTTGGTATTAAAAGTTACAATCATTTATAGCTACTTTATGACATAATCACCAATCGACAATTGAGGCATTTGTTAAAGAGGATTTAACAAACTTAGACGAGAATTGTTGTATAGCAATATTTAACGTAAAAAACAATAAAATAATTCTGATCCCTTCAAGTATTTTACTGAATAAAATAACGGAATAAAATATTTTAAAAGAAAATGTTTGATTAAAGCTTTTTTTTAAATTACAAGATTGTAAACAAATGAATTAAAATTAACAAAAAAGAGAAACTCAAAACTATTTACATAAAGTACTTGACGCGATATAGTACATATTAAAATGTATTTAATTAATATAATTTATACGTTACGAGTCTTTCCAAAATATTTCCAAATTATTGTTCAAGCCCTAGTAGGTAAATCGTAAAATTTTCTTAAAACGTAGTAAATGATCTTTTTAAAACTTGTAGTCTGGTTGTGCAGAACAAGGTTGTTAAGTTTACTGGTTATTTGAACATTAGGTTACCTGTATTCAACGGTTAACCATCAGCGAAATTCTGTAGATCTACTAACAGGAGCCAATACACAAGCAATTGAGAGATCATGGTTGGACGCAAAAGTAAACATTGTTAAACAAAAAAAAAGGTGTTCCGAAAGAATTATTTCATTCGCACCTTGACCATATATGATGGAAAATTATGAGAAAAGTAGAACCTGATTTGTTTGTTGCTTTTCTCAATGACCACTATGTCTACCGTGTGTAGACTGACTGAAAATAACTGGGTGAATTCTTATCATATTATTAGTTATACTATTATTTGCTATTGTAAATTGTTGTATGTAATTTGTCCTTTTTTTCTTAATATTCACTTAATCTGTAAAATATGTGCATATTTACGGGCCAAAAGTGTTAGGTGCCAGTGGTACCACATCAAGAAATACAAATTTCACTAAACATAACGCGGTAGGTGATGTACTATTGTAGCACCGATGTTTCAATCGTCAACGTCATTATATCAAAAAGTATCCATAAGCGTCATAACTTTTACATTTTTTCTATAATCACTTGTTTTTTATTTATGGCCTGTCAGAAGTTGAAAAACAAAAAGCCCTCATGTAATCGTGATAAAATGGCGACTATTTATAAACTTCTTAAAATCCTTTTTCAATAGTTTAATAAAAAATCAGTTACAGAGCTGAAATTTATAAAAGAATGAAAATGATTCGTTAACTGTTGCTTTTTGCTTTGATGTCTTTATGGCTTATTAACAAACATTTAAATTGGTAGAAACATTCATTTAAAAACAGAAGTTTATAACGTCTCAAAATATATTTTGTTCTTTTTTTTTAAACTTATGTAGGCCTTGTATTAAAAGTGCAGTGTATGTTATTCTTTATTCAGTTGAAACTAAATTAGGAAACTAATTAGTTGAAACTAAAATTATTTAATTTTTGATTTTGCATTGATTTTAACCGACCATTTGATCTCCAGATCATTAAAAAAAAGTTATTTTTAGTTGGGTATTACAGTGGCTCATCAAGCTGACCTGAATTTTTAGGTTCAATTTTTTTCTATGTATCGTAAAAACTTGTTCAAAAAACTTACCGATTACCTTGTTTTGCATAACCAAATGACAAATGATTATTTAATTTCATAGAATAATAAATAGTAAATAATTTATGGAATGAGAAATTTTAAATAGTAAAATATGAAATCCAGAACTTATAATAAGAAAGGTGTTATTGGATCTATAACATGTTAACATAAGGTTATTATTTATAACGGCAGACTTTGTGTAAATAATTATTGTATTGTACAATGTATAATGAAGGTGATGGTAGCACATGTTTGTATTAATGCTTTGGTGTTTTGGGCACGTTGCTTCTTGTATTTTCAGACAAATCGGTTAGTTTCGAGAAGTCTGTTTCATTCAGCGACGAACCGCCAGATATGAACTCACCCAAACAACATTCGCCACAGCATGGAGGTAAACTAACATAACCTAACCTTAATCTCGTATTTTAAACCCACCGACCTAACCTTTTTTATATATTTTTTTAAAAATTATTTTTGCACCTTTTTATTATTGCTTAATTTTATTTTTATCATTAGTTTGTTTTATTTTTATATTTTTTGACTATCTATATGTAAAGTTGAGCCGTTGTTAGTTTGCTCCCTCCTCCTCCTCCTCCTCCTAGTGTCTGTCAACAAACCAAAGCCACCTACTACAGGGTGCACCACACTAGAGTCTGCCACTTAATGGATGTCGTATTTCTATTAAGTTACGAGGGTTATCCAGAAAATAACCTCAGTTTTGAAATAAAAAGTAAACTAGTGAAGATACGAAAACTTTATAATATACATATTAAAACTACAGTTTTTCTCTATTTTTCAACATAGTCACCAAACAGATTCAAGCACTTGTACCTTGAAACAGTCTTTGAAATACCCTCTGCATAAAAATCTGCCGCCTGTGAATGTAGCCAACCATTCACGGCGTTTTGAAGCTCTTCGTCATTGGCAAACCGCTGAGATGCAAGCCACCGCTTCATGTTCGGGAACAGGTGAAAGTCACTAGGAGCCAAGTCCGGGCTGTATGGGGGATGATCGAAAACGTCCCATTTAAACTTGGCCAAAAGTTCATTTGTTTTCTCGCCCTCATACAGCTCAAAGAACAAATGAACTTTTGGCCAAGTTTAAATGGGACGTTCTTGATCATCCCCCATACAGCCCGGACTTGGCTCCTAGTGACTTTCACCTGTTCCCGAACATGAAGCGGTGGCTTGCATCTCAGCGGTTCGCCAATGACGAAGAGCTTCAAAACGCTGTGAATGGTTGGCTACATTCACAGGCGGCAGATTTTTATGCAGAGGGTATTTCAAACACTGTTTCAAGGTACGACAAGTGCTTGAATCTGTTTGGCGACTATGTCGAAAAATAGAGAAAAACTGTAGTTTTAATTTGTATATAATAAAGTTTTTGTATCTTCACTCGTTTACTTTTTATTTCAAAACAGAGGTTATTTTCTATATAACCCTTGTAACTATGTTTTAAATTATAAGTACTTAAAACATCAGTCATGATATGATGTAGGCCTAACAATTTCATTTAGAAAAATACTTTTAAAAGTATTTTGTTTTTAAATACTTTTGAAAGTATTTTGTTGTTACTTTTTAATTAGCATGTACACATTTTTATATAATGCGCATGCTCAGTGACGTCATTATTTGTTTACATTAGGAGCAAACTAAGAGAGGCTGGACTTTAGGTAATTTGTATACATTGTCTATTTAGGTTAACTGTAGTCCAAAAATGAAGTAGACTTGACTCTGATACCAGGGGTGGTTTCAGGGAAGGGGCCATGGGGCCCATGGCCCCCCCTCAAAATACTAGGAAAACTTAGTTTAATATTTTCTATAAGCTATTATTTCTAACAAAACTGAATCCCAATACTCGTACCTATCAATTAACAATAATTATTTTAGTAAAAAAATTAGTCAAACAGAAAGTATCAATTTTTAAAAAGTATTAAGATAACAATCAGTGTCAGTAGTGAAAAGCCACTCGCATCCAGTCAGCGCCTTCATTTTTCAAGATTTTCTTGATTTACAAGTACTTTGACGTAGCGAAAATTTCTCAATGAAAATTAAAATTGTGTTTACAGCAATACAGCATAAAAGAGGACTTTTCAATGATTCGATTACAAACTATGTATTACAAATTATGTAGTAAGAGCTATATAAAAACAAGATAGCCCCCTCCCCCCGAAAATCAACCCTGGAACCTCCCCTGTCTGAAACGGCATTAAAAAATTAAACTCTTTCTTTCTGGTGGTGATGAGTAGCACGTTACAGAATATACTCAACCCTTCTTGGTATGCAATGTTTAAATATACTTTACTGACACTATTAAAGAATTCTATTTTGTATAGGGTGATTCAAAAAGAGCGCCGGTTTTGATATATCAAATTAAAAGATTTATTTTATTGAAAAACTGAAAATAAATACATCAAGTTCATCTTACCTTCTGATTTCATGTATGAAAAATGATGTCATGCATGTGTCCTCCTCTACTGCGCTGGCATGCATCAACTCTGTCCATGAAATTGGATATTACTGCACGACAAGTTTCGACTTCCATTTGCCCAATAACCCGTCGAATTTCCTCCTTCGAGTCATTGATGTTTCGGGGTTTATTGGCATACACCAATGACTTCAGATGACCCAAAAGATGAAAGTCACAAGGCGTCAAGTCACACGACCTTGGTGGCCATTGATGGTCGGAATTACGAGAAATGATGAGATCCTGGAACCGTTCACGGGGCAACAACATTGTTTCTCGTGCAGCGTGACAGGTGGCACCATCCTGCTGAAACCACAACTCGTCAATGTCCATTCCATCCAAATGACGCCACAAAAACTCCCTAATCATCGTACGGTATCGGTCTCCATTTACTGTCACGGCTTGTCCTTCTTGATTTTCAAAAAAGTAAGGGCCGATGGCACCGCCCGACCAAAAGCCGCACCAAACTGTCACTCGCTGTGCATACATTTCCCTTTCATTAACCACGCGTGGGTTTTCTAAACCCCACGTACGGCAGTTCTGTTTATTAACAAAACCGTTTAAGTGGAAGTGCGCCTCATCACTGAAAATGATTTTGTTTGCGAAGGTGTCACCATCCTGCCGTTTTCTCAGTACCCAGTCAACAAACTGTCGTCTCTTCTGGTGGTCTGCCACTTTCAAATGTTGCGTCAACTGAATTTTATACGGGTGATATTGGAGATCGTACCGAAGAATTCTCCGTACAGAAGAACATCGTAAACCCAATTGTTGAGAACGGCGACGTATTGATTTTGCTGGGCTAACAGCCACACTGTCACGAACCAACGCAACGTTCTGCTCAGTTCGGCTAGAACGACGACGTCCAGAACTTTTAAGGTCAACTGTTGAACCCGTCTCAAAAAACTTTTTCATGAGCCTGCGAACTGTTGATTCATTCGGTGCTTCATTACGTCCTAGAGTACCGCGAAGTCGCCTGACAGTAGCCGCATAACTCTCTCTGATCTGGTAAAATGTTTTGACGATTAACACTCGTTGCGCAATAGTAAACTTCTCCATGGTTAGACACAGACTGCGAGAGTACTACACTGCGAACAAGAGAAACTACAACTGAATCGTCAATCGGAATGTTCTCGGAAATAGAAGTGAGGTCTAACAATGTTGCCAACCGATAAACAAAAATTTACCAGCCGTTTAAAAACCGGCGCTCGTTTTGAATCACCCGTTATAATGAATTTATATGATAAATTTCACTAACCTTCCTTTTTAACTGCGTCAACTTTTCAAACTAAAAGCTTCATTTATTAAAAGTAATATTTATAAAGTTTTTAGTTTCAATTATATGTTATTTACTCTGGTGATGGTGGATCCACCGAAACACGTGTGAGTGACAAATAAAAGTTGACACAGTTAAAAAGGAAGTTTAGTGAAATTTATTATATAAAATAGAATTAATTTCAAACTGCAGCTGATGCATTATAAAGATTTATTTTTGAATGAAACTATTATAGAAGTAATCGTGAACTCAGTGTTTGTATATTTTTTATTCAACTATTTTTGTTACTTTTTAAATTTTTTTACAGCTTTATTAAATTATTATTTTAAATATTTTTTTTAATATAAAAAATTAATTCGATTATCTTAATAATAACTGTACTGAGTAGTAATTTTATGTAATTGTATTGTTTTTTCACTACATTATTGCTTTTATTATACTGATTAGAAGAAATAGGTAGTTAAAACATAAATTTTTATTTAAATCTCTCGTTGCGGCAGACGAATGAAATACAAGAGGGTTGTACTATTGATATTGTAGAAGTATGGTAATTTATTTTTTTTATGATTTAATTCCATAGTGTATAAATTATTATGTTTGTACAAGGGTAGACTGAAAAGTAATGCACACATGCTTGTGGAACGTGAACTAATTGACTGACAGAACCACACCTTTTTTGCATCCAGGAGACTCCAAAGGGAGTATAGGATAGGTCAAGATAAAACTGATAAACAAAAAGTTTATCACAATAATAAATTCATCGTTTACCACCAAAAATTTGTTTCTGCTAGTGCTTACTTCAGTAGGCTTGTCATGAACCCCATTGGATCGAATATCATACAAAATTAAAAAGTCAAACGTGATGGCATTCGGAAGTAACATTTCCCCTCTCTATGCATCAGCAGTTTGAAGGCATTGCATTCACCAGTTCATTTAGCGTAGCGGAAGTGTTATGAAGACGTGTTCTAGTGCTATGTCAATGCGAGTTAAACAGCGCATGGTTATCAAATTTTTAATTGCCGAAAATATGATTCGATATCATACAAAATTAAAAATTAAAAAGTCAAACCTGGTGGCATCGGAGAGCAACATTCCCCTCTATATGCACGTGCGGTTTAAAGGCATTGCATTCACCAGTTCATTTTGAGTAGCGGAAGTATTATGAAGACGTGTTCTAGTGCTATGTCAATGCGAGTTAAACAGTGCATGGTTATCAAATTTTTAGTTGCCGAAAATATGATTCGATATCATACAAAATTAAAAAGTCAAACCTGGTGGCATTCGAGAGTAACATTCCCCTCTATATGCACGTGCGGTTTGAAGGCATTGCATTCACCAGTTCATTTTGAGTAGTGGAAGTGTTATGAAGACGTGTTCTAGTGCTATGTCAATGTGAGTTAAACAGCGCATGGTTATCAAATTTTTAATTACCGAAAATGTGTTTACTATTAAGGTCCATGGTTGTTTAAAGGGTGTTTATTGTGACGATGCCATTGATATGTCTACCGTGAATCAATGGGTAATAACATTTTGTTTGCTTGTGAGCCTGGAAAAGCTGTAAATTTGATGATGAAAAACACTGGATGTGTTCGATCACTACCACAGACAATGACATCACAAACTTCTCAATGATTTGATTCAAAATAATAGGCAAATCGCTCGAAAAATTATCATAAACCATATTGAAATACACAAGGGACGTGTTGGCTTCATTGTTGAACAGTTGAAATATTCTAAAATCTGTGTATGATGGGGAAAACCTGAAGAATTGAAAATTTCAATTTCATTTTGTCTGTTATTTATTTCCAATATTTCTAGATTATTTTTTATATTCGACATATTATGTTTATTTTTAATCATGTGTTCAGTTTCCTATAAAATTTATTTTACAAAAACAATATTAATGCAAATGTTAATGATAAAGAAAAGAAAATAATCAATTTAATTCATGTGGAATTTATAAAATTAAATGTAATGAATGTAATTAAATATATATAGGTAAAACCACCAGATCTTTTAAAAAACGGTTTACAGAACACTATTCAAATTATAAAAGGGGAAATCGAAAATTCTCCAATGTAACTGAACACATGATTAAAAATAAACATAATATGTCGAATATAAAAAATAATCTAGAAATATTGGAAATAAATAACAAACAAAATGAAATTGAAATTTTGGAAAAATATTATATTTATAAATACAATAACAGGGAAAAATTAATGAACACACAGATTGAATACGACAATCAACTGATTAAGTTGGCAAGACTGTTTTAAATATAAGAATCGACTATTCCTTATCTACCATGGTAGGAGCAGGAAGTTTTAAATTTTGACTTGAAATAAATTTTAATTTACTGAAGATGTGTACAAGATACACGAAAGCGCTATAAACATTGGTAAGTGTTTTATGTTACCGTATTCTGGTGGTTAGAAAAATATATATTTCAATTTCAATTTAAATATGACTATATTGAAAAATAAATACATAATTTTGAAGCTAAAGAATTGTACTTTTATTTCCCTTTTGGTACATTTTGATGTATGTATTTTTCATTCTACAAGTATGTCTGCATTACTTTTCAGCGTATTTTTGTAAAATCATTTTATTTGCAATTAGTAGAATGTCTTTAAAGTAATATGCCTAAAGAAAATTAAGGCTTCTCAACTAACTAACAAGCTTATTTGAACTGTAACAGAAACAGTTGAGTCACTCGTGACAATCTATTGCAGTTAACGATAATTTATTTTAACAAGTAAAAAATAATGTGCTCAAATTTTTGTACTTTGTATGGTATACAACTAACATTGATGGTTGAAGAGAAAGATACAGGGTGATTTTTTAGTCCTGTTACCCAGTTGTTAATGTCTGGTAATTTTTTTCTAAGAAGGGGAATTTTGTTTTCTGACATGAAGTTGGTAGCCCTACTCAACCAGTATAGATATGGCAGTGTGAGTTAATTTTTCTTGAGCTGTGTAAAATTTTGTGCCGTTTCTGATTGTGTTATGAACAGAATGTCTTGTACGCTAGAACTGAACTTAATCTGAAACGATTAGTCCAAGAGCTTCAGCTCTTGGACTAATCGTACCCAATACGGATACAATTTCAATTTTTCAATAGCTTTCAAAACACTTGAATATGACCAACCGACTTGCGAGGAAAGTTTTCGTAAACTTTTCCGAGGAGAATTGAGCAATCTTGTTTTCACATTCTGTAAAACGTCATCGTCAAGAGAGTTGGTCGACCACTACATTTTCTGTCGCAAGCACTACCTGTCTCTCGGAATTGGTTTGTTAGCCTAGAAATTGACTTTCTTTTCTGGTGGAGGAACACCATCAAATTGAATTAGAAATGATTCTTTTACATTCGCGTACGATTTCGTAGCAAAATATTGTTCAAGAATGAAAACCGTTGTTCTAGAGTAAAAGACATTCTATTCGTAACACGGCCGGAAACGGCAAAAAATTTTTACACCACTAGGAGAATTAACTCACACTGCCGTATCTATACCAGTTGAGTAGGGCTACCAATTTCGTGTCACAAAACAAAATTTCCCTTTCTCAGAAAAAAATTACCTGACATTACGAATTGGGTCTTCTTCTTCTTGATGTGCCTATCCGTTACGAATGTTGGCGATCATCATGGCAATCTTCATCTTGTCTGCAGCAACTCGGAAAAGCCGTACCGAAGTTGTATTGTACCAGACTCTGAGGTTCTTCTACCTGGTCCCCGCTTTCCTAAAATTTTCCCTTGTAGAATTGCTTGCAGGAGGGCATATCTGGTTGCATTTCTCATAATGTGCCCGAAGTACTGTAGCTTTCGAGACTTGATAGTGGTCAGTACCTCCCGATTCTTCCCCATTCTTCTGAGAACCTCTTCATTTGTTACTCGATCAGTCCAAGGGATCTTTAGTATTCTCCGGTACAGCCACATCTCAAACGCTTCCAATTTCTTGCACATATCCTCGTTCAGGGTCCACGATTCAGCACCATAAAACAGAACAGAGAATACATAGCATCGCACCATTCTCACTTTCATACCAAGAGAGAGGTAGTGGCTTTTGAAGAAGGCCCTCATCCGGTTGAAGGTGGATCTAGCCTTTCCAATGCGCGCTCTTATCTCCTGGTTGTTGGTCCATTCCTCATTTATAATGGTTCCAAGATAATTATAGTGCTTTATTCGTTCTACTGGTGTTTGGTTGACGTAGAGTTGACCTTCTGTTATCTTCTTCTTACTAATTATCATGAGCTTAGTCTTCCTTACGTTTATGTTGAGTCCATATTGTTGACTGTAGCATGTGATTTTGTTCATAAGGAATTGAAGGTCTTCTAAGTTGTCTGCAAATACAATGGTGTCATCTGCATACCTGATGTTGTTCAACCAGTGCCCATTTAGTAGGATGCCCTTCTCAACTTTGTGCAACGAATTGGGTAACAGGACTAAAAAATCACTCTGTAGTATTAGATGAGGTAATGGTATGGATCAGCTGGTGGCATTTTCCCGATAGCCTACTACTAGTCGTATACTGACGGTGCGATTTCAAATTGAAATCGTTATTTAATAGCCACACCTCGTACAGAGAGCAGTCCCCGTCGGTGGTTTTGAATGTCATGCCTACGCTTTAACCACCCCTTAGCGGACTACGACAGAATATTCCGTCATTGTGTAATCGCACGAAAAGGGCCGTTGACGGAATATTCCGTCACCATCAATTTGTCTCGTTTTAATTTGTTATGCGACAGAATATTCCGTAGTTTGACAGAATATAGTTTCACAAAGTTCCACTGTATCATTTATTTAAGCGCTAGTAAAACATATTTTACCACAGCAACAGCTGACAACATAACCTGTAACATTTAATCCACGTTTTGCATGCGGTTTATTTATTAGGCCAAAAAAAAAATAGTTCAAAACAACATTTATTTCTGAACAAAATTTAACCGGTAAAGGGTTTAATAAGGTTTCACAATACATCTTAGCATTTATTGTCGTTCCTCTTGGCAGATAGGTCCCAAAAAACTTTGGCCATGATTTTCTGAGTTGAAGTTTCTCGCTTGAATTTTTATGGTTTCATTTCGGTCCTTTTACATAAATTATATATAGAGGTACCTTACCAAGTTTCAACTTTGTTTGATATTTTGTTCACACACACACACACACAGACCAATAATTGGTCTGCTAAAACAATGTTTTTGGTTTTAATTAAGGGGCCTAAAAATGTGTATCCGGTGAAAACTTTTATTTCTAGTTAGGAAATTTACAATTTGTTGGAAACGATCAGTGAATGTGATAACACAAAATTTGGAAAAAATTAACATGGTAAATAAACGTGAATGGAGACACAGTCCAGTGAGAGAACTCCGACGTGAATAGATAATTGCAGTTTTTAGAACACTGTAACAGATAGCCAATTACAGTACTACGTTAATAGATGAGGTCCCGGCTCCATCAACGGTTTAGACGTCTTATTGGATTGTTTGGGAGGATAGTATGAGGAGAGCCAGATTTCAGATCAATGGGTTTTGGTGGTTCACGAGTTTCTTCCTAAATTTTGTATATAGTTTTAAGAAAACGTCATATATGTAGCGTACGTTTAGTTTTCGGTGAAAACTAAATTTCTAAAAATCGATGTGAAAACAATACTTTCCTTCTCTACGTATTCGTACAGGGCTAGAGAAAGTAAAAAGAGTTAGATATTTGAAATATATGTTGTATTTTACAGTGGTTTGGTTTTAATTTGATAACCGTATACAGTTAAGATGATATTAGCATTTTAAGTGAAGCTGAATGGTGTACTCGATTTTTGTGTATTTCACTATCGGTGAAAGATTTCTATCATTAAAATTTTTTTGCTACTATTTTTTTCTATTTTTGACACGGTCTAGCATTTTTTGAATGCTAGACAGTGGTTGTGGTTGTACTTTGATGGTTGGGGTTCGATTAATCATACTCTCTCAGGAGTGGTCGGCCTGAGTCTGTAGAAGTCTACACAGTCTCATTTACACGTCATACACATCATCCTCATTCTCATTGGGTCATGGGGTTGCTTATTGTTCTCAATTGAACAGATTGCAACGTACACATATTAGGAATTAGGAAAAAAATTTGGTACTTATGCATTCAACCGATCACCACCTAAGATTACTCAGGGGAACCTCAGGTTACTGTAATAGTTCAAATTCAACTGTTCATAGAATCAGGTAGCACAATAATTTCCCACTGTTGGAGGAGATACAAAACGATTGAGTTAGAAGACGCGGATTTTTTTACATTTCTCAGTGAATCATAAGTATAATTTTGTTGACTGTGAAACTGATGCGAATATACAGCGAGTAGAATTGATGTGAGGATCATCAAAATAGCGAAATACGAGACACAGACGTATGGCTTGTCATCACTTGGATTCTTACCTCGGAGAATATACGAGGTGTGGCTATTAAATAACGAGACTGACGTTGTAAAAAATTGTATTTTAATTATATATATAATCGCTTATTGTCACCTTCAATATACACTCCTTCTCTATCCCTGCAACGCTCCATGCGAATTTTCCATTGTTGGAAACAGTGCTAGAAGTCATCTTCTGTCAGCTCTTTCAGGACTAGTTCCGCTTTCTCTTTTACAGCTTCCACAGACTCAAATCTTGTCCCTTTTAATGCAAATTTCACCTCAGGGAACAGGTAGAAGTCACATGGTGCAAGATCTGGTGAATAAGGTGGATGTTCTAACACTGAGATGCTGTACTTGGCTAGGAATCTCCTGACAGATAACGCGGAATGAGCTCTGGCGCATTGTCTTGGTGGAGAACCCATGATTTGTCCTTCCACATTTTGGGGCGTTTTTTCCTTAATCTCTGAGGTAGTTTAGAAAGTACCTCAAAGTAATAATATTGATTAATTGTTTGACCTTCAGGAACCTAGTGAATGTACACAATCCAATGGATATCAAAAAAACAATCATCATTGCTTTAAATTTTGACTAGCTCATTCGAGCTCTCTGTGAAGTTTTTGCTCTCTGTGAAGTTCGGCTCTTCCAGTGCATGGATTGACGCTTCGTTTCCGGATCATAAGTAAAAAACCACGTTTCATCACATGTTATTATCTTCTACCTGTTCCTTAAGGTGAAATCTGCATTAAAAGGGACAAGATTTAAATCTGTGGAAGTTGTAAAAGAGAAAGCGGTATGTGTCCTGAAGGAGCTAACAGAAGATGACTTGCAGCACTGTTTCTGACAATGGAAAATTCGCATGGAGCGTTGTAGGGATAGAAAAGGAGTGTATATTGAAGGTGACAATAAGTGATTACCGTATATCCCGGCGTATAAGTCGAGGTTTCAGAAGCAAAATATATGTTTAAAAAACAGAGGTCGACTTATACACCGGGTCTACGAAATTTAATTTTTTAAAGTTCAGGGTAGTTGACTGAGAAACAAAATACACTGAGGTACTTAACTGAAATAAGTAACTACATAACACTATATTCGTTAGAAATACGTAACTATATTCTTTTTAAAAGAAAAAGTAATAGAATAAAAAATTACCTAGGTAGGTATCATAAAATACATACAGTTATAGATCCGTGTCAGAAATTTCTGACTCTTCATTGTCTATTCCTGCAGCGTCATATGGATCCCACAAGTCTTCCCTTGCTTCATCACTATCCTTGTCAGTATCGTCATCGTCGTCACCTACGTCCCACAGTACGTCGTCTTCTGATGAATCTAAAGCGTTAGATATCCCGCATTTTTTAAATGATTTTACCACAGTTTGTATTTTCACTTCATCCCAAGCTGTAATTACCCACTGGCAAATAATGTCTAAAGACGCAGGACGCATATTTCCGCCCGGAGTAAAACTTTTCTCTCCAATAGCCATCCATTTATTCCACTCCCGATAAACTGCACTTTTAAATGGCTTGTTTAAACTAACATCCAATGGTTGTAGCACTGACGTAAGTCCACCCGGGATTACACATGTATCCGTATTTTCGTCCTTTAAATTTTTTTTTGTTTTTTCCGTTAGATGCGCACGAAACATGTCCCACACCAATAAGCTTTTTTTCTTTCTTAAACCACCAGGTCGCCTATTCCAAATATTTTTTACCCAAATGTCAATACCGGCCTCATCCATCCACCCCTTTTCTTGGAAATGTACTATTATGCCTGATGGAAATTTAATTTTTGGCCTAATTTTTCGCTTAAAAATAACCAAAGGCTTAAGTTTTGTTCCGTCTGCCATACATGAAAGAACCACAGTAAAACGAGTTTTTTCGTGTCCAGTTGTTTTAACAATTACCGAATGTTCACCTTTTACGTTCACTGTGCGATTACCAGGCATGTCAAAATTCAGCGGCGTTTCGTCCATATTTCCAATGTTAGCCAGCTCATAGTCATGTTTTTTTCGAAGGTTTATAACAAATCTATGAAAATTAATAATCTTGTTATCTAAATCTTTTGGTAGTTTTTGTGCGATTTTAGTTTTTTGTCGCAGAACTAGGTTATGTCGATCCATAAAACGGCTACACCAACTTCTAGTTGCCAGGAAACTTACCGAGTGTTCAGGATTATCTTTTGCCCAGTTTATTGAATGCAATCGAATTGCGCAACGTGTGATAATATTGCCGCTCAATCGGTTTTGAAGCACCCATTCCACTACATGTTTCTCTAATTCCGGCCAAAGTACAGTTCCTGTTCGCATAGCGCATTTAGAGCGAGGCATTCCTCTAATCTTTTCTTCACTTTTCCGCCAATCACGCACAAGTTTTTCGTTAACACCGAACTTACGACCCGCTTCACTGTTGTTTGTAGTTTTTGCCAAACCGATAACTTTTAATTTGAATGAAGAGTCGTATTTCATTCGTTTAACCCCACTCATTGCTACAGGTAGTATTGCACGCACGAATAGGCCTATACAAAATGCACTAAATAAATAACCGAAAGCAGGTGGATAACCTTACTCGATGATTGTAGTCACGGCAATGAAGACATAATAATAACCTATAGACTGTACTGTACTAGTAGCCTGTGAAAGTCATTCACACGACATATTGGGTATTCCCAAAATGTAACATTAGGTAGGTAGCCATAAAACCTTTTGATTGACAGGTGGAATTCGTCAACAATATAATACTTCCCCATTTCTGTCCCAAAATAAATATAGTAATGTAAACTGAAATGTATAATCTTATACCTATCTATCAAAACCTAGTAGCTAGGTATTTTCATTCATTGTGTAGAACAGATGGCTAATTAAAGAGTCGTTTTTAAATAATCTGACGTACCAGTGGGTTATCAAAATAAACTTCGTATGAATTACCGGTACCTTACTTTTCGGATTCGACTTATACAACGGGTCTTGCTTAAATCAACAAAAACACTCTTCAAAATTAGGTTCGACTTATATGCCGGGTCGACTTGTACGCCGGGATATACGGTATATATAAAATTAAAATAAAATTTTTTACAACGTGAAGTCTCGATGTTCAATAGCCACACCTTGTATGTGGGGGTTAAAGGCTAAGGCTACCTAACACTCCTCAATGACATTGCTGCATTCTTGGAGTGACAGAATTGTAAATAATCATCATAAACTCATGTAAATTGTCAAGTACATTATTAAATTTGTGTTGAATATAGTAGTTATTTTTAATGGATAAGTAACGTGAGGATGATGGTTGGTTTAATGCATAAGTACCAAATTTTCATTTAGTATTAATTATAATACAGTCAACTCCCGATTATTCGCTTTGCGGATTATCCGGGCACGTCGGATGAAATTTTTTTCATTCTTTTTTTCTTAACGTTAACATCCCAAATCCCAAATCAAGAAAAAGTGTTTTAACTCAAATAAACAACAAAAGCAGATGACTGATTGTTTTTAAAACGTTGTGACTTCTATTATAACATAGCTTCTGCACATCATTTGTAAGTAAAC
The DNA here is from genome assembly GCA_035578175.1 of Catonia carolina. Taxonomy (NCBI): domain Eukaryota; kingdom Metazoa; phylum Arthropoda; class Insecta; order Hemiptera; family Achilidae; genus Catonia; species Catonia carolina. Next base: position 2,470,050 of record JAQMRL010000002.1, on the reverse strand, counting down.
AATATTTTTATGTTTTTTTTCCTAAATACATTGTATGCACTAATTTAAAAACATTACAGTAAACAAAAATTTTTAGGGACAAAAAATAATTACCAACATTTAAAATTTTAATATTAAATTTTGTAATTTAAGCTAGTGTTTTTGCATTATTGTACATATTTATGTACTTAAAATAACAAAAAATTAATAAAGATTTTATACATATACTAGTGTATGTGTTTAGGTCATCAGCCAAAAGGCTGGTTTGAACCTCTAGAGGTTTTACTAGGTAAAACAAGGAGTGAGATGGTTTACCCATGCCTTCCTCGCTGAGTGGAAAAGTACGCTTATCAGCATGCCGGGCCCTCTGAAAAGCACATATTTTCCACTCTGCAAATGACATCTTCACTTCATTCACCACAGAGTCCAACTGTATAATGAAATTCATTACTTTCAGAGAAGATAACTCTGATTAGTGTCACAGTACACCTCTACCTCTTCTGTTCTTTAATAATCCAGTCATTTAATTGGCTGACCATGTGATAAGAAACACAACTATTTATTTTAGCCGTGCAACGTACAGATTAAGTGTAAATAATTTGACACTCCACCTGTCTGTTACACGCAGATACTAGTGTATATGCCTATGCTTTTTTTCGTCATTTTGCGGATTATCTGTGGAATCGGATTATCCGCGGCACTCGTGCCACCCAATTCCGCGGGTAATTGGGAGTTGACTGTAATATTGATATGAATAATGGATGTTGGTGCACGTAATATAATAAGCGAAGCTTGTTATGTATGTATGGCATGGCCCGTATTTTGTCATGCGAATGTTATTTGTAATCTTTAATGATAGTTACTAATGATGGAATAATTATTATCTTGTTCTCTCTCTGTTCTTCTGTTGTGTGCATGCACAGTGGACACTAAACCCACTAAACCTGCGATTAAATCATCCACGCTACCAAGAACATCTTCTCAAGGTAAATTCATTTTTTTATTTACTATTTCTTATTCTGTTTATTTCCGCTTTTTATACATTTTTTTTTTTATTCATCGATCGGTGTATTTTTTTTAAATGTAAAAGTTTTCGATCTCTTTTTAGTAAGTTTTTATTTGATGTAAATAATCACAGACTCGTTCACTCGTATGAAATCTGCTGAACTGCAACACCTAGATACTTGAAATTTTATGAGGGTCATTCGTAAAGTAAGGTCCGAATCGCGGTAACTAGCCACACGGCGAGCGAACAGCGCAATGCGCATGCGCGACGACTCTCAGCATGCCTTGCGTACAAAACGACGCCATTTGCAGTAGTATCTTTGTTGTGTGCTGTTTACTGTGCATCTTTAAGATGTTTAAGACAATTGATCATCCCGCCGACTGCGAAATACGGTCAGTGATTCGTTTTTTGATAGCAAGGAACGTTTGTGCAGTAGATATTCATCGACAAATAAGTGAAGTGTATGGCCCTAATGCAATGAGTGACAGTAAAGTGCGCAAGTGGGTGAGAGCTTTCAAGGAAGGAAGGGACAATGTCCATGATGAACCGCGATCTGGCCGACCATCAGTGATCACAGAAGATTTGGTCAAAGCCATTGAAGAAAAGATTCGTGAAAATCGGCGATTCACAATTTCGTCATTAGCATTGGAATTCTCAAACGTGAGTAGAACAGTAGAAGTTTCTCGGCGGTAAGCGCTTCAACTCTGATGACGAGGTGAAAGAAGCTGTTCATGACTGGTTATATTCGCAGGCGGCAGAGTTCTACGACACTGGTATTCAAAAGCTTGTAGAACGTTATGATAAATGTTTAAAAAAAATGGAAAATATGTAGAAAAATAGATTAAGACGTCAGGAATTAAATAAAACAAAGTTTTTGATCTAATCTGTTGTGGTTAATTTTTTATACAAAAACGGACCTTACTTTACGAATGACCCTCGTATGTCTACCGGTATTGCGTCATAAGTTGGCGTGCAGCCGTCAACAGTAAGTGTAGGTAATGAGGGGAGTGGGAACTGCTACTGTCTATTACTGGTGGGGCTTATTTATTATGACAGGATTAATAAAATGGTTACTGAATTGAACCAGTTATTGTGATAACACCACCCTGTTAGCTGTTACTTCCTTTATAACACCCTGTTAGCTGTTACTTCCTTTATAACACTCTCATTCAACGCCAACTAATAAACTCATGTACGATCAGCAAAAGCTGATGATGATATTGTGTAATTCTGTATAATTGATTTTGTGTAATTCTGCCACAGAACGGTTCAAATAATAAATAATGAGAACGGATTTGCCGAAATGACAGATCGCTGAGGGATGCCACTTTGTCACCACTTAAACAATTTTTCACACGAACTTGTTGTTGCCGGTTTTCAAGGTCAAGGAAAGTTTTAAACCAATCCAGAGCCTCTTAACTCCTGCAGCTTCTAGTTGGAAAAGTAGTGGGATCGTGATTCACTGAATTAAAACTTTTTTGAAATCAACAAATTGTCTCGATACTTTTTTGCTATAATTTAAATTTTCAAATACATCGGTGGAGATGAAATAGTCAAGTGATGTTGATTTGAAATATTTATTTGTTGAAACACAAAACATGTAGTATGTTTTTTGCTGTTGGTCAGCAAAAAAAACATATCACATACTACACAAGCCACTTAGGTATAGCATATTGGCATACTAAACAAGCATATTTGCACTAAAAGAAATTGCCAGATTAAATGATAAAAAATTACTTATGGCAGCTTATCGTGGCGTCATTCTGTCTCAAATCCGTTATGGTATTTTAGTATGGGGTAATTCTAGCATGGGTAATATGAATAGGGTTTTTAAAATTCAAAAGAAAGCTTTTAGATGTATGGTGGGAGCTAACCAGCTAACCTCATTTACACCACTATTTAAGGAGCTTAAATTGCTTACAGTTCCCTCCGTCTACATTTTTGAGGTGATTATGTATGTTAGGCAAAATAATTTTATGCAGAATTTCAATGTTCACAATCATAACATGAGAAACAGGAATGATTATTATGTGGCTAATCACTCCACAAAATTGTTTGAACAAAAACCTACTTATGCAGGGAGAAAATTCATGAATAAATTACCCCAATTTTTAAAATGTTGTGAGGATTTGAATTCCTTTAAAAAAAATCTTAAAAATTATTTGATCGGTGAAACTTTTTATAGCGTACGAGAATTTCTTTCTTGATAGTAGCGATACATTGTGTGATTCTTACATGTATTTCAGGTGTTATATCTGACGACATATCCTATACTCCTCCTGGAGTCTCCAGGGCGCAATATAAAAAAAAAAACTAGAGCTTTTTTAAACTTTAATTTCGGTTGTATTTTATTAAACAATTTTCTTTTGTATTTTTTTTTTGTTACAGTATTACTAAGATTGTCTAAATTAATGATTAAATTGTTGTTGCAGAACGAGATCGGCATAAACCTGCTCCTCCGCCAAAACCTGTATCGCTGTCACCAGGCCAGTATGAGGGTCGACATGTCTATAGAGGTCAGTCTCTCATTCTACTATTCTGATGTATGTCTTGTACAGTAGCGTGCAAATTAATCCAAACACAGAAGTTAATTATTAAAAAGTAACTTTATTTATGAAAAAAATTGTAATACGTACAATTTGTGAATATTTAGGAACTAATATGTTTCCATTTCATATAATGAATTTATATTGAAGTACAATTATTTTAATAAAAGATTTGTTATAGGTGTAGGACCGTTACCCCGACTATTTTCATTGTATAGAAAGATGTTGACTAGTAAAACAAAACACATTTATACATGAAATACAAGTTTAATTATCTCTAAAATAATAATGATTTTTACACAAACACAGGATTTACAATAATACATTTAAAATTATGTTTTTTACAAAATGAAAAAAAATAAATAGCGCTTTAAATTGAATTCAGTTTTTTTAGTTAAATTCTGTACAGAATATTATTTATGTTGAAATACCTGGCCATAGTTTTGAAATTGCGTAGATCCCATTAAAGTTGGTAATATGTAGTTAAATCATTTGTTGGTTGTTAATATTTCATTATTCGTTGTATTTGTAAGTATCTTTTAACACAAGACGTTCTAGTTTCACTGATTAATTTTATTACTGTATTATACTATTTTGCACATTGTTAAACTTATCTGTCCTAAGCACATATACATCTTACTAGTTTCACTGATTAATTTTATTACTGTATTATACTATTTTGCACATTGTTAAACTTATCTGTCCTAAGCACATATACATCTTACTTACAGGAGTGCTGAAGCGGGACTGTCCCTCGCTTTTCATTTTTAAAGAAGCGTCGTTTTAAACTTCACCTTGAAACTATTTTTAAATTTACAATATCCAATCATCTTTCAGAATTCAAATTTTTTGACCAATCATATTCATCTGTTATTTCAACCGTTTCCTCGGCACAAGTACTTTGATACAGTCACTGTTTCTGCACGTGTTCAATTATTTTAAAAGTTTACTTTCAATAATCAATAAATTTACTTGAGAACTGATGGTTACGATGTCGGTTTATTCCCGACAAACGCCCGACTTGACAAATACTAATTACATCCGTTTCATTATTTTTTATTTTTTGACATTATAAATTAATTTATTACTTTAAATACAGCCATATATTTTTATCTCGCTACAATATAATAAATTTCACCAGCCTTCTTTTTAAACTGCGTCTACTTTTATTTATATTTTTACTTACACGTGTTTCGGTGGATCCACAATCATCTGAGTAAATAACATATAATTGAAACTAAAAACTTTATTTATTAAAAATCTATAGAAGATGATACATCTTCAGTCATTTGTGAAGATGTATCATCTTCTATAGATTTTTAATAAATAAAGTTTTTAGTTTCAATTATATGTTATTTACTCTGATGATGGTGGATCCACCGAAACACCTGTAAGTAAAAATAAAAATAAAAGTTGACGCAGTTTAAAAAGAAGGGTGGTGAAATTTATTATATAAATTCATTATATAAAATAGAATTATTATGTTTCCCTTTATTTTTTATCACTTCACGTACTATAAGTTTTGGGATAGATTCAATTAGTTTACTACTTAATTTTTAATTTGTTTGTCTCGAAACCATACCGAGATTATTGCTACACAATGAGGTTATTTTTGTAGTAAAACCCACTTTTGAGAGTCGGTTTTTTACTATTGCCCAAAGATTTTCAACTGGGCTTATATCTGCGGAATTACCTGGTCATGACACAACACTTAAATGTTTTCATGTTGGAAATATATTTTCACTTTCTTGGCAATATGACGTGCCGTTATATCGTGTTGGAACACTCCATTGGCTTGTGGGAATTTCTTATGTAGTTATGGGACAACTATTGACTGAAGTATTTTGATATATCCATCGCTTTTAGCATACCGTCTACTGGAATTAATGAACAAGCGACTTCAAATCTAAAACAACCTGAAAACATTTTTTCTAGGGATGTTTAACTGATTGTTCGACATGAGCTGTGTTCGGATTAATTTGCACACTACTGTAATTTATTTAATGAACCGACTGTGTGATGATGCCTACATAAGCCTCAGCGTGTGCATAGATACTGCTGAAAAATGTCACCGACCAGACTGGGAATTGAACCCAGGACTGACTATCTACTGAAAGGAGTTGATAATGGAATACCAGCCTGTGAAGATTACTTCCTGACCAATTAACTAGGAGCGTGAGTCAAAAAACTTTTACAATCTTTAAAACTTCTGCTGTTATCACTGATGGTTGACCTGTGGTTTTGCGATTTTGTCCATTCCCAGTCTCACATAATTTATTTAAAAACCGCTAGATTGTCGACTTATTTGGAATAGTAGAATTGGGAAGTGTTAACTGAAATTCGTCTTTAACTCGCTCATAAAATTTATAAGCAAAATAAATTTCAAGAATAAACTATCATTTATTTTTTGGAAAACATCGTTGACACAAAATAGACAAATGAATACTAGAATAGCACTGGTACCCAAGAATGGCATTCCAGTTGTTACAAGCTGTTGCTAACAATAGATACAGTGTTGCCAACTGACATGTAAGGAGACCTGAAATTTACCTTTACGTTACTTGTATAGTACATTTGTTTTAGGAAGAAGCTTGAAAGGGGAGGGCGAGTAGGTAGAGTAGGGATAGTTTCAACAGGGCAAGTGTTGTCTCCTTCTCACTTAATGATCATTCCCTCTCTTTCTAACAGTATACTACTGTTACAACTACGAGGTGCTTCCCCCACCACTAAACAGAACAGCTCAGCGGCACGGAGCGTTGGAGGGAAAGCTTCTAGCTAGAACAAATGACCTATACCTTCGTAATGTTACGGCTGTGTCCTTTTTGAAACCCCTGTTATTAACATGGATAAAACATGAGTGAAAATTGATCAGTATTCATAGGACTACTCAATAGTGTGAGATTATAGTTGGGGCTGAGGAGCAAGCCTAACAACAATTGGTTTATGGGGAATATGCGTTGTGCTTTGCGCATTGTATGCACGGTAGTCATATTGTAGTTAAAATTCTACCGAATAAGACGAGAATAAATGTTTGGATTTAATTTTGTTGTATCGCAGCAATTAATATCCGGTTATATTATATTGACCCACCGGGTTGGTCTAGAGGTAAAAGTCGTTGCCAAAATCAGCTGTTTAACAGGTGATTTTCGGAGACGAAGGTTCCTGGTTCAAATCCTAGTAAAGGTAGTTACTTTTGTACGGATTTGAATACTAGACAGTGGTTACCGGTGTACTTTGATGGTTGGGGTTTAATTAACCATACTCTCTGTGGAATTGTCGGCCTGGGTCTGTACAAGACTACACCTCATTTACACGTCATACACATTATCCTCATCTCATTGGGTCATGGGGTTGCTTATTGTTCTAAATTGAACAGATTGCAACGTACACAAATTAGGAATAAAAAAAAAAAATATTATATTAATAACCAGTTATATTACCAGTAATATTAGTTAATAGCCAGTTCTAATTATAGGTACTTAAGTTAAATATTTTAAGGAAGTATATTACGTGATATACAGGGTCAATTATGAAAATAATCTGCATTTTCTATGAAAAATAGATTTTTTGATCATACTGGTACAAACGCTTAAAATTCTTCAAAATACTCTCCCCCCTGGCATACCCCCTCCGCAATACACTTGCGGAGACGTGTCTGTCATGTCTGGAAGGCATCCTGAAGCTTTTCAACAGGAATGTTGGTTAGGAACCTTGTTACATGCTTTTCTACGTTTTCCACGGACTCCCAATGTTACTGATAAAAATAAATACATGAGATAGAACAACAAAGATAGATTATAACATTTGTGTAGAATAACACTTCACTTCAATAACTAACTAATTAATCACTTCAATACACTAAGGTTAGAACTCTACTACAAAATTTTCAAGTTGCACTACTCACACACACCTCTCTCCTTATTAAATGGACTTTTCCATACAGGCTACTCCCAGCAGCTTAAACTGGCCCAAGACACTGTGATGTCACTTTTTCCTTTTACAGAATATTTTCACTATTTACTTTACTTTTACAACCAGGGCATTCAGGCTTCTGCAGCCCCTCCTCACCGCGACCTAAAAGATCTTTTGTGATTGCCCCTATTCCTTATTTATGCAAGACCCACACTTTCAATAAAGCGCAGGATCTGCCTAGGATCTAGTGCACCTACCTGAGAAGGTGATATTTTCACTATAATATGGTGTCTGATTTCATTGAACTACACAAAAGAGAAAGACATTAGTCTGTGATTTGTGATAAAAGTAAGCAATGCACTAGGATGGTTAATGAAATATGTTGTTTGTGTTGCAGATTTACAGTTGACGCCTGAAATGTACAATCAGTTGAGGGGACTGCAGAAGAAAGCGAAGGATTTAAAGCAAGAAGTGAGAAATCTAAGACGGATGTCACAAGCACAAGCCCACACTGTTAGAGAGACAATCAGAGATACTTTCATTAAAATTAGGTATCTATTATTTTATACCGTTTTATTAATTAAGTAGAATGCATGCTGGCTTACAAATTATTTAATTAATTGTTTTAAATGAGGCAACAATAATGTCACCGCCACCCCTTCTAATTAATCATTTACTGTGTTGCCGGCTTCAATAGTTCTCCCGGCCTTTGACGGCATAGCGACAAAGCTTTTGGCTGCGCACCGCAAAGGTCTTTGTCATCAAGGCCAAGTCAGTAGCCGCTCCCTACTACAGTGCTTCCGGCAGCTATATAAAGAGCGCTGCACTGGTCAGGGGATTCAATTCCGATCCAGACACCGAGGGATTCACTTCCACCAGACAGCAGACGAGACGTCCACCACGGCACACGGCTGCCGGACTCCAGCGAAGATTAATCGACGACCCTGCAAGAGAGAAGATGATGCTTCCGCTCGCCTACCCGTCACCGTAAGCCGTCGACCGAACTGTCATCGCCCACTGACGCGAGCGATGCCCACAGCAGTCCCTCGACCGAGCCTTACGCCCACCGGACCCGACGAAGCAGCCATCGATGCACTACTGCGAGGGAAGAAGATGACGTCTCCGCTGGACGATGACACGCCGTGTCGCCCAGCTTCTCGTCGCAGCCACGCTCTGCCTACACCGGTCTCCGTCGAGACCAGTACAACGGTTCTTTTCAGGACCAATTCAATAAGGTTTACACCGGCCCTTTTCAGGGCCATCAAACACCTCTACCTGCCCTGGCGGACACACACCTAAACGGCCCTTTTCAGGGCCATCAAAATGATAAGGTTAGCCACATAATGTCGCCATCCGGTGACAAATAAAAGGATATAACATTAGACCAGAGGTTCCCAAACTGTGTGCCGCGGCACACCAGTGTGCCGCGACACACCAGTGTGCCGCGGAACTCAAGGAAAATAAATTAAATTTAAACGGTCCAACAAAATAATGCCTAGCCGATGACTAAGAAATAACTTGTATGACGCCGGCATTTCAAAATCAGTTCACCGCTATGATAAGTGTCTTAATTTGTTTGGTGATTACGTAGAAAAATAGCATTTTAGTTGCACTTTCAAATGTATATAATAAAAATTTTTTCTTGTACTTAGTTTTTATTTATATCAAAACGTGACAGACTTTCTGGACTGCCCTCGCATAATATACGAGTAAGTACGTTTATATCAAGTAGCCTACTTAAGCTTAATCAATGGCATAAAGTAATAGCTGTGCCGCGGCTATTGGCCGTTTTTTTTGTAGTGTGCCGCGAGAAAAAAAAGTTTGGGAAACACTGCATTAGACAAACGAAAAGGGTAAAGATGGCATGGTGTAATGGTTAGCGTGCTGAGCTGTAGAGTTGAAATTCCAGGTTCGAATCTTGCTGGAGTCTGGCTAATATTACAGATTAACTCTTAAGGCTCCGGCTGTTCTGTACAGTAATCCCTTGGTATCCGCGGGTTTAGCATCCGCAGGTTTCGGTTATCCGCGGACTTTTCCGTGGGCCTAAAACGTTAAAATACGTACGTAATCTCGCCTCGTGTACACCGTACTTGGTGCGAGGTGGGGAAGTCATACAATTCCGGAAATATGTGTTTGAATAAATATTTTGGCTTTTGTCTCATGTTGAGTTACACACCAATATGGCGACGGCCGCTATGAGCCAAGCTAGATTTCCGCGTACTGTACGTAGTGCACACGTCACTGAGTACCAGGCCCTGCCAGTACAACCCCCACCCCCACCCCCAACCACCATACGTACACCCAGGTGCCATACTGTAATTTCTCTGTACGTTTTCCTCCATGTGTCAGTCTTAACTTCTTCGTACGTACATACGTACGTTTTCGTACGTAATTCTTTGTTTGTTTGACGATCCTGAAATGAAGCCAAACATTTCTTCGCAAACCATCTACGAGGTCCTCAGCATGGCAACGCAGCTCGCTGATTACGTGTTGGAGACGGATACCGTCATAGAAAGGGGCCTTCAATTCACAAAAAGACTCCAGGAGCTGATGATACCATACGAAGATCCCCACAAGGAGTTTGAAAAGAAGAAGAAGAAGAAGCAAACACCCATAACACACTATTTTAAAGCAGCTTAAATTTTTTATCCGTACATTACTGTATTTATTAAATATTAATAGATTATAATAATGGTAAAATGTTCCTAAAACTGTTAAACACTTAAAACGACTACAGGACTACTTTTCCTCCCCCCCCCCCCCCAACTTTTCGTTCATATAAAGTATCAGAACCGCGGATAGGGCTAGTCAATCATGTGATCTTTTCTCTCCGACTAGCGCTAGTTAAATCAAACATGTTCAAGGTCACTAGCGTGCTAGTGAATACTAGCTGCTAGTAAGCTAGCGTGATGGGAATAGGTCTTGAGAGAGGGAGCTATTTTGTTTTCTCCTGCATGATGGTAATGCATTCATCATCAGTATAGTGGTTAAGTAGAAGTAACAATGTTAATGACGATTTATTTTTCTTTTGTAGGGCAATGCTGATGACTGGAGGTGAAGGGATTTGGTCAGCAGCTGGTGATGCTGAACGATCGCGACTTACACGAGAAGAAGACTTATACAAACAAGAAATGCTCAGATTAGAATCTGATTTAACGTGAGAATCTTCTTTTATTTTAAAAATAAGTCTTTATAATGGATTGTGCAATTTAAAATTAATTGTATTTTATTTAATGAATTTATACATCAAGTGTCTCACCATAACTGTCTGGGGTGCGATGTGAGCTTTGATCGGGACTTGGATGTCGAAAGTAAAATAAATAAATTTCAAGCTATTTGTTGCACCAGTAACAGGACACTGGGTAACAGAGCTAGAACAGAGACAGTAGTGAAGTTCTACAAGGTAATGGCAACCCCAGTCCTTCTTTATGGAAGTGAGAAATGGGTTACCACAAAACGCCAAGAAAGTAGGATCCAAGCAGCTGAAATAAGGTTTTTAAGAAGGGTGAAGGGCTGCTCGAGGCTGGATCTAATACATAACGAGGAAATTAGATTTGAGTTGGGTGTATTTAGCTTGAATGAAAAAATTGGAGGAGTACTGGAATCAATGGAGTGATGGAATATGTACCAGTTGGAAGAAGGGAGGTGGGAAGACCTCGAAGAAGATGGCAGTAGTCGAGATGTAAGGGTTGGAATGTCTCGTGTTTCTGTAGATGTGCCGGATGGTTTGTGAGTTCGGAACAGCCTTATCCTTGATAGTAAGAAGAAGATAATGAATTTATATAATAAATTTCACTAACCTTCTTTTTAAACTGCGTCAACTTTTATTTTCACTTACTACACGTGTTTCGGTGGATCCACCATCATCAGAGTAAATAATATAATGAAATTAAAAAATTGTTTTACTTATTTAAAATGGCCGGCCCGTGGTGTAGTGGTCAGCGCAACTGGCTACTATGCCGGGGTCCCGGGTTCGATTCCCGGTTTTGTCTGGCATTTTTTCATCTGTAAATCACCACATATCATTACCTACGCACAAGCCCAAGACTTATGTAAGCATCATCACTCAATAAAAAAAAAAAAAAATCTATAGAAGATGATACATCTTCAGTCATTTGTATAAACTTTATATTTAAAATTTTTAACATTCAAAATTTTATACAAATGACTGAAGATTTATCATCTTCTGTAGATTTTAAAAAAGTGAAAAAATTTTTTTAGTTTCAATTATGTTCTTTACTCTGATGATGGTGGATCCACTGAAACACGTGTAAGTAAAGATAAAAGTTGAGGCAGGTTAAAAAGAAGGTTAGTGAAATTTATTATATAAATTCATTATATGAAATAGAATTTTTTTATTTTGCTCAGTATATAAAAACAAACAGTCTATTTTGAATCACTTGTTTGATAAACCACAGATTACCCCGAAAAAACAATTTTTGGTAAATTGAAAAAAAAAGTTTTACTAAATAATCATTGAGATGATGAATTGTGTAAATGGTTTATGTATTAAATGAACTATCATATTGTAACAAATTATTTATGATAAATAGTAAAAATAATATAGATCACATTGAATTTTATTTCAAATTTAATCTTGTTTAATGAAATAATTTGAATAACTATTCTCAACTGAATTTAAACAAAATGAAAAAATTGAAATAACTGAAATGAAAAAATCTCGTGTGAAACACTCACATAACTTTCTCTTGCCAACGCAAATAATTAACAATAAACCTAACATTAGTAATAAAACATTACAAATAAACAAAAAACTAACCTCAATAAACATAACCTAATTTAAATCATGATTGAAAGACGCAAAATGAAAATCGACCTCATTTTGGCTTAAAAGTACGGAAAATCACTCTTTCACGCTAAACATATAGGCTCTGTAGAGAAAAATGCGTAAAATAATGTTGTAGATCTTTTAATTTCCTTTAAATTTGATTAAATACACTTTTGTCGTTAAATGCATACTAAGGCCGAAATCTTTAAAAAATCCATTTTTTTACAGATTTTCATAAAAAATGACAACTCACTAATTAACACTAAACTAAGTATTATACTAACAAATGTTTGGAATAAAAGTTGTAGTTTTTAAAATTTTCTACAACTTTGATTGTATTCACTTTTGGCCTGTAATACATTTATGAGGCCGCAACCTTAAAAACACCATTTTTTTCTATGTGAGCGCAGCCTCCCCAAGTATTTCAGTTTACATGGCACCTACCCCATCTTGTAGAGCATAAAAAATGTATTAAATGAGGTGATTTAAAAATAAAATTGTAGGAGCCGTTTTTGAGAAAATCACAAAAATTGTACTAAGTTTCATCTCTGTACAATGTGCCATTCTTGAGATATTTTGTTCACACACAGACGCGCGCGCGCACACACACACACACACACACACACACAGGCCAATCGTTAAAAACATATTTTTTGGGTTCGGGGGGTCTGAAAATGTGTATATCCGGTAATATAGACAAGAGAAAATAAAAAAATTAAAAATAAATTAGTTGCAGACAAAATATGTTTTATTATGTATTGTGTTAATAAATTTATTAAAATTTGTTTTCAGTGAGCTTGAAAGCACAGTGGAAGAACTACGAGGGAATGTAATCAATCGAAAAACAAGAGTGAACATGTCAGATGTAGAAAATATGGCTCTCGTTTTAAGTAAATCAAGGTAATTATTGACATTATCCATATATTTATTTGTACCATTTTGGGACATCCGGTCCAGGGCTACTATGAATAAACTAGATTCAGTACTGTGTCGCCACCGGCTTGTTGTAGCACAATCGGTAGAGTCATCATCATAGGACTGGCCAGAGCGCCAGGGCATCTGGCGGCGTAGTTCAAAAATAATTTCAAGAAAATTTGTTGGGGAAGTCTTCGCCGCTACCTCAAAAAGGAGCAGCCGCTGGCAAGCAAAGGGAGGTAGTCTGTACCGCTACCTAAATGATTAGGAGCAGTCGCCGACGCAGCGAACACCTTTTACCGCTGCCTACGAAAGGAGTAGTCGCCAGTAAAGCGAAGCTGGGTCATCTGTACGGCTGCCTAATCGAATAGGAGCAGTTGCCAGTAAAGTGAAGCTGGGTCGTCTGTACGGCTGCCTAATCGAATAGGAGCAGTTGCCGACGCAGCAAACAACTTTTACCGCTGCCTACAAAAGGAGCAGTCGCCGGTAAAGCGAAGCTGAGTCGTCTGTACGGCTGCCTAATCGAATAGGAGCAGTCGCCGACGCAGCGAACACCTTTTACCGCTGCCTACGAAAGGAGCAGTCGCCAGTAAAGTGAAGCTGGGTCGTCTGTACGGCTGCCTAATCGAATAGGAGCAGTTGCCGACGCAGCGAACAACTTTTACCGCTGCCTACGAAAGGAGCAGTCACCGGTAAAGCGAAGCGGGGTCGTCTGTATCGCTGCCTAATTGAATAGGAGCAGTCGCCAACGCAGCGAGCACCTCCCAGAGGAGCAGTCGCCGGTGAAGCGAGGGTAGGGAAGAGAAGTGTGAAGCAAGAAAAAAACTCTATGTTGAGCGATAATTCTTCCTCCGTATCGATCTTCTCTAGAGATGGAATCGATACTGTCTGATCACCTTCTCAACTATCACTTTCATCGGTCCGTCAAGTATATCTTACCACTGACACACGCACTGTGAAAGGTTTGACCGCTGCGCCATCTATCGGCAGCAGCAACCACGACACAGCACCAACAGCGGGTAAAATACAAACGACGGATCGGCGTTAAAATAGTACAGTGTCAACTGTGGTCATCAAAAATTAAAATAAGAATGAACAAGATAATCTGCCAAACAGTTGTGGACGCAATAATGACTTATGGGGCGAATATGGTAAATGCAGTGGAGATGGATTAGCTTATAGAATCTCTCGGCTGGAACATGTGACAAATGAAGTAACGGCTCAAGCAGAGGTGCGATTTACAATTGTAGAAAGGTTCAAGAAAAGACAGTTGGTTTGGTATGGTCATGTACATCAAATGAAAGTGGAAAGGTGAGCGAAAAGGATCTTCAACTACCAGCCAGTCACTCAGAGGAAGAGAGCCAGACTCTGAAGAACTTGGGAAGAACGGGTAAAAGATGCTATGTGACAGAAAGAGCTGGAGGAGGAGAAGGTGGTTTGGTGATAGCAGTAGTGGGATCCTCACTTAAACAAACAACCATTTTCAAATATGGCCACTGCAGTTTTTATGCTATCCTTGCTGTCGACAGGTTAGTGAGGTTTATTGAGAAAATTCTATGACCATTGTATGAAGTGGTGAGAAAATCTATCCAGTATGAAGTGGACAACCATCCATCATTTATGATGGATGATGGTTGTCCACCATATAGTGGTGCAGAAAAACGATGAAAAATCTTAAGAAAACAGATGCCTTACGTTTTCATTATTATCTTATAAGTTTCCTCAAGTTTCACGAAATATGTTCTCTACAAAATTGTGGCAGAAGGCTTACTGTATCAGAAGTTTTTATCAGATAGGATTCTGAATATGCCGATTGAGTTACTCAAAACCAGCTTTGTTTAACGAGTGCTGTGATTTTTCCCAGTAGGTTCTGTAAGACTTACATTACAACAAGGAACACTTATGATAATTATTTTTATTTTTTTATCAAACATCCTATGTAGGATTTTAAAGAGCCTTATTATTTAAAATTTAAATATATATTTCTAACCACCAGAATACGGTAACATAAAACACTTACCAATGTTTATAGCGCTTTCCTCTATCTTGTACACATCTTCACTTAATTAAAATTTATTAAAATTCTTCTATGTCAAAATTTAAAAACTTCTTACTCTTACCATGGTAGATAAGGAATTCCTTATCTACCATGGTAGGAGTAGGAAGTTTTTAAATTTTGATGTAGAAAAATTTTAATGAATTTTAATTTACTGAAGATGTGTACAAGATACACGAAAGCGCTATAAACATTGGTAAGTGTTTTATGTTACCGTATGCTGGTGGTTAGAAATATTTATTTCAATATGATAATATTAATATAAGCAGAAATTATTTTGAAAAGTAGATACGGTACAAGTTTTTATATAAAAATGAAGATTTTTTGAAAAGTTTTGCTAATTTTTTGTCAAAATGGTATTTACTTAAAAAACAACTGCTCATGAAATAATGTTGATGCCTTGCCTACATAATAAGCGTTGGCTTGTGCGTACGTGATATGAGGATGTGAAAAATTCCACATTTGACCGAGAATTGAACCCAGGACCCCAGCATAATAGCCAGTTGTGCTGATCACTATACCATGGGTCGGCTAATTTGTTTATTGAATATATTAAATAAATATAAACATGGTTGTGGTGTTAATGGGATCTGTTTAAACAGGAAATTAGTGGGAAATATTGCAATTGTACCCAGATCTCAATCGAACCTCACTATTCATGTTGTTGTTCAGGTCATCGGCCAAATAGCTGGCTTCAACCTCTAGAGGCTTTACTTAAGTAAAACAAGGAGTGACGTGGTTTACCATTACCCTCATTGAGTGGAAAAGTACGCTTATCAGGACGCCAGGCCCTCCGAAAAGTACAGTATTCAGATGAACTAGAGTCCTCTAGCCGTGGGAGTGACAGAATGCATAACGCTCTCACTCGCACAAACCATACGTGCCGTTCCAATAACATTGTCTTTAATTTTACTCATTGTCGTGAGCAAGCGTTTATGCACACAGTAAACTAACAAGCAACATAACGACTGTAGTATGTTTTCACATTTGGATTACTACAACGGTAAAGACCTTTGAGCGCATGCGTAGTTTTGCCACATATGTCCCTCTCACTCGCTCGGCTATTGGACATTAGTTCGTCTGATACCTATATCTACTTTCCACCCTGCAAATCACATTTTTATTTCATTTACCACAGGATCTGGCTGTACAGTGAAATGAAATTCATTACTCATAGAGAGAAGATAACTGTGTTAGTATCTTTTACACCTCTACCTTTTCTGTTGTTAAATGCTTCAGTCATATAATTGGGTGACCATGTGCTGATAAGGAACTATTTTTTGTAGCCTTGGAACTAGCAGATCGAGTGCAAATAGTTTAACACTCGACCTGCCTCTTATGGTCAATACTATTCATGTAAATAAGAAAATTCTTGTAATTAAATAAATTAATTTACGGTAAGAATACTTGAAAAAAATGAACAGTGGATATATGAATTGTGTACTGTGTTAAATTGTCATATCTTTGGCACATAAAGTTTATACGTATTATAAATTAGTGTATATTATAAAATGTTGACATTATTGTAACTAGTCATTGTTTTGTTTCTAGTAAAACGGTAGCCGATTTAAAACTACGGTTTCCAAGTCTGCAAGAAGCGATGAGATCTCTCCTTAATCAAGAAATGGAAAAAGTTGTTTGTGAAGAGAAGTAAGGATTGTCGTTTTTTATATCGCTTTTTTCTTTTCCTCAGTTCCGATACGGTATAAGAAAAAGTAACAATAGGTATAATTATGTTCATCAGCTGGAATCGTAATCTTAAATTTTAAAAGATTAACACAATCTAAAAGAGAACTTCTTCTTTCAAGATATCGGAGATAACTAGTGGTGCAATGTGTCGTTGGAGACTGACATTTTAGGCAAAAGTTTACTAGAAAATCGTACTATGTTTGCTGCAAAACTTCTCAACTTATATGCTTTTCACGGTTGATGAGCTCTGTTTTTCCACATGTTTAGACCAATCGGAACGTTTGCCAGCGTTGTCACATTGTACCTGACAAACATTACGCGCGCATGCGTATAAGAGCCGCAGTAATTCATTCGTGTCTTGCGTCTCGCATTGAACACACGATTATAGAGTGCGTTAACATGCAATACTTTATAATAATAATCAGCTGATTGTATGTTTATAGGTTATAATTGTTATTGAAAGACCAAAAAAAAAATGGCTGACAAAATATTTAACAGAGCTACAAGAGCAAGTATTGGCAATGTTGCTGGCAAGTGATTGGCTAGCTGTAAAGCGGGTAGGGGGAGGGGGCAATGCATACGTAAAGAGAGCTCATCACCCTTGAAAAATAGTATAGTTTTTTCTGTATTAGCTGCAAGTTACCAATCACACACCACTCCACAATGAAGAGGTAGTTAAATAGTTTAACTAGGTGGTGAGTGACAAGGGCAAAAATGTATTTATTTAATCCCTAATTTGTGTACATTGCAATTTGTTCAATTTAGGAGCAATTAACCCTTTGCTGGTCACAAAATGTGACTGCCTCATATCCTACAATATTTATTTTGATATTACATTACACAAATCTATAAATAACTGATAATGTCATGTGAAATGAAAATAATTTGTGTATAAAAATGACAAAACCATTATAATTTTATTATTAGGGCTATTACATTATATCCCATTCAGGCACGGCATATTTTCATACGTTACAAAAATCATTTCAACCTTCACCATCTGCATTAGCTGTAATTGCAGAACAGTCGGACATTAAAAAAAAAAATACATTATTCCACTGACGATTGAATTGACAAAATGTAATGAGTGGGTGTTTTTTTAGATCACCGGTTAGCTTGCAATGAGTTCACCCAAAGCCACCCGTGTTTGTGTGTTGTGTATTAACAGGGACTAACACATACGCAGTTTGTTTACAGCAGGACTCAACTTACAAAAAGCGGACTATATACGAGGCGTGTTCAGAAAGTAAGTACCGTTTTTAAAAAAAAAACAAGTAAAACAATTTTTTTTCAACACAATTTTATTTCTACATGAAAGCCCAAACCTTAAACTATTTTTCGATGAAGTTTCCACCGATGTTCAAACACTTGTTGTAGGGGGTGATCAATATGTCTATACCCTCTTCGTAGAAGGTTCCCGCCAACGAATGTAGCCACTACTCCACGGCAGTTTTCACTTCATCGTCGGTTTCAAAGCGTTGGCCACCTAGCTCGCGCTTCATGTGCAGGAAGAAGTGGTAGTCAGACGGTATGGGGCCGAGGATTGTCATGGAGCAACACAATTCCGTTACTGAGCATTCCTCTCAGTTTGTTTTGAATTGCCCGCCTTAGTTTTCTTTAGGTTTCGCAATACCTTGCCGCATTAAAGGTTTCACCTCTTGGGAGAAAATCAATCAGCAAAACACCTTTCCCATCCCAAAAGACAGTGCACATGATTTTTTGTGCAGACATTGTTGTCTTCAATTTTTGTTTCTTCGGGGATTGCGTGAGTCGCCACTCCATTGACTGCTGTCTAGATTCCGGTGTGATATGACGGACCCAAGTTTCATCGCCTGTCACAATTTTGTTTAAAAAATCCTCACCATCATCACTGTACCGTGTGAGAAAAGTCAAAGCACTTCCGAGTCTCTTGGTTTTGTGCACGTCAGTGGCGGGAACCTTCTACGAAGAGGGTATAGACAAATTGATCACTCGCTACGACAAGTGTTTGAACATCGGTGGAAACTATGTCAAAAAATAGTTTATAAGGTTTGGGCTTTCATGTAGAAATAAAATTGTGTGGGAAAAAAAATTGTTTTACTCGTTTTTAAAAACGGTACTTACTTTCTGAACACGCCTCGTTGTCACTTATGTATATCGATACTACTATACGACCGCAGAATTCAAAACTCATGAGAAAACGAGTGTATTGAGGCATGGTATCTCGCAGCATCATAGGTCATCCTGAGGTATACTCTGGTATGTCCAGCAAAGGGTTAACTACCCAATGAGCCAAAAAAATGAGAAGGATATGTTTTGGCGTGTAAATGAGGTTCTGAACATTCTTCATGAAGTAGACTCATGAGTATTTTCTGATCTATAATTTGAAGTACTTTTATTTTAAGATGGGTTAAATTTGATTTCAGGTTTTTGAAGGAGGAGCCTGAACGATTGGAGAGTGCTCTTCGGCGCTGTAAAAAATTAACCGGAACATTGGTGACATTAAAAAGGTTAGCTGCATTTTACATTACTTTTGTTTACTTTTCATCTCTGAATTTTTTTGGTGATGGATAAAGTGTCACAATGAAACATTTAATAAGTTTATTTATTTGTTGGTACTGAACTAACTCAGAAAATTAGCAGTGCTTTCTTATTGAACTCTTACAGTTTTATGTAAAACTAGCATGCCCCGTCGCGGCTTTGCACGCAAAAAATGGTGTAATCATTTTTTATTTTAATATATAGCAGTTTAAAATTTCAGCAGTTCTTGCTTTTTGAAGTTTTTTTCTTTTGAAGATTTTCTTACTAGTGATGTTTTTTTGATGGCATTATTGAAAATGGGAAAAAAACAAAACAACCATAAAAAAAAGTAAAATTGTCAAAACCAAAAACTTTAATCTACATTGAATAAAATAAAAGTTAAAATAACATATCAAACCAATTGATCACTCACCAATTAAAAGAAAATTAAAACAAATTAAAGAAACACGGAACTTTACTTTTATAAAATACTTAACAATACAAAATCGTATCTACATAATAAAATAGAATAAAATATTATAATGTGATGTTGTCACCAACTGATCCTTAGCACCACGTTGCTATTTGCTGAATCATTTGACTTTATTTATGACAAATCTTTAATTAAATTACATTAGCTGGTTTAAAAGCAGCAGATTATCTAACCTCATAAAAGCCCTAATGTAGGACATAAACATTATTTTCAACCCTTTAGGGCTAACTTTTTAAGGGTTTCAATATCCTAAAACCTGCACCGGCATCATAGTTACAACATAAAAAAAAACTGCATGAAAATTGGTTCAGTAATTTAGGAGATAAGGGGGAACATACACACACACACACACACACGCACATATATACATCAGATTTTATATATATGGATTAGGGAATTGTGAAAAATGGTGTATTTTGATGTTTTTCAAAATTGAATGATATAATATAAATAACAACTGTTAATATGTTTACAAACTGGTCATTATAAAAATAGTTAATGGTTCTATTTGAGGTGGACAACTTACAACTTATTCAGGTAATAACAGTTAATTCTATTTTATATAATAAATTTCACTAACCTTCCTTTTTAACTGCGTCAACTTTTATTTTTACTTATACGTGTTTCAGTGGATCCACCATCATCAGATTAGTAAATAACATATAATTGAAACTAAAAATTTTTTTATTTATTAAAAATCTATAGAAGATTATACATCTTCAGTCATTTGTATAATACAAATGACTGAAGATGTATCATTGAAACTAAAAATTTTTTTATTTATTAAAAATCTATAGAAGATTATACATCTTCAGTCATTTGTATAATACAAATGACTGAAGATGTATCATTGAAACTAAAAATTTTTTTATTTATTAAAAATCTATAGAAGATGATACATCTTCAGTCATTTGTATAATACAAATGACTGAAGATGTATCATTGAAACTAAAATTTTTTTTATTTATTAAAAATCTATAGAAGATGATACATCTTCAGTCATTTGTATTATACAAATGACTGAAGATGTATCATTGAAACTAAAAATTTTTTTATTTATTAAAAATCTATAGAAGATGATACATCTTTAGTCATTTGTATAATACAAATGAATTGAAACTAAAAATTTTTTTATTTATTAAAAATCTATAGAAGATGATACATCTTTAGTCATTTGTATAATACAAATGACTGAAGATGTATCATCTTCTATAGATTTTTAATAAATAAAAAAATTTTTAGTTTCAATGATACATCTTCAGTCATTTGTATAATACAAATGACTGAAGATGTATCATCTTCTATAGATTTTTAATAAATAAAAAAAATTTTAGTTTCAATGATACATCTTCAGTCATTTGTATTATACAAATGACTGAAGATGTATCATCTTCTATAGATTTTTAATAAATAAAAAAATTTTTAGTTTCAATGATACATCTTCAGTCATTTGTATTATACAAATGACTGAAGATGTATAATCTTCTATAGATTTTTAATAAATAAAAAAATTTTTAGTTTCAATGATACATCTTCTATAGATTTTTAATAAATAAAAAAATTTTTAGTTTCAATTATATGTTATTTACTGTGATGATGGTGGATCCACCGAAACACGTGTGAGTGAAAATAAAAGTTGACGCAGTTAAAAAGGAAGGTTAGTGAAATTTATTATATAAAATAGAATTAATTTCAAACTGCAGGATATATTATAAAGATTTATTTTTGAATACTGTAAATATTGTAATATAACTCCATTTTACTAATTGGCTGATGCCTCTCAGGCCTTATTGTTGTTTGTTATCATATACGTGTTATTTGTTTGCCAGCAGCTAGGCAGCAATAATTTTCGTTGTATAGGTCATTTGTTCTAGCTAGAAGCTCTCCCTCCAACGAACGCTGTGTGCCGCTGAGCTGTTCTGTTTAGTGGTGGGGGAAGCACCTCCTAGTTGTAACAGTAGTATACGGTTAGAAAGAGAGGGAATGATCATTAAGTGAGAAGGAGACAACAGTTGCCCCGTTGAAACTATCCCTACTCTACCTACTCGCCCTCCCCTTACAAGCTTCTTCCTAAAACAAATGTACTATACAGTGCGTCAGAAATGTTTACTTTGCTGCATAGTGAAGATTGTTTTAAGATGTCGGCTCTCAGTTATTTCTCTTTTGATTTGAAAGTGTTATTGCTACTACAATTTTAAAAAGTTTTTGTTTTACACAATCATTGTTTTTTTTTTTTTGCTTTTGAGACCTTAGTAGATCACTTGAATCAAATAAATGTAGTGTCTTAGTTTCTGTATTGTTGTTTCAATCTCCTTTTTTCCCAGTAGTCCTTCATATTCTGGGATCTTGCTAGTCTTGTGGCCTCTGAACAGACTCTAGTGGATTTTTGGGGTTCTTCAAATCTGGTGTTAGGGGTGTGAAGAAGTCTTGAGTTTTCAGTTTTGTTTTTTAGGTCGAGTAGTGTAAGCCCAAGCTTGTCCCCATGTCTTCTTTATCTCTGAGATCCACCTTGACGTGTTTTTTTCCTTTAGTGACTTTTCCGTTAACTGTCTTAAGATCCTGGTTTCTGGTGTTCTGGGTACATGTCCGAAAAAAGATACCCTTATTGTTTTTACTATTAATGATTCATGTTTAGCATTTTTGTTGTAACTATAAAAAAATATAAGCATATTGGAATATTTCTTAATTTTATTATTAAACTTAATAACGTAACTAACTTAAGCACTGTAGAAAAAATAGGTGAATTAAAAGTTGTAGTTTGTATTTCCTATAACTTTGATTATTCCATTTATGTTGTAAAATGCTTACTAAGGACGCAATCTTAATTCTATTTTTTTATTTTTTTTATTGATTTTGATCAGCAAAATACAGAAAATCAGTTACGGTTGTATAAAAAAATGTTTAAAATAAAATTTGTAGGTTTTTTAATTTCCTACGGCTTTAATTATACACATTTTTCCCTAAAATGTATATTTATTTTTTAAGGGAATCTTAAAAAAAAACTATTTTTTTTTATCAGGAGGGCACAGCCTCCTCCAAGAATTTCAGCAGACATGGCGCGCTTACCCTATCTTGTAGACCATTAAAATAATCATAGGTGCTGTTTTTGAGAATTTGCAAAAATTGCACGAATAAATTACTATGTCCAGTTTACTGATTTGATGAGAATGTTTGGTTAGGGTCGTCTAGTTGTACCTATAGTCCAGCCAGCCTCTCTTAGTTTGCTCCTAATGTAAACAAATAATGACGTCACTGAGCATGCGCATTATATCAAAATGTGTACACGCTGATTAAAAAGTAACAACAAAATACTTTCAAAAGTATTTAAATACAAAATACTTTTAAAAGTATTTTTATAAATGAAATTGTTAGGCCTACATCATATCATTACTGATGTTTTTAGTACTTTTAGTAATTATAATTTAAAAATCTGGTGTGAAACACTCACACAACTTTCTCTTGCCAGTGCAAATAATTAACAATAAACCTAACATTAGTAATAAAACATAAGAAATAAACAAAGAAACTAACCTCAATAAACATAACCTAATTTTAATCATGAGTGAAAGATGCAAAATGAAAATCAACCTCAGTTTGGCTTAGAAATACGGAAAATCACTCTTCCACACTAAACTAGGCTCTGTAGAGAAAAATGCTCTAAATAAAAGTTGTAGATCTTTTAATTTTCTATAAATTTAATTATATACACTTTTGTCATAAAATGCATACTAAGGCCGAAATGTTAAAAAAATCGATTTTTTTCTCACGTTTTCGTGAGAAAAAAACAGAAAATCCCAAATTACCGCTAAACTAAGCGTTATACAAAAAAATGTTTGAACTAAAAGTTGTAGGTTTTTAAATTCTCTACAACTTTTATTATATAAATTTTTTCGCTAAATTGCATAATTCAGCCGTAATCTTAAAAAAACTTTGTTTTTACGTAAAAACAGCCTCACCAAGAATTTCAGCGAACATGACGCCTACCCTATCTTGTAGAGAATAAAAAGTTGAATAAACAAGGCGATTTTAAAAAAAATCATAGGACCAGTTTTTGAGAAAATCGCAAAAAAGTGACAAATTATACAAATAAACTACTACTTCCGGTTGACCGATTTTGATGAAAATGTTCGTGTCGGGTCCGGTAGTGGTATGTAACTTAAGTTTCAAGTTCGTACGTTGTTCCGTTCTTGAGATATTCTGTTCACACACAGACCAATCGCTAAAAACATGTTTTTTGGGTTGAGGGGGTCTGAAAACGTACAGATCCGGTGAAAACTCGATTTCTAAAAATCGACATGAAAACAATACTTTCTTTCCTATATATTCATATAGGCAAGAGAAAGTAAAAAATAGTTAACTTAATAGGAATACGACATCCGTAAAGTGGTAGACTCTAGCGTGCACCCTGTAGTAGGTGGCTTTGGTTTGTTGATAGTAGCAGCAAACTAAGAGCGGCTGAACTGTAATTACTTACATTCCAAGTTTCAGCTTTGTAAAATAAGCCGTTTTTCAGATATTTTGTTCATATATACACTAACAGATCCATTGCTGAAAACATATTTTTTTTTTTAGTTCAGGGGTCTGAAAACGTGTATTTCTGGTGAAAACTTTATTTCAAAAATCAAAATGAAAATATTTTTTTTCCTGGATTTTATTTTAGAGCTGGTACTTTTCTTCCCTATGTATTCATATACGGCAAGAGAAAGTAAAAATGATTTTTACTGTTTTTTTTTTTACGTTTACCGATTTTGCTTCAGTACAGACTCCGTAATACGTAAGGTACAGTCAAATTTTTATTTTGCTTAAAGCTCTAGATGACCTCTCCCAACGTATCCTAAATATGTATCGCTACTCATCTCTGGATAAGAAACACGAAGCTTACTGCGGGTACGATAAGCAAAGTGCCAACCGCATTGGTGTAGTTGGTAACGTGCTCGCCTCTCACCATGTGGTCCTGGGTTCGAATCCCACTCAGGCACGGCATATTTTCATACGTTACAAAAAATCATTTCATCCTCATTACACACAGTTACACCCCGACGTCGTCGCTAATGACCTTTGATGTTGATGCGACGTTTAATAAAAAAAAATAAGCAATGTATGCCTATACAGTCAACTTCTGATTATCCGTGGAATTGGGTGGTACGAGTGCCGCGGATAATCCGCAAAATGACAAAAAAAAGCGTAGGCATATACAGTAGTATATGTATAAAATCTTTATTAATTTTTTGTTATTTAAAGTACATAAATATGTACAATAATGAAAACACTAACTTTTTTTTTTAATTTTTAATCTGTGTACGTTGCAATCTGTTCAATTGAGAACAATAAGCAACCCCATGACCCAATGAGATGAGGACGATATGTATGACGTGTAAATGAGGTGTAGTCTTCTAGAGACACACTCACTGAGTATGGTTAATTGAACCCCAACCATCAAAGTACACCGGTAACCACTGTCTAGCATTTAAATCCGTATAAAAGTAACTACCTCTACTAGGATTTGAACCAGGAACCTTCGTTTCCTAAAATCAGCTGTTAAACAGCTGATTTTGGCGACGACTTTACCTCTAGACCAACCCGGTGGGTTAAAACACTAACTTAAATTACAAAATATAACATTAAACTTTTAAATGTTGTTAATTATTTTTTGTCCCTGAAAATGTTTGTTTACTGTATTTTTTTAAAATTAGTAGTCTACATATAATGTATTTAGAAAAAAAAAACATAACAATATTGTTTATTTACAAATGATGTGCAGAAGAAGCTATGTTGTAATAGAAGTCACAGCGTTTTAAAAAAAGTCTGTCATCTGCTTTTTTTTTGAATTAAAACGCTTTTTCTTGATTTGGGACTGAAGTTTTCTCAACATAAGTTTGTCACAAAGCAAAGCGTGTGTTTTACAAATTTAAGCATGTGCTTTACTTTACAAAGCGCGTACTTCCTGTGTTGTACAAATTTTATCTTTAATGTTATCACATTACAAGAAATTTACTTAACACTTATATGGAAACATGTTTTTTATAACGTTAATAGAAACACCCGGTCTGACAGACCGCCATTTCATTTTTGGCAATTTATTTGGGAATCAAAGGCAAAGAAACTCAACTAGATCTGTTGAACAAAAATTATTTTATTTTACTATAGTATAATGATTGAATTGACATTGGTATAAGATCTGGTTATCGAAAAACAATTGTTTAAATAAAAGAAAAAGCCAAATTATTTATGGTATTAACGACTTAATTTTTAAAATTGATAACATACTTATAATGTTTTTTTTCACTCAGGTTAAATGTATTATTTTAATACATATGTAATCACATACCTAAATTTAAAAGAGCAAAAATTTGTATAAAAGAAACATAACTCAAAAGTGACTACTTATATATTAGGGTTTTTTTTACTGACATTTGTTTTTTGTACAATCAAGACACAGTTTTCTACTGCATTCTAGGCAAATAGCTTTCTTGCAAGTGATACATCCGAGTCATAAATTTCATCACAAATAGAACCTTCCGAGTCACTGTCATCATTTTCCAATAATCTACGAATTCTGTCACCATAGTCGGGATCGCTTGTACTAAGTGGTCGAGCCATTTCAGAAATTTACAATTAAATAATAAAAAAAATAATTAAAACATATACAAATAATTAAAATATAATCCCGTAAAGGAAACACCCGTCTTACAGACCGTTAAATACAGTAAGGGAAACACACGGTTCCACAGACCGCTACATGAAATACACAAAAAGAAACACGCGGTATCACAGACCGGTATGATTTTTAAGAACGATTTACACTTCCGCAACGATTCACGTGAACTGAACCATATTTCACTATGAAGTAGATAGGAATGAGGGAGGAAGCTATTGTGACGGTCAGCACCAACCCTAGCTCAGGGAACCCAGTATTATGTAAACAAATCACCCTTAGTGCCTGTGAGACCGATGTTTCCATATAAGTGTTAACGTTAACGATAAGAAAAAAAAGAGTGAAAAAAATTTCATTCGACGTGCGCGGATAATCCCTCCGCGGATAATCGGGAGTTGACTGTATATTAAACAAATGATAATATGCTTCAAGTGTTAGTGTGAGTGACGTTTACGATGAAGATTCAATCGATAATTTAAGTTTATGTTCTTAAGACACTCTTTCCAGCTTAACTCGCCAGAATTTTGTCGATATTGTTTTGTATTTCATATAGTGAATTAATATAATAATTTCACCAACCTTCTTTTTAAACTGCGTCACCTTTATTTTTATTCTTACTTACACGTGTTTCAGTGGATCCACCATCATCAGAGTAAATAAAAAAATTGAAACAAAAAAATTTTTATCTTATATATTTAAAATTTACAGACGATGATACATTTTCAGTCACTTGTATAAAATTTTATACAAGATAATACATTTTCAGTCACTTGTATAAAATTTTATAC
Organism: Catonia carolina; assembly: GCA_035578175.1. Taxonomy (NCBI): domain Eukaryota; kingdom Metazoa; phylum Arthropoda; class Insecta; order Hemiptera; family Achilidae; genus Catonia; species Catonia carolina. Next base: position 2,442,723 of record JAQMRL010000002.1, on the reverse strand, counting down.
AAGTGACTGAAGACGTATCATCTTTTGTAAATTTTAAATAAGTGAGATAAAAATGTTTTAGTTTCAATTTTTTTATTTACTCTGATGATGGTGGATCCACCGAATACACGTGTAAGTAAGAATAAAAATAAAGGTGACGCATTTTGAAAAGAAGGTTGGTGAAATTATTATATTAATTCATTATATGAAATAGAAATAATTTTAAACTGCAGGATGCATTATAAAGATTTATTTTTGAATGAAGATATTGTTTTGGTTACCAGATTTTATTACCGGCAGATGAGGCTGCTTATCTCTTTTCTTCCATAGTAATATTGTTTTTGTTGTTGTAGTCTGTACATAATATTGATGATGTGTTGGTGTTTTTTGATATTTTGAGCAGATTAGCATCAGTACAAGAACAGCGTTTGCCGGACACGAGGTTATCTCCGACATTAGATGAAACACCACCTGTCACACCGACCTCAGGAAAGGTAAAACAAATATTACTCATCTGCATGAATCTATTATTATCTACTACCTAATCGTATCATTTTGTATATTTAGACACCTGCTATTTAATCATTTTTTATTTACAGTCTAAGTTTCGTTCGACATGTTTCGCTTATTATTTTTAAATACAGTTTAGCCAACTTTTATATATTATAGGTAATGTTTAATTACAGTTACATGAAAATTGATTTATTCTGTTAAAGAGAAAAAAACACTTAGAAATTGTCGGTTTTATTTTAAAATTCCAGTTTTTTAAAATGTTATTTGTTTAATATAAAAATTCACTTGATACACAAGGGTCATATTTTAAAAGTAAGAATCGTTTTGTAATTGAATAAGAGAAACTTTATTTATTGATGTTAATTGTACCGGAAACATCATTTATTTATTGATGTAAATTGTACCGGAAACATCATTTATTTATTGATGTTAATTGTACCGGAAACATCATTTTACTTTTCTAAACATTTTATTAGCGGTGGCATCATCTTTTCGATCCTCTCATCGAAGAACTTTTTGCCGCCTGACCGTTAAAATAGTTAGCAACCGTTTCTTTTTCAAAATCACATCACTTTCCACCGACGAATTCTTAAGTTTTGCAAAAACGATGAAAGTGCTTAATGAGGGCTATATGGTGGATGGTTCAGGAATTTCCCATTTTTAAGTTGTCCCTGCCGGAACATGTGGTCGAGCATTATCGTGAAATATCTGTTGCAAGTTAAATTCTTTCCTGTTGTAAACAAACGGAAAAATTTTTGTCTAATAATTTTGATTTCATTGGTCAGTTATATGGTAATGTATGCATGATGTGTCCATTTATCGAGTACAGTAATCGACAAAAACCTTTTATCTCAGTTGCAGTAAGCACCATTACTTTAGATAAGGAAAGAATTGTAATTGTTTTGAAAGAATTGTAATTGTTTTGCAGCATAGAATGAACAATATAAAATAATAATTGTATTCTTCATTTTGTTTACAATAGGACAGAACTAAGCTTGAACTGAAAAAAAAACTTTTATCGTAAATTTTTAAATTTTTGTAACTGAAAATTAATTTGATTTAGTTTGTTAACCGTATTGTTGGCTAAACTAATAGATCGCGTTACTTCTTACAAATGAAATAAATTATTTTAGTGTTAAGTTTTTAATTTTTTTTTTTTTGATGACAACATACAGTGTATAAAAATGTCATATCTCTCTCTCTCTCTCCCTCTTTCTCTCATATGATCGTATTTTTCAATAGTACATAATGGTTTAGATGTTCCAATTATGAATAATTACACTTACTTTAAATGTAAATCTTTATAATGCATCCTGCAGTTTGAAATTATTTCTATTTCATAATATATTGAATTTATATAATAATTTCACCAACCTTGTTTTTAAACTGGATCACTTTTATTTTTACTCTTATTTACACGTGTTTCGGTGGATCCACCATCATCAGAGTAAATAAAAAAATTGAAACCAAAAAAAAAAAATTTTATCTCACTTATTTAAAATTTACAGAAGATAATACATCTTCAGTCATTTGTATAAAACTCTACTAAATAAAAACTTACTTTAAATACAGGAACTATTTAAATAGAATAGTGTTATTTTCATGTTCATATTTTGGTCAGTTTTTAACATGTACTAATTAAACAGAATCAGTATTAAAGATAATTTTGTCGATTTATGCCATGCTGTCTAATAAACAGCTTTGCCCATTAAGTTAGAACAGTTAGAAAAGTTGTACAAATTTCTTGTCTGGTCTGGCATAAATGAATATTTTTGCATATAATAAGAGAAATGAATGATGGTTTCAGAATAAAAAAAGCAATGGCCACATCCATAACGTAGTGGTAGTGTGCTAGCCTACTACGCAGAGGTTCTAGGGTTAGATTCCCAGCTAGGGTCTTAAAATTTTCAAAAGTTAAAACGTAACCTACTGTAGTCATTAACAAACGAGCTGTTGGTGACTTTAAATAAACTTTTTTTTTATTCCTAATTTGTGTACGTTGGAATCTGTTCAATTGAGAACAATAAGCAACCCAATGAGATGAGGATGATGTGTATGACGTGTAAATAGGTGTAGTCTTATACAGACACCTGAGTGAGTATGGTTAATTGAACCCCAACCATCAAAGTACACCGGTAACCACTGTCTAGTATTTAAATCCGTATAAAAGTAACTACCTTTACTGGGATTTGAACCACGAACCTTCGTCTCCGAAAATCAGCTGTTAAACAGCTGACTAGCAGCGACGACTAAACTTTAAATAGCTTTTTTACTTTAAATAACTTTAAATAAATACTTTAAATAACTTTAAATAACTTTAAACTAACTTGGTTTCTTTTTATTAAGAAACCAGTATTATGATGATGTTTTTGTAAAAACCATACTGTCATTAAACATTTTAAATTCCTTTCTTTGAATATGTTGGTCCAAGATGGCGATTAAAATTTAACAGTTGGATTTTTCCTAGCAAAAATAGAACTAAAACAATTAATTCTATTTTATATAATGAATTTATATAATAAATTTCACTAACCTTCTTTTTAAACTGTGTCAACTTTTATCTTTACTAACATGTGTTTCGGTGGATCCACCATCATCAGAGTAAATAACATAGTTGAAACCAAAGTTTTTTTATTTATTTGAAAAAAAATTATAAAACAATTTGTTTTATACAAATGACTGAAGATGTATCATCTTCTATAGATTTTAAATAAGTAAAATTTTTTTTTAGTTTCAATTATGTTATTTACTCTGAGATGATGGTGGATTCACCGAAATATATGTAAGTAAAGATAAAAGTTGATGCAGTTTAAAAAGAAGGTTGGTGAAACTTATTATATAATATCATTATATAAAATAGAATTAATTTCAAACTGCAGGATGCATTATAAAGATTTATTTTTGAATAAAACAATTATTTTTGACATTACCCTAAATTTTCTGAATTTTTTTTTAAGGATAATTCTGGAAATATTTTGGAAAGTTCAGGGTATTTACTGTGATTATATATATATTTTTTTTATTTTATCAAACATCCTGTATAGGATTTTAAACAGCCGTATTATTTAAAATTGAAGTATATATATTTCTAACCACCAGAATACGGTAACATAAAACACTTAACCAATGTTTATAGCGCTTTCGTGTATCTTGTACGCATCTTCAGTAAATTAAAATTTTTCACGTCAAAATTTAGCAGGATTTATTTAGCAGGCAAATTTTATTTAGCAGGAAGTTTTAAAATTTTGGCAAAAAAAATTTTAATTTCCTGAAGATGTGTACAAGATACACGAAAGCGCTATAAACATTGGTAAGTGTTTTATGTTACCGTATTCTGGTGGTTAGAAATATATATTTTAATATTTTTTTTAATCTGGGTATTTAGTTATATGGAGAAAATTAAATTTATGCACTGTATGTTAGTCTGATGTATATTAGTGTTATGTTAGGTTAGATTAGGGTGGATTACTATTACATGTTTCATTATACATATAACAAGTTACTCACAGTTATGTACATTTTATTTATTTATTCATCCATTTGTAATATTTATTTATTTGATTTATTATTTTTATTGTCAGTATGTGATTAAAACTGGAAATTTTTACCACTTATCATAATTAGGTACACATTTTCATATTTAAGTTATAATTTTTTAACAATGACAATGATTTTGTCTTGTATAAATAGCCATATGGTTAAATTAAACGGTGTGCTGTCTTTGCGGTATAGTGGTAATAGCATGCTGGACTACTAAGTTGTAGGTCCTGAGTTCAAAATCTTGGTTACATTATGAAAATTTTAACAAGACATCAAACGCAGCGTTGCTATTCTGTAAATCCAATTTAGTGACGAATCAATTCAATGTCGAAATGATTTTAAATAAACTAATTAAAAGAAATAAGGAAAACGAGGCTAGTTGTGTAATTTCCGATTTTTATCGATGCGGAATTTTTTAGTATGGATGTGTAATACATTACAACAAGTGTTATTAGCCCTTTGAAAACCGACTGTTACTCGTTAAATGGAAGAATTGCAAAATTCAAAACGCACTCTCAAAACAACTGTTTTATCTAACGTCACTACTGATGAAAAATTCTGAAAATATTACAGTTGATTCATATAATACGTACGTGCCTTTTGAATATAATTAAAAGAAAATCGCTTGATAATTCTTTGCGTTAAGGCGAGCGAAATTTTCAACCGCAAAAATTTTGTGTTTACTTTATATTTTTTACTATAACGGGCTTAAATTTCAGTTTAGCAAAAAAATTTATAAAACTTGTTTTGTAGACAAGAGTTTAATAGAATAAATGTTATTTTTTATTTAAATTTCCGTAAATATTTGACGAAGTTACAAAATGTTCAACATGTGTCCATTTTCACATCACAGGGAAGCATGAAGGGATGGTATTTTACATTCTTTACGGTGATGTCACAGAGCCAATATTATATTTAGGTTACAGTTGTAAGCAAAGCAATGTAGAAAATTCTTTTCCCTACAACCATGTGTTTTGAAAAATTCTGTTGGTGCGGTAAGAAGGAAGCCGTTACACGTCCTTTGCAACCTGGCAAAGTGTCGAATTTTTGCCTTTTGTGATGGTTAACCCCCTCCTAAAAAGTAAAATTGACTAGTCTTCCCTTTTCAAAAGCAAATGCCGTAACAGAATTGTCATAGCTTCAACACAAACTAAAGAACATGCATGTACGTTAACTTACACACGAGCTACACGGATTTCCATTCAAAACAAACAATTCTCAAACCATCAATGCTACCTACACACTATAGAGGGAAAAAAATTTACCCTGTTATGATATTCTATTTCTGTAAACACTATTAGATGCGTTAAAGAATTCCCTACAAGAAAAGAACAATATTTCTGGTTTCTGACTTATACTGACCTTGCGGAAGCACGTTTTATGGCCCCAACCACAATCCATTCGGCATCATCTAAAATTAGATTACCAGTGAGGGTTAATTATCATTTTGATACATAAAAATCTGGTGTGAAACACTCACACAACTTTCTCTTGCCAATGCAAATAATTTACAATATAATTTAACATTAGTAATAAAATATTAGAAATAAACAAAAAACTAACCTCAATAGACATAACCTTATTTTAATCATGAGTGAAACACTCAAAATGAAAATCAACCTCAGTCTGGCTTAAAAATACGGAAAATCACTCTTTCTCTCTAAACTAGGCTCTGTAGAGAAAAATGCTCTAAATAAAAGCTGTAGATCTTTTAATTTTCTATAAATTTAATTATATACACTTTTGTCGTAAAATGCATTCTAAGGCCAAAATCTTAAAAAAATCGATTTTTCACACGTTTTCGTGAGAAAAAAACAGAAAATCGCTAATTACCGCTAAACTAAGCGTTATACAAAAAAATGTTTGAAATAAAAGTTGTAGAATTTTACATTCTCTACAACTTTTATTATATAACATTTTGCGCTAAAATGCATATTAAAGCCGCAATCTTAAAAAGAAAATGTTTTTACGTAAAAACAGCCTCGCGCAGAATTTCAGCAAACATGGCGCCTACCCTATCTTGTAGAGAATAAAAAATTGAGTAAAATAGGCGATTTTAAAAAAAATCGTAGGACCAGTTTTTGAGAAAATCGCAAAAAAGTGAAAAATTATACGAATAAACTACTACTTCGGGTTGACCGATTTTGATGAAAATGTTCGTGTCGCGTCCGGTAGTGGTATGTAACTTTAGTTTCAAGTTTCAAGTTCGTACGATGTTCCATTCTTGAGATATTCTGTTCACACACACAGACACACAGACACACACACAGACCAATCGCTAAAAACATGTTTTTTTGGGTTCAGGGGGTCTGAAAACGTATAGATCCGGTGAGAACTCGATTTCTTAAAATCGACATGAAAACAATAGCCTACTTTCCTTCCTATATATTCATATAGGCAAGAGAAAGTAAAAAGAACCAAGCCCATGTAGTGGTCTGCACAACTGGCTTCGAGTCGGTTCATTGTCACACTCGGTCGCTTAATGAGAGGGTTGAGAAATTAGATGGCCTCATTGAAAATGAAATGAGTTTGTAAAGAGAATCGGTTGTGCTGGTTAAAAGTATACGTAGTTTGCTTAGGAGGAGTGGGTGCAGTAGGTTGAATGGCGGATCAAACTTGGTAACGTCACCACCAGAATAGTAGCACGATAAAAATTTTAATTCAAAAGTATGTTTAAAAAATTCATTCATTCAATAGCCTCCAGATTTTTGTGTCGTAGTTTTAACATTTTCTCGTAAAAAGATTCTATCTCGGCAAGAATTTTGTAAAAATCAGCCGATCGGAACTCTAGAAATAATCATGCATTAAAATCACAATAGAGTGGAAAAGAATAATTGTGACCATTAAAAAATTTCATACCCAGATTTCAAATGATGTTGACCATTTTTACTTTCTCTTGCCTATATGAATATAGGCTATAGGAAGGAAAGTATTGTTTTCATGTCGATTTTAAGAAATTAAGTTTTCCCCGGATCTACACGTTTTTAGACCCCCTGAACCCAAAAAACATTTTTTAGCAATTGGTCTGTGTGTGTATGTGTGTATATGTGCAAAATATCTCAAGAACGGAACATTATACGAACTTGAAACTTGAAACTTAAGTTACATACCACTACCGGACTCGACACAAACATTTTCATCAAAATCGGTCAACCGGAAGTAGTAGTTTATTTGTATAATTTTTCACTTTTTTGCGATTTTCTCAAAAACTGGTCCTATGATTTTTTTTAAAATCGCCTGGTTTACTCAATTTTTTATTCTGTGCAAGATAGGATAGGCGTTATGTTTGCTGAAATCTTGGTGAGGCGGTTTTCACGTAAAAAAAGTGTTTTTTTAAGATTACAGCTTTAATATGCGTTTCAGCGCAAACATTTTTTATAATTAAAGTTTTAAAGAATTTAAAATCCTTTAACTTTTATTTCAAACATTTTTTTTTATAACACTTAGTTTAGCGGTAATTAGCGATTTTCTGTTTTTTCTCACGTAAACGTGTGAAAAGTCAATTTTTTTAAGATTTCGGCCTTAGTATGCATTTTACGACAAAAGTGTATATATAATTAAATTTATAGGAAATTAAAAGATCTACAACTTTTATTTAGAGCATTTTTCTTTACAGAGAGTAGTTTAGTGTGAAAGAGTGATTTTCCGTATTTTAAAGCCAAACTGAGGTTGATTTTCATTTTGTGCGTCTCTCACTCATGATTAAAATTAGGTTACGTTTATTGAGGTTAGTTTTTTGTTTATTTGTAATGTTTTATTACTAATGTTAGGTTTATTGTTAATTATTTAGATTGGCAAGAGAAAGTTGTGTGAGTGTTTCACACCAGATTTTTCATCTAATCAAACAAAACCAAGTGATTTACAGAATGATGTCTCTCCCCCCCCCCCCCGCTGTGTACCTCAGCATGCATGCGGATGCGTATGACATTACGCATACAAAATTTATTTTTTAGGTATTGAACTTGGAACCGTCAACTTAGCAATCTAGTATGCTAATCACCAACACAATAAACTGTAAATTTCTTTATTACTTTTATCACAATAATAAGTGAAGGACTTTAAAGGACTTTATTTATTTCAACTTACCATACATTGTACATTTAAATACAGCTAACCACATATTTTTCAGACATTAGATCATCTTGTTTTTATATTACATAAATCAGACGACAATATTTCGTATTATTATTTTATAAAATTCACATATTGTTTTTTAATGCGATATAATTATTAGCATATTGTTTGTTAATTTTATCATGACAGTTTATTTTTAATTATAATCATAATTTTTTAATAAAGTTTATAAATATATATTTTAATTAAAGAAAATGAGTTGCGGCCAATTTGATTGTTCAGGTGAAATGATTAACAAAGATATGTTTTTATTGTCGGCTACACATCTTCTACTTTCTTAAAATGTGTGGCATATTTTTTAAAAAAATTATGTATTTTCAATGAATTTTTACTGTCTATTCAAGCTAAGTTTTATTCTACTGTAAACAAAAGCTTTATACAGTCCGTCGGAAATAGCATGATAGTATTACTTAAATGGAATTAAGATCAGATGGAGGCCGCCTCCGTAGCGTAGTGGTAGCGCGCTGGCCTACCACGCGGAGGTCCCAGGTTCGATTCCCGGCTAAGGTCTGTAAATTTTAACAAGTCACAACCCAACGTTCCATAACCCACTGTAGACGCTAATGACCAAGCTGTTGATGCAACTTTAAAAAAAAAAAAAAAAAGACAGACGGAATTTTATAATGTGTTCATGTGTCAGTACTTCCACTTGAACAGATTTTTTTGTGTTAACTTTCCTTGTTAGTAAATGGAAGCGTTTTAAAAAATAAATTAATTATGGGAAAGAAAAACATAATGATTTTTCTAAAAACGCACGGAAAATGGAAACAAAATTTATTAATTAATCACGTTTTGTGTATTGAATTGATGGGTTACTGAATGCAACAGTAATAAATGCCATTAATTAATTCAATACGACTTTTCAAAATTGCTAGATTGTAAGAATATTAAAAGGGAAATTTTACTTTCGAAAAGGGACTTTTTATTCTGAAAATTTACCACCGTTCAGAGACTTACTATAATGCTATTTGGAATGGACTGTACTTATGAATTCAGTTTTGTCAGCTTTGTTAATTGGTTGTTTTTTTTTTTATCATACGTACACCATCTTATGTAAAGTATTCTGTGAAGAAACAAGTGTGTTAACAAACTATTCAGGTGTACATTACCTGACAAAAGTAATTCTTTTTTCTCTCAGGTCTTCTCATCATTATTATAACGGGTGATTCAAAAAGAGTGCCGGTTTTTAAACGGCTGGTAAATTTTTGTTTATCGGTTGGCAACATTGTTAGACCTCATTTCTATTTCGGAAAACATTCCGATTGACAATTCAGTTGTAGTTTCTCTTGTTCGCAGTGTAGTACTCTCGCAGTCTGTGTCTAACCATGGAGAAGTTTACTATTGCACAACGAGTGTTAATCGTCAAAACATTTTACCAGAGTGGAGAGAGTTATGCGGCTACTGTCAGGCGACTTCGCGGTACTCTAGGACGTAATGAAGCACCGAATGAATCAACAGTTCGCAGGCTCATGAAAAAGTTTTTTGAGACGGGTTCAACAGTCGACCTTAAAAGTTCTGGACGTCGTCGTTCTGGCCGAACTGAGCAGAACGTTGCGTTGGTTAGTGACAGTGTGGCTGTTAGCCCAGCAAAATCAATACGTCGCCGTTCTCAACAATTGGGTTTACGATGTTCTTCTGTACGGAGAATTCTTCGGTGCGATCTCCAATATCACCCGTATAAAATTCAGTTGCTGCACGAGAAACAATGTTGTTGCTCCGTGAACGGTTCCAGGATCGCATCATTTCTCGTAATTCTGACCATCAATGGCCACCAAGGTCGTGTGACTTGACGCCTTGTGACTTTCATCTTTGGGGTCATCTGAAGTCATTGGTGTATGCCAATAAACCCCAAAACATCAATGACTTGAAGGAGGAAATTCGACGGGTTATCGGGCAAATGGAAGTCGAAACTTGTCGTGCAGTAATATCCAATTTCATGGACAGAGTTGATGCGTGCCAGTGCAGTAGAGGAGGACACATGCATGACATCATTTTTCATACATGAAATCGGAAAGTAAGATGAAATTGTTGATGTATTTATTTTCAGTTATTCAATAAAATAAATCTCTTAATTTGATATATCAAAACCGGCACTCTTTTTGAATCACCCTATAGTAGTTGACTGTACATATGCATGTACATAGAAAGTATTAATATGCGTTGTTTACAGTGCGGTAGAACTAAGCGTGAATACAGTGAGTGTATTTGTATCCATGTATTGTCATAAATTATTTTTGTAAAATGATAAAGTTGCTTGATCGAATACGAGAGTCATGATGCACATTTTGTTTGTTTTTATGTAGAAATGTAATTCTATTTTATATAACAAATTTATGCGATATATATTTCACTAACCTTTTAGCTGCCTTGATTTCTACTATCTGTTCGGTGGATCCACAATCATCAGAGTACACAATATCATTTGAAACTAAAACTCATTTACAAATAAATTTTTGAAATGCATCCTGCCAACCATTCTCTATAAATTACAGTACAAGTGAAATTTATCTCCTTACGTTTTGTTGCTTTTTAAATTTAAAAAATTTAAACTTTAGTCATTCAGATTAAAACTCTTTTAAGTTTTAATCTAAATGACTGATTGGAAACACCGTTTGGAATTTTAATGGTATTGCTCTGAAGAAGGTTGTACCACCGAAACACACGTAAGTTTTTTTAAACTTAAAAGGCAACTAAAATTAAGGTGATAGATTTCACTTATACTGTAATTTATATTAACACATTCCATGCGGATGTGGTATCCCTACCACACCCGCCACTCACAAAAATCCTTACATGATAGGGATACCACATCCGCATGGAATGTGTATCTATCACCTTAATTTTGGTTGTCTTTTAAGTTTAAAAAACTTTTGCGCGTTTTAGTGGTACCACCTTCTTCAGAGCAATACTATTAAAATTTAAAATTAAAATTCCGAACGGTGTTTCCATTTAGTCATTTAGATTAAAACTTAAGAGTTTTAATCTGAATGACTAAAATTTAAGTTTTTTAAACTTAAAAAGCAACCAAAGGTGAGGTGATAAATTACACTTATACTGTAATTTATAGAGAATGGTTGGCAGGATGCATTTCAAAAATTTATTTGTAAATGAGTTTTAGTTTCAAATGATATTGTGTATTCTGATGATGGCGGATCCACCGAAACCCATGTAAGTGACAGATAGTAGAAATCAGGGCAGCTTAAAAAGGTTAGTGAAATTTATTATTTAAAATAGAATTGATTCAAAGCTACAGGATGCATTATAAAGATTTATTTCCTTGAAGGTGTTTTCTATGTAATAAGTATAATTTAACATTGACATCGTGAATCAACCCTTATGTCATGTGATAATCATTATAACAACAAACTTGACCTTGTGGATCACTCTGTTTACAAAATATTTTATGCTCCACTTCTTAATTTTATTAGTATTCCCCGAAGTACGCTACCGTTCCACAACTTTGTCTAATTGTCTAAATTCTAAATTAAATAACATCTAAATTACAAATTAGAATTCTAAATTCTAACTGAAATACCTAGAGTTGCCAAATTTTTATTCTGCCCCATATTCTTTCTGCGTAAAGGCCACTGAAAGAAATGAAAAATACAAAAGAGCCGCTCCTAATTTCACTTGTCCTTTATTATAAATTATTGCCACTCACCAATTAAATTTTTAAATTACCTCCACTAAAGTCCCACTCCCAATCCCCCAAAAAACAGAATTAAATTTCCTATATTAAATCTATAAAATTCCCCCTGATTCCCTGAGGTTGCAATTACTCTGTAAAATTGTTCGTCCAGCGACCAGGTGTTTCTTAACTTGATGTCGCCATCATAGGGCTTTTTAGCCCTCTCAACCTGGCTTCTGGATTCTGAGGGCGCTACGGATGTGTCATGTTTCGGGTTTTTCATATCCTGATGCATTATGGTGGGTAATCCTAAATTAATTTGTTATCTGTTTGTGTAGGATGTGTACAACTTTCTACTGCTACAGCCCAATGTGTGCCTTTGCCTCTAACTTTAATCTCTTGCAACATCCTCTATCGCTTGCCATTCCCACATAGCTCCTCGACCCTGTATTTTGAAGGTCCTCAATATTTCAGTTACGGTTTTATTTCACCAAGATCGAGGTTTAATTGTTGATTGATATTTTCTACTTGACCAAGTTGTTGGCGTCATACAAAACCCCCGACTGAAAGAACCAGCTATTTCTTCACTTAGTCTTAGACGAGCCAACTCCTTAGTACAAGACAACTGCGCCAGTTTTTGATCTTCTTCTTCTTTAGGTCCTATCCATTCCAGATGTTGGCCACCATATTAACAATTTGAACTTTATCTACTGTTGCTTGAAATGATTGTATTGTCATTTTCAAATACCTCTTTCTGAGAATTTTTGACCAGGTAATACGTCTTTTCCACGTGCTACATTGTCCAGCTATTCTTCCTTGTTATATAGATTGGAGCAACCCATATCTTATCCATCTTGCATTGTGTCGTTTAGGTCAACAGCCGAAAGGCTGCTTTGAACCTTTAAAGGTTTTACTAAGTAAAACGAGGTGTGAGGTGGTTTACCATGCCTTCATTACTGAATATAAAAGTACGCTTATCAGCATGCCGGGCCCTTTGAAAAGCACATATTTTCCACTCTGCAAATGACACCTTCACTTCATTCACCACAGGGTCCAACTGTATAATGAAATTCATTATTTTCAGAGGAGACAACTCTGATTAGTGTCTTTTACACGTCTACCTCTTCTGTTTTTAAATGATTCAGTCATTTAATTGGCTGACCACATGTTTAAAGGAATGCAAATTATTACAATATTTTAAAAATTGGGGTATTTATTCATGAATTTTCTCCCTGCATAAGTAGGTTTTTGTTCAAACAATTTTGTGGTGTAATTAGCCACATAATCATCATTTCTGTTTCTTGTGTTATGATTGTGAACATTGAAATTCTGCGTAAAATTATTTTGCCTAACATACATAATCACCTGAAAAATGTAGAGAGAGGGAACTGTAAGCAATTTAAGCTCCTTAAATAGTGGCCTGCATGAGGTTAGCTGGTTAGCTCCCACCATACACCTAATAGCTTTCTTTTGAATTTTAAAAACCCTATTCATATTACTCATGCTAGAATTACCCCATACTAAGATACTATAACGGATATGAGATAGAATGAGGCCATGATAAGCTGTCATTAGTAATTTTTTATCATTTAATCTGGCAATTTGTTTTAGTGCAAATACCCCACATGATATTTTACTACAAACTTGATTGGTATAGAAATCCCAAGACAAAGATCTATCAAGATCTATTTCCTCTGAGAGTAATCAATTTCATTATAATTATTATCATTATACAGGTAGACCTATGCCCAAAACGGGCAGGTGGAGTGTTATTTTAATTGCACTCTATCTGTTTGGTCCAGGGCTAAAAAAAATAGTTCTGTTTCTTATCACATAGTCAGCCACTTATATGTCTGAACTATTTAAGAACAGAAGAGGTAGAGTTGTAAAATACACTAGTCAGAGTTATCTCCTCTGAGAGTAATGAATTTCACTATGCAACCAGACCCTGTGGTGAATGAAGTGAAGGTGTCATTTGCAGGGTGGAAAGTGAGTGCTTTTCGGCCTGTCATGCTGATAAGCATACTCTTTCAACTCAGTGAGGAAGGCAATGGTAAATCACCTTACTCCTCGTTTTTACTTAGTAAAACCTCTAGAGGTTCAAACCAGCCTCTACAGGCTGTTGACTGTAGGCCCTGTGGTGAATGATGTGAAGGTGTCATTTGCATGGTGGAAGGTAGATGCTTTTCAGAGGACCTGGCATACTGAAAAGCATACTTTTCCACTCGGTGAGAAAGGCTTTCGTAAACCACCTCACGTATCGTATGTAAAGTCAAAGTCTCTAGAGGTTCAAACCAGCCTGACCAGGCTGATGATCTAAACAACAACCTAATAATATACCATATATGACAAAATGTGCATTGTAACTCTCTTTATTTTCAACGCTTTTCGTATTCTAATCAAAATATAACTTTTCAAAACGTTAGTGCGAGTACAACCAAATTGATCTTTGTTATACTTTACAAAATTTTAGAAAACTTTTATTTAATGAAACATCGGAACAGTTTTTTTAATAAATGGTCAACTTAACCGATGTATAGGTCATTTGTTCTAGCTAGAAGCTCTCCCTCCAACGCTGTTTGCCGCTGAGCTGTTCTGTTTAGTGGTGGGGGAAGCACCTCGTAGTTGTAACATAGTATACGGTTAGAAAGAGAGGGAATGATCATTAAGTGAGGAGACAACAGTTGCCCCGTTGAAACTATCCCTACTCTACCTACTCGCCCTCCCCTTGCAAGCTTCTTCCTAAAACAAATGTACTATAATTATTATTCCTCGTTAGTATTTCCGTATCCACAGTAACAATTAGTTTGCTGTGTGTGTGTGTGTGTATATGTGTTCTGCCTGTAGATTTTTTTAAAATTTATGTTTTTTTCACAAACTGTTGACTTTATAGTAGTTGATAATTGTTTTTTTTTTGTGTATTTGTGTTGTAATATTGATGACCTTGAGTTTAATGTAGGCTAATTGATTACAAGTACAACCATTCCTTCTCAACACGTAAAGTTCCGTAAATGTCTCCTGTTGTAATAAATTGTTAGTTTGTTTGTCTGTTGTAGGTTGTTCCCCATTTCCGTTCATGTTTCAGTTATATATTCCTTTTTTTAAGTTTCATTTTTTTGTTCCCTTTTCCATTTTATTTTTGTCCACAGCCATCATCATAATGAATTATATACATGGTGGAGGTACAGCGGTGTGTCTGGTAGTTTTTTTTTTTATTTTTTATTGAGTGATGATGCCTACATAAGCCTTGGGCTTGTGCGTAGGTAATGATATGCGGTGATTTACAGATGAAAAAATGCCAGACCTGACCGGGAATCGAACCTGGGACTCCGGCATAGTAGCCAGTTGTGCTGACCACTACACCACGGGCCGGCCTTTTGAAATTTAAATGTGTATGCGCATCATTTATCTGTAGCAGAGAATGCTAATAAATATCTGCCCTTTGACGATCTATTACTTTAGTGAAACAATTAAAACTTAATTTGTTGATTCAATTAAAGCCAGTTGTTATCAAACCAATATTTCCCTCATATTCGGTTGACTAACAACTATAGATAAAGTTTGTTTTTACATTTCATGTTGTTCACATTCAGGAGAAATTCCTTCATTCGTTGCACATGTTTTTTATCTTTCATCTGACCGATTAACTTTTTCCTGTATTTATTCTTTCTGGAAAACTCTTCTATCTTTCATCTATTTTCTAACTTTTATTTCTTTTCCTTACATCTTCTCTTTTTATTCCTAGTTCAGTAAAATATTTTTCAACTGAAATTTTTTCTTCTGATCTTTTTTTTTAAATCCCTAATGTGTGTTCGTTGCAGTCTGTTGAATTGAGAACAATAAACAACCCCATGACCCAATGAGATGAAGATGATACGCATGATGTGTAAACAAGGTGCAGTCTTGATTTCATTTAGGGAATATGTAGTTAATTGAAACCCAGACACTGTTTAATGTTGAAATTTGCATAAAAGTAACTACCTTTACTAGGATTTGAACCAAGGAATGTCCATCTCCGAAAATCAGCTGTTAAACAGCTGAATCACGGCAACGACTTTATCTCTAAATGAACCTGGTGGGTGCCTGTGATGTTGAAAACCTCATTTCAGCTGCTTGGATCCTACTTAATTGGCATTTTGTGGTAACCGATGACTCACTTCCATAAAGAAGGACTGGGGCTGCCATTACCTTGTACAACTTCACTACTGTCTCTGTTCTAGCTCTGTTACCCAGTGTCCTGTTAATGGTACCATAAATAGCTTGAAATTTATTTATTTTATTTTTGACATGCAAGTTATGAGAGCTCACATCGCAGCCCAGATAGTTATAGTGAGACATTTGATCTAATATTTGATTTTCAGATTTGTAATCTTCATAAAAAGTTAGTGGGCGTAGATTGGGTTTTAAGTTCTGGTTTCGACCGGAGGTGGCCCTAAATCAGAAGTCAAGAAATCAGAGTCGGAATTTGGAAACAGAAATAGTGTCATTCGATTTCTCTTAAAGAGTAAATACAGAAATCAGTAATGATTTTTGTCATAGGTCGAACGTAAGCCTTTTCTAAATTTGCCACCAGCCATGAGATCCGCCATCTCATGAAAGTGATTTTTTCAACTGGTTTCCCACACGTGCTATATTCCTTAGTGTTAGGGTACCGCTGCCTGGTTCCCTGGTTTGAAGCCTTTACGTAAGAATTACCAATTTGCAGCCCCCGTTTTACACAAAAACTATTCAAAGAGGACCAAGACAGTTTATCGGGGTCCTGTCTATGACCAGAACGAAAGAATGGAATGCCAAAGGAAAATAAATACGGAATAGAACAGTCACTTGTACAATTAAACTTAAAACCACAAACAAAGGTGTCCACTTACTTGTTATTAAATACTGCAGAATAGAGTCCAGTTGAAGAATACAATAATAAAACATACAATAACAAAATACTTACAAACTTAAATACTTAAAAACAAACTAAATACTTAAAAACAGAATACAATAACAAAAAAATTACATAACATTTATGTAATGTGACGTTCGTTTCGTTGGTTAAGCGTTGCATAATTACCTTAGCGAATACGGCACATTTAAAAAGGCACACAAAACATAATATTGTACGAATAGTTATACACATGAGTTTGCACATGCTTTTTTTAGATTTTCGACAAGCATTTGACAGCGTTAAGAGAGGCAAAATGAAAAAAATACTGATAGAGTTTGGAATCCCAAGAAAGCTCGTCAATCTTGTGAGTTTGACAATGGATGGTACAACAGCTCAGGTTAAGATTGGAAACGAACTAAGTCCAAGTTTCAACGTTACAACCGGTGTCAGGCAGGGAGATGCACTCTCAGCTATACTCTTTAATTTAGTGCTGGAGGTAGTAATTCGAAATCTAGGTCTGAGAGGGACAATAGTTAATAGAATGTGTCAAGTCCTGGCCTATGCAGACGATGTAGTTTTGATATCAAGGAATAATGACAGCCTTAAAGAACTTTTTTTGCACACTGAGGGATGAAGCTAGAAAGCTGGGCCGAGAGATAAATATTGATAAAACCAAGTACATGAGAATGTCTGCAAATGAACAAAGAAGACAGGTGAAGAGCTTGAAAATTTCAGATGGTTGCGAAGTGGAAGGCGTCAGTAAATTCAAATATCTTGGGGTGATGCTGACGGCAGATAACAGAACCAGTCTTGAAATATGTAACAGAATTATGATGGGCAGTCGTGCATATTATGCCAATCAGAAAATTTTCAAAAGTAGATTAATATCCCGAAGAACAAAGGAAAAGATGTATAGGACATTAGTAAAACCGGTTGTGACGTATGGTGCTGAAACGTGGACAATTTTGAGTAAGGATGAGAGAGCGTTGAGGTCGTTTGAAAGAAGGATGTTCAGAAGGACATGGGGACCAATATGCGATGGAGGAAACTGGAGAGCTAGGCGTAATAATGAGATTGACAAAGCAATTGGAAGAGAAAATATAGTACGTTCCATAAAGGCAAGACGAATTGAATGGTTGGGACATGTAGTGAGAATGGGTGAGGAGAGAGGCCCATTGCGAATGATGGATGAAATGATGATTGGAACAAGAGGAAGAGGACGACCAAGGAGAAGATGGCTGAACGACAAGGTGGATGATCTTCGTAGGCTGAGAGTGTC
This sequence comes from Catonia carolina, assembly GCA_035578175.1. Classification (NCBI taxonomy): domain Eukaryota; kingdom Metazoa; phylum Arthropoda; class Insecta; order Hemiptera; family Achilidae; genus Catonia; species Catonia carolina. The sequence continues at coordinate 2,424,777 of JAQMRL010000002.1, read as the reverse complement.
AAACTGGCGGAGGAGGGCCCAGGAACGCGATATCTGGAGGCGACATGTAGAGGAGGCCAAAGTTCACCCAGGACTGTAGAGCCGAATAAAGTAAGTAAAGTAAGTTACACATATGAGTACACTTAAACTTTATAGTTATGGAACGGAATACAGCAATTGCCAACGCATGGCCGAAGAAAAGCCTCGAGCGAAACGGTGTGTCTGTGTAAAGTTACCATACACGATCCAGAAAGCATTCATGATACTGCAATATTTGAAATATAAATCAGAATATGCCAGCCGCGGTGCGTATATTTAAAAACATCGAAGCGAATAAACAAAACTAATTAACGGGGGTTCAACAGCGTTAACACTTAAGTTCCTTCTAATTTTACCACACATTACTCTGAACCTGTTAGTAGGTTTCATAAACAACTTTATATGAAACTAGTTATAGAATGAATTACTGTTTTCCAAAAAAAACAAAACCAAAAAAAATTACATAACATTTATGTAATGACGAGATGAACCCAGTGTGGGCAATGCGCTGCTGCTAGTGTAGTAGGTACATTTCTAAAAACATCCAACTGTGTAGTATATAATATAGTTTATTTTCTGCTTCTTCTTTACAACACTTAATAACATTTAAAATAACATTCTGTTCCGCACTTGGAATTGTTTTACCCTCCTTTCGAACGGTCGACATGATAAACTTATAATTGACTGATAGATAACTAATTTTATAACAACACCACAGAATAATGAACAAAATGTGAACAATTAAAATGAAAAAAAACTGAATGAGTTGTAACGAATTGAAATACTTTTATTTGTATAAATGTAGCCTAAAATGTAAAAACAGAATTGCCAAACCAAAACGATATTTCCTGTACCACTGGTCGCGTAATAAAATAAGGACTGTGTTCAATTCCAATGAACTACGAGTGTCAGTATGTTTGTTAGGATTGTAATAGAGAAACTGGGCATGCGCAGTGGATTGTTCCCCCTCTTAACACTTCGTCACAAACAAAGTTCATTTCGTTACCAACCATCAGTAGTTGTTTGTGACAAAGCTATCAATTTGACTGAATAATTTAAAAAGTTATAAATTATAATTTGGTTTGTTTTTATATCACTACCTGTTCACACCATGTTAAAAAAATGGCAGCCATTACGTATCGTTCTGTTTCTATTTCATTCCTTATTATGTAAGTTATATCACAAGGCATGTCGAATGACATACCGTTATATTTTCACCACGATCCGAAATTGTCATATCTGTTAGTTTTATTTGTCTGTAATAAGTTGATTCCTATTTCAATTATCATCCAGTGTCTGTTCCTATTTCAATTATCATCCACTCTCTGTTCCTATTTCAATTATCATCCACTCTCTGTTCCTATTTCAATTATCATCCAGTGTCTGTTCCTATTTCCATTCTCCACAGCCACCATAATAATTTAAACATTTGCCGTGCCATGTTATTTTATTGTATTGTAATTAATTTGTTAGCTTTATTCGATTGGCCTCAACTCTTTTCTTTGTCGATTTTATATAGCCTATTATCATTGATAATCGTACAATTATAATTATTTGATAAATGTATTTGTATTTAATATAATATTGTTAACATTATTATTATGATTATGATTTAAATGTATTTCCAATGTGCTGTGAACACCTTTCTTTCTTAATTATTTTATTACCTCTTGTTATTATTCCCTCTAGTATTATTTTTTTATTTTATTATCTTTTATTACCATTTAAAGAGGAGTATTAAATTAACTGTAAAATTAGTTAAATCGATTAATTTTCATCGTGAAAAATTAAGGTTTCTCAATGAATACTGAAGGAGTTTTTAAAAATTGTTATCATCATGTAGCTGTGAAATTAAGTATAGATTAATTTACTCCAAAGCAAAATTCAAAAAATAAATTTTCTTTGAAATTACTACGGGTTTTATTGTAGTTATTCGATGTCAATTCAACTAGGCGTAAATAATTGTATTAGGAAGGTACAAGTAGTTTTGTTCTTAGAAAATTGTTTACAGAATGTGCTTTGGTTTAAAATTACAGCCATTTGGTGGATATTACAGTTAGAATGTCGTCTGTATCTAGATTTGAAAAAGAAAATTAATCGAGTAAAAATATTTGTGACAGTTTTTTTTTATCTGATATTTTAGCGTTTTGTAATTTTGTGAAAATTCTTACGAAAATAACTTGTTTAGATTATGGTAAAAATGCTTATAAAAAGAGGTATAGACAATTTAAATTGATACAGATCTTGTATTTAACTTTTATAATGCAGTACTTAGCAATAATTTCTTAGTTTTTGCTTAAAAACTTTATTAAAATCTGTCCGTGTTCCGTATTGGTGGTCACACAAATTTGCAAGTTCTGAATGTTTCTAAGTTTGTTATACATGGAAGTAATGTTTAATTTAAAAACAAAAATGATATATAACTGAATCCAGTTTATTTTCTAGTTTCCTTTGCAAATATTGAATGTGGTTACTGTTTTTAACACGTGTCCCATTTGGTATCAAATTGTATAAAGCATGTCTGGATCTGTGTTGGCTGCTGTTTTTGTTTTATTGTAGCGAAACTTGTCAACATCTCCTGGCATATGAGGACTAGATAGTCATCTGTCTTTTATGTTAGCACCATTAAAATTAAATGAAGTGACATTCAATTGAAATTGGCTCTTAAGTATTTGAATGTATCACAGTTTCAAGATAAAAATTTCTTCGTGCATCATCTGTGCCCATATCCTGTTACAATTGAGGTATAAAAAAATGTTTTTGCCCATAACATACAGGTGGAGTGTCAAATTATTTACACTCAATCTGTTAGTTGCAGGGCTAAAATAAATAGTTCAGTTTCTTATCACATGGTCAGCCAATTAAATGAGTGAATCATTTAAGAAGAGAAGAGGTAGAGGTGTGTTAGGTGACACTAATCACAGTTATCTCCTCTGAAAGTAATAGATTTTATTATACAGTTGGACCCTGTGGTGAGGTGAATGAAGTGAAAGTGTCATTTGCAGAGTGGAAAATGTATACTTTTCAGAGGGCCTGGCATGCTGATAAGTGTACTTTTACAGTCAGTGAGTGCTGACAATGGTAAACCACCTCACTCCTCGTTGTTTCTTAGTAAAACCTCTATACGTTCAAACCAGCCTACAGGCTGATGACCTAAACAACAAAAAAATGTTGAAGCGTGGACCAGTCACAGTTGATTACCGAAAAGATAATTTTGTGACACCTTAGTAGCTCAAAAACCATTTAAAGTACTGACTTGTGTACCATTATAAATTTGTATGGTAACATACAATTAAAAAAAAAAAAATTAAATCAAGTATTATTTCAAAGATGTGGTATTCAACAAATAATTGAGAGGAATGGAAACATGCATGCAATGCAGAACAAAAATAAAAATAATTAATATTAATTTTATGATAATATTTAAATAATTTAATTATACCTAAACAATTGATGAATACGAGATACAAAATATTAACAATTTAAATTTTATATTATTTCTTTATAAAAACCTGATTAACAACACTGAAGTTCTCCGCAGCTCGAAATATAAACTATTAAAATGGTTGCGCCTTTAATTAACTTTAAATCAAATATAACTCAAATAATTATGGAAAATACTGTCATACTCTACTGAAATTACGCCAAACTATATTGAAATTAAAATTGTCCTCTATATAAAAACTCGGTACAAACCCCCTCCCCTTGTATGACATCGGACCAATGAGAACCCTTCTTTTAACTTTTGAAGGTCTCATTTTCCGTTAAAATTTCCAAAAGACACGTGTAACCAATTACTACACACAATACAAGTTAATATATGGTGTAGTGATTGCTTACTTAAACACTGACGCATTAATTTTACATTTAATGGGCTATTTGGGCAACTTAAACACTGACGCATTAATTTTACATTTAATGGGCTATTTGGGCAACTTAAACACTGACGCATTAATTTTACATTTAATGGGCTATTTGGTATTTGGGCAACTTAAACACTGACGCATTAATTTTACATTTAATGGGCTATTTGGGCAACTTAAACACTGACGCATTAATTTTACATTTAATGGGCTATTTGGGCAACTTAAACACTGACGCATTAATTTTACATTTAATGGGCTATTTGGGCAACTTAAACACTGACGCATTAATTTTACATTTAATGGGCTATTTGGGCAACTTAAACACTGACGCATTAATTTTACATTTAATGGGCTATTTGGGCAACTAACGAACTTTTCCCCACATAAACATTAACTAAATTTTGCCGACACAAACATACATAAAAATGTATCACTATTATGTCGATACCATTAATATTATATATTTATTAGCTAACGGTTACATCTAATTGATAGTTTTCTTTTATTTTTACAACGATTATTTTTAACAGATATTTAAAATAAACACTTTTCTTTGCTTCTTTTAAATATACATTAATTTATTAACAATATAATTAATTTCTAATTATGTGCGCTACACTTGGATTGGATTTGGTGAAACAATTTGCTTATCACTACAAATTTGTGTGATTTAAATCCACTTGGGTTTGTTCAATCTTCTTCTAAGAAATATTGATAAGTTGCGATACCAGATGATACAATCAGTTATTGTCATAGATCCAACCATTCTTCATATGATGACGTAATCATCTGTCATATTACAGTACTATCTTTAACATTTCTAAATGAAACTTGAAGATATTCTGGATTCAGCATATTGTGAAAACTATATAATTTTTCTACTAACCTTGTACAGCTGCTGTATTATTTGTTTTTCCTATGATTTTATTTTTATGTTAATGTTTTGACGATCCAAACAATTTACATCATCAGAGTATATTGTACAAACGACCGAAGAGATTATTACATCTTCTAGAAAATTTTAACAGATTTAGTTTTAAATTTTATTTACTCGGATGATGGGGTGGATCCATTGAAACGTGCAACTTGAAAAATAAAATTGTAGAAGAAAATTAATAATATATAAACTAAACGGTTTGTAAAAATTACAATATTTTCACAATAAAATGTTACTTTTATTATTTTATTAAACATTATTTTCCTTTGTTTGCACCACTACATATATGATAATGAACAGCCAAAAAAAAAAAAAAAATTAAATATAAAACTCACCTCAGAATATTACATTTATTCAAGATCTTTTGTCTCTCTCAGAGACATCATCAGGAATTAATACACACACTAAACGCTTATAACATAAAACATTAACCATAATTGTTTTAATATTTTATGTTATATGTGTTTACAGTTCAGCCGTTCTAAGTTTGCTCCTAATGTAAACAAATAATGATGTCACTGAGCATGCGCATTATGTCTAAATGTGTACACGCTGATTAAAAAGTCGGTCGCATTGGCGCAGTTGGTAACGTGCTCGCCTCTCATCATGCGGTCTTGGGTTCGAATCCCATTCAGGCACGGCATCTTTTCATACGTTACACACAATCATTTCATCTTTCACCGTCTGCATTAGCAGTAATTGCAGAACAGTCGGACGTTAAACCAAAAAAAAAAAAAAAAAAAAAAAAAAAAAAAAAATGATTAAAAAGTAACAACTAAATACTTTCAAAAGTATTTAAATACAAAATACTTCTAAAACTATTTTTATAAATGAAATTGTTAGGCCTACAACATATCACGACTGATGTTTTTAGTACTTTAAGTACTTATAATTTAAAAAATAGTTGACTTAATAGGAATACGACATCCATAAAGTCACGGACTCTAGCGTGCACCCTGTAGTAGCTGGTTTTGGTTTGTTGACAGAAGGAGGAGCAAACTTAGATCGGCTCAACTATAGTGTGTTTTTTGAATTCCTGATGATGTCTCCGAGAGAGACAAAAGATCTTGAATAAATGTAATACTCTGAGGTGAGTTTTATATTTAATTTTTTTTTTTTTTTTTGGCTGTTCATTATCATATTATATATAATGTTACTTTTGATAATATTAAACCACCAGTAAACACACAAAATTAGCAAGAATGATCTTACCGTTAAGTTAATAAGGCCTTTTCAGATCCCTGGATCCATCATCAGTCAACTCACAAACACTATAAAATTCTTTCACTGGCAATGCATTGCCTTGTCAATTCAAGTCATGACTCAGAACTTAGAGTCATGACTTGAATTGACAAGGCAATGCATTGCCAGTGAAAGAATTTTATAGTGTTTGTGAGTTGACTGATGATGGATCCAGGGATCTGAAAAGGCCTTATTAACTTAACGGTAAGATCATTCTTGCTAATTTTGTGTGTTTACTGGTGGTTTACTATTATCTAAAGTAAATTCAGCACACAGTACAACATGTTTAAAAAATGTTACTTTTATATAACTAATTTAAATAATGCGTATTTTATAATGGTTTTAGAAATGAACGAGAGAAAATTGAAATTAGTTTACAGTTTGTTATATTCCTCTTTGTAATTAGGTTTTTGTTTAGATTAATTAATTTTTGCTTTTGTAGATTTATCTGTTGATACAATCGTTGGATTTGTTTTTTTTTTATTATTATTTAAATATTGTGTTTGTCCTTTACCCGAACCCCGACTCTTATGATTCCCGTACGATCCAGCGCCTTCTTAATTAATTTAGTATCAGTGTTTTACCATAATGAATTGTCTGTCACTTGTTGTTGTTGTTGTTGTTGTTGTTGCAATTTTGTTGTTTGTTGGCACCTTTACCTTTCACTTTTAGTTTTTCTTTTAACGATTTGTTGATTGTTGTTTTATTTGTACAAATGCCAACTGTAGTTCGGGTGGAAATGGAGCACAAACTTCAAGGAAGCTATTACAGGCCATGAGTAAATTGAAAATCTTCTTCTTCTTCTTCTTCTTCAATCAATCAAACTTCTTCAATTCAAAATCTCAGACCAAAAGTCACTTTTCTTTTTATTATAATTATTTGTCATGCATTTATATTTTATGTTCATTTCTGTTGTTCGTTTATTTATGTTTGTTTTTTTTCCGTTTATTTTATTCATCGTTTTGTCGTCGCATTAAGGTTGTCATTATTTTTTTTTCTTTAATTCCTAATATGTGTGTACGTTGCAATCTGTTCAATTCAGAACACAATAAGCAACCCCATGACCCAATCAGATGAGGATGATGTGTATGACGTCTAAATGAGACTGTGTAGTCTTGTACAGACTGAGAGAGTATGGTTAATTGAACCCCAACCATCAAAGTACACCGGCAACCACTGTCTTATATTCAAATCCTTATAAAAGTTAACTACCTTTACGAGGATTTGAACCAGGAACCTCGTCTCTGAAAATCAGCTGTTAAACAGCTGACTCACGGTGACGACTTTACCTCTATTCAATTCAGAACACAATAAGCAACCCCATGACCCAATCAGATGAGGATGATGTGTAAATGAGACTGTGTAGTCTTGTACAGACTGAGAGAGTATGGTTAATTGAACCCCAACCATCAAAGTACACCGACAACCACTGTCTTGTATTCAAATCCGTATAAAAGTAACTACTTTTACGAGGATTTGAACCTGGAACCATCGTCACCGTGAGTCAGCTGTTAAACAGCTGACTCACGGTGATGACTTTACCTCTAGACCAACCCGGTGGGTCACTATTTTAATAACAGTTTTGTTTGTTTGTACTTTAAGTACTCTCAGTACCTAGAATTTTCTAAAGCAGCAATGAAATAGTTCTGTAAAACTTATTTATAGTTTTACTAAAACCAAATGTGAGTCACTAATTTTGTTTTTCACTGGTTAAATTTTCCTTTTACCTATTATTTTACTTTCCCACACTTATACATTTTGATGGATCCATTATCATCAGATTATAAAAAACCATTTGATTGAAATTATCAATTTATTCAACTGTTTTCAGTTTGTGTGTTTCATTTTTATACTCTGATGATAGTGGGTCCATCAAAACACATAAATGCAGGAAATTAGAATAAAATTGGTAAAAGGAAAATTTAAGCGGTCGAAAAAAAAGTTAGTGAAAACTTAATAGTATTTTTACAAATTGGATTATTAAATTTATTTTGATTAATCACAATTTCTAGCTACAGGAAGTGGTTTGTGGAAGGGTATTATGCACTTGTTACATGTGCAAATTCCAAATGGAATTATTATTTTAAATGGAATTGTGGAATTTGTGTGTATATTTTTTGTGTTACCGAAACTTAAGTAAGTTAGTTTTACATAACCACCCTTCTCAAAGGATTTTTTGAATTATTTAAATTAAGCATGTATTCCCAAAATTAAGGTTAACTTTCATTTACATATAGTCTATAGATTCTCAAATTTTTGAACATGAATTCTGGAGTTTTAAATCTGATTTATTTACACCCTTAAGTGGTAATTCATGCCAAAAACGCCATCCTAAAATTTCTCTCTACTCTAATAATTATGGAAGCACTATATTGGAATTAAAGAATAAATTTGAATTAGGTTCCACTTTGCTACAAACCGTTTTGTGTGGATTCAGTTTAGTTTTGGTAAATGATAAAAAATTGATGGATGAATTTTTGATAAAAAATTGCAGTATTGACGGTGAAGATTTATGAAGAATGTTGTTTATTTAATTGTTGGGAACGTTTTTAACGAATCTGGCAACCTTAAAGCATTATTAATGTTTTTTTTTGTTTCTGGAATTTGTTATCGTTTTTGTTTCACTATTTATTTTTGTTTTCTCATTGAACATGAAATTTATTTTTCGTTATTTGAATATTATGTATTTGATATTGCTATCTTGATAAAAGGAATTAGGCCTGTTCATTGTTAACTTTTTTATTCGCTGTATTTTTTTTTTCATTTTAGTCACAAAACTATAACTAAATAATTTAGCACGATATCCACAGTTTGTCTGTTGTTTTATATGTTTTCTATGAAAAACAATTTTTTTGATTTGTTGAAAATATTTTTTATAGATATATCTACTACCGCATTGTCTGTTCAAACTACATTCTATCTTGCTGTAAAGATACAGGGTGATTCACGAAGATATGCAGAAACTTTGGGAGCCCATTGTACATGTATAAATAATGAAAAAAGTTTATATAAACATGGGTCCGGAAATGCTTCGTTACCGAGTTACGGCTAGCGAAAGATTTCGCCCGGATTTCAGCTCACCAGGTGAAATAAGGTCTTCCTGAAATTCTGGTAAGGTAGATTAAGGGGCGAATTCGTTCTTTTTGTATGGTTTTTGACCTGACAAATTGAATAAAACAGGTCCCAGAACTGTAAGTTAAATAATTTTTGAGAAAACCAGTGTCGAATGCAAAAAAAAAATAAAGTGAAAAAAAACACATTTTTTCATTTTAGTTTTCCGGTTAATTTTACTTTGTACTCTTATGAATAAAAATTCATTTAATCAAACATCTATTCGCTTTCTGTGTACTTAATTTACACCAGTTTGTTCAGAATAAAATTTTCTACATGTTTTATTCAAAAATTTTTAACTGTTTCTTGGTGAAATAACAAAGTTATTCTTGCCCAAAGATGAAAAAATGTGTTTTTCACTCCATATTTTGCATTTGACACTGGTTTTCTTAAAAACTATTTAATTTACAGTTCTGGGACCTGTTTTATTCAATTTATCAGATTAAAAACCGTAAGAAATTATTGAATTCGCTCCTTAATCTACTTTACCAGAATTCCAGGAAGACCTCATTTCACCTGGTGAGCTGAAATCCGGGTGAAACTTTCGCTAGCCGTAACTCGGAAACGAAGCATTTCCGGACACATGTTTATAAAACTTTTTTCATTATTTTTACATGTACAATGAGCTCCTAAAGTTTCTGCATATATTCGTGAATCACCCTGTATAATCATCGCGCTTAATAATTAGGTAATTGCATTTCATAGGCTGGTTTAAATTAGTTTGCTTCCAAACTATATTGTAATTATTGACAAAAGCTTATTGTTATGTGTTAACTTTGTCACGTCGTTCTTCATTACTTTAGTGCAGTACAGTCCGTGTAAAATATCATGACAGGACAGGAGGTCATTTTGGGAACACAAACTATAAAAATCTGGTTTGAAACACTCACACAACTTTCTCTTGCCAGTGCAAATAATTAACAATAAACCTAACATTAGTAATAAAACATTAGAAATAAACAAAAAACTAACCTCAAAAAACATAACCTTATTTTAATCATGAGTGAAAGACGCAAAATGAAAATCGAACTCAGATTGGCTCAAAGATATGGAAAATCACTCTTTCACGCTAAACTAGGCTCTGTAGAGAAAAATGCTTTAAATAAAAGTTGTAGATCTCTTAATTTTCTATAAATTTAATTATATACTTTTTTGTCGTAAAATGCATACTAAGGCCGAAATCTTAAAAAATCGATTTTTCACACGGTTTCGTGAGAAAAAAACAGAAAATCGCTAATTACTGCTAAACTAAGCGTTATACAAAAAAATGTTTGGAATAAAAGTTGTAGAATTTAAAATTCTCTATAAATTTTATTATATAAATTTTTGCGCTAAATTGCATATTAAAGCTGTAATCTTAAAAAAACTATGTTTTTACGTGAAAACAGCCTCGCCCAGAATTTCAGCAAACATGACGCCTATCCTATCTTGTAGAGCATAAAAAAATGAGTAAACCAGACGATTTAAAAAAAAATCGTAGGAACAGTTTTTGAGAAAATCGCAAAAAAATGAAAAATTATACGAATAAACTACTACTTCCGGTTGACCGATTTTGATGAAAATGTTCGTGTCGGGTCCGGTAGTGGTATGTAACTTAAGTTTCAAGTTTGAAGTTCGTACGACGTTCCGTTCTTGAGATATTTTGTATACACACACACACAGACCAATCGCTAAAAACATGTTTTTTGGGTTCAGGGGGTCTGAAAACGTATAGATCCGGTGAAAACTAGATTTCGAAAAATCGACATGAAAACAATACTTTCCTTCCTATATATTCATATAGGCAAGAGAAAGTAAAAAGGAATATTTATTTTATCAAACATCCTATGTAGGATTTTAAACAGTCGTATTAGTATTTAAAATTGAAATATATATTTCTAACCACCAGAATACGGCAACATAAAACACTTACCAATGTTTATAGCACTTTCGTGTATCTTGTACACATCTTCAGTAAATTAAAAATCTTTTTACATCAAAATTTAAAACTTCCTACTCCTACCATGGTAGTTAAGGAATTCATGATAGGAGTAGGAAGTTTTAAATTTTGATGTAAAAAGATTTGTAATTTACTGAAGATGTGTACAAGATACACGAAAGCACTATAAACATTGCTAAGTGTTTTCTGGTACCGTATTCTGGTGGTTAGAAATATGCAGGGTGATTCAAAACTATACGGCAATCTCTTGGGATCTCAATTTTTAGCTAAAAATAAGAAAAAAGTTCATATAAACATATGCCTGAAAACGCTTAGTTAGCGAGTTACGGCTAGCGAAATATTTCACCTAGAACTCTGTACCCTCGGTGAAGTAAGGTCGTATTAAAATGTTAGAAGTAGTTACAAAGATACAAATACGATTGTTTCCTATGTTTTTTAATCTGAAAAATTAAATAAAATGGTCCCAGAGCTGTAAATGCAATACTTATTGCTCTGGAACCAATTTTATTCAATTTTTCAGATTAAAAAACATAAGAAACAATCATATTTGTAACTTTGTAACTACGTTTAACATTTTAATACCCTTACTTCACCGAGGGTACAGAGTTCTAGGTGAAATATTTCGCTAGCCGTAACTCGCTAACTAAGCGTTTTCAGGCATATGTTCATATGAACTTTTTTTCTTATTTTTAGCTATAGAATGAGATCCCAAGAGATTGCCGTATAGTTTTGAATCACCCTGTATATTTCAAAAAGGAATATATATTTTTCCTGACAATATTTTTTTTTCTTATTGTTCATACATATTTCAGTTTGATGTGAGTGAATAAAGGTCTGTCCAAACTATTTAAGGAAATTCTATTGAATAAAAGGGCACTGGCAGCTGGCTGCGTCTGTGGTCCAGTGGTTACCGTGCCATGCTACAAAGCCCCCTCCCTGCTTTGGGAATCAAACCCAGGACCTCCTCCCAACCAGGGTCTGGAAAATTGTAATTTTTACTTTCTCTTGCTCTATATGAAAACTAGTATATAGGGGATTGTTTACATGTCGAGTTTTCACCGAAAATGCACGTTTTCAGGTCCCTCGACCCAAAAAAAACGATGTTATTAGTGATTGATTTGTGTGTGTGTGTGTGTGTGTTTTTGAAAAAATACCCCAAAAATGGATTATTGTATGAAGTTGAAACTGTGAACTAAGTTAGATACCATGAGGAGATCCAACATGAACATTTTCATTAAAATCTGTCAATAAAAATTAATAGGTTTCGTGCAGTTTTTTTTTAAATGGCTCCTACATGTTTTTTTTTTATAAAATTGCCTCATTTACTGCAATTTTTTTAGTCAACGAAAAGGGCCAATTCCTGGGGAGGCTATGCTCTTGTGGTAAAAAAAAATGTTTTTTTTTAATATTGAGGCCTTAATCCTTTAGTCTGTACCGACAGATAAGCCTATGCACTTACGGATTCTTGTGCCATGATCAGTACGAACGCGCATAAAATGCGATTCAGTGTAGTGCGCAGCAATTCAGAAAATATGCGTAGACAATTATAGTGCTGTACAATATAATATGTAAATCGCTATGCCAAACATATAAGTACATTACGTAAAAATAAAATATTACTTGTACACGCGATTAGTGCTCTCGCTAAGTGCTGCTACCTATTGGTGAATTTTTTAAACATTTTTGTTCAATTAAGGGGCAAGTTATTCATTAGGTTAGGTATCGACTGACGCAAAAGTACAGTACAGTAAGTTTCTAACATGTTGTTTGTAGAAGTGAAATTACGCGTTTTCGTGTTGTTCGTTTTGAATTAGAGTTTTGCTTTTCCGTAAAATCGATTGAAATGGCTTATTTTTGTAAGTTATCCGACGATAAAATCGGAGAACTCGTTACAGGTGCTGAATCTGAAAATGAATACTCAGAGAGCGAGAGATAGCGACTTAACATGAAAGTGACAGTGAAGTTGAGGTTAATAAAATAGGAAACCAAGTTGTGTGTAAATAGTAGTGTTAAATTAGTTAAAAGTGTTAATTTTTTAAAGTACTTTTTTCAAGACTGGTAGCGTTTGTACGTAAGGTTAGGTAAGTACTGAATTTCGTATATCGTTTTAAGTTTCATGCAATTTTAATTACATGTACGTTAACCTCTCCGGATTTCAGATTTTTCTATATTACGGAATGTGAATAATTTTACTGAATATAATCGGACAACAATTTAAGAGGTTAGCGGTCAACCGAGTTATATTAACAATAATTATTATTGTACGCGTATTCTTATTCACGGGATTGTTAATGCCCGGTCAGACCACAAACGTTTTCACCATTCACAACCGGTTTAGAAAAACTCTTAATTTATTGCTCAATTAATTATTTATTATTGGCTTTAGAACACAGTAAACGTTGCAAGATCAGATGTATAGTAACATGGAAGTTAGAAAACAATAAAAGAATTGAAATTAAATTCCCCTTACATGACTGTACGTGTGTCATAGTTATTGATATAGGTTAGGCCTATTCTACCTTTCTTAAAAAAGTCTGTGATTCCAATTTTTTCATCAATGAATCTTTACGCATTAATTATACATAAATAAAAAATTTCTAATTTATTCTTTTAGTTTGTTTGATTCGGGAAAGTTTTATATTACTACTACACAAAATAATGTAGTCATACGTTTACTTTTTCTTGCCCTATACGAATATAATATAGAGCAGCGGTTCCCAAACTTCTATCGTTTACGCCCCCTTTTGCCAAAAATAAAACTTCTCACGCCCCCTTACACAATTTTATTGGGCAATGAAAAATCACGTACTACATTGAATAACCATACATTTATTTTTTGATTTTTTTGTAGCATTAGAAGTTGCAATTTAATATTAACACGAGACAAAATAAATCAGTGGATGGATGACCTTGCATTTTTTTTAAAAAAAAAAAGTTGATTGTTAGAAAGTGCACAACGTAAATCATTGATAAAACCAACATTGCACCGATGCTTTGTTTTTATTGTCACAAGTGCTGAAAACACTTTTTCGCACAGATAGGTGCTTGATAAAGATAATTACAATTACTGCCGCTTGCTGTTATATACTGGGGTAAAATTGGTAATACTTAACCCAAAGTGATGTCTTGTCAATTTTATCGAAATCGTTTTTCGCAGCAGAAACATTTTTTATTTCTAAAACTTGTTTTTTAAGTAATTCGGGCAGGAAGTCTATGTTGACACTGAAAGGATCCATTATGGAGGGTAAAGCTATCTCGAAGTCCCGCGCCCCCTTGACGTGTCTTCACGCCTCCCTTGGGGGGCGCGCCCCCCACTTTGGGAACCATTGATATAGAGGATGAAAGTATTGTACATATCGAGTTTTCATCGGATATAGGCCTACACGTTTTCAGGCCCCCATGAATCCACAAAACATTTTTTAGTATTGGTCTGTGTGTGCGTGTGTGAATAAAATACCTCAAGTACGGAACATCGTACGAAGTTCCTCTACACTACGAGGACCCGACTCGAACATTTTCATCAAAATCGATAAACCAGAAGTAGTAGTAGTTTATTCATGTAGTTTTTTTTTTACATTTGTGCGATTTTCCCAAAAACTGCTCCTATGATTTTTTTTACTTTCTTTTGCCTATATGAATATGTAGGTAGGAAAGTATTGTTTTCATGCTGATTTTCCGAAATCGAGTTTTCACCAGATCTACACGTTTTTAGACCACCTGAACCTAAAAAACGTATTTTTAGCGATTGGTCTGTGTGTGTGTGTGTGTGTGTATACAAAATATCTCAAGAACGGAACATCGTACGAATTTTAAACTCTAAACTTAATTTACAGACCAGTACCGGACCCGACACGAACATTTTCATCAAAATCGGTCAACCGGAAGTAGTAGTTTATTCGTGTAAATGTTTCTCTTTTTTGTGATTTTCTCAAAAACTGGTCCTACGATTTTTTTAAAAATCGCCTGATTTACTAAATTTTTTATGCTCTACCGTACAAGATAGGGTAGGCGCCATGTTACATTATAAGTATTTTTTTACGGCTTTAATATGCGTTTTAGCGTAAAAATTTGTACAGTATATTAAGAAAATGTAGAGAATTTAAAATCCTATAACTTTTATTTCAAACATGTTTTTGGTAAAACGGCATTTTTTTGTTTAGCGGTAATTAGCGATTTTTAATTTTTTTTCTCACGAAAACGTGTGAAAAATCGATTTTTTTTTTTAAAATCGCCTTATTTACTAAATTTTTATGCTCTACAAGAAAGGATAAGCGCCATGTCTGCTGAAATCCTTGGTGAGGCTGTTCTCTTGTAAAAAATATTATTTTCAAAGATAAGATTTTCAAAGATGTAGCCTTAGTATAAATTTTATAGCAAAAATGTGTAAGATAAAAGTTTAGAACATTTGAGTCCTACAACTTATATTTTAACGGATTTTTGTATAATGCTTAGTTTAACAGCAATTTAGTGATTTTCCCTTTTTTCATCAAAAATGGAATTTTAAGATTGCGGTCTTAGTATGCATTTCGCGACCGAAGCGTTTGATAGTCATAGGTAATTTTAAAAATCTACAATTTTTATTTTTAGCATTTTTCTCTACAGAGCGTTACTAGTTTAGAGGCAATTACTTTTCCGTATTTTAAGTTGTGAAAGAGGTTGATTTTCATTTTGTGTCATTCACTTATGATAAAAATTAAGTTATGTTTTTTCATATTATTTTTTTAGTCATGATTAAAAATATAGGTTACATTGTTCATTATCTACATTGGCAAGAGAAAATCGTGTGAGTGTTTCTCACTAGAATTTTTTTTTTGTTAGATCTGAACCCGAGGCGTGCCTGACTAAGGAAGGGGGTTACTGTAGTATGAAACGTATAATTAATTGATTATATCAGAAGAAAAAATTGAAAAATAACTCATTACGGGAGCCTCTTATTACTTTGTCAAGTAGGTACCAATAAGGGTGTGCATTTTTGGGCAAAAGCGTACGATTAAAGGGAGGCGAAATAACAAACAAACGTGTACAAGTTTTATTTGAAACGTTATTTTCTAAAACGTTTAGTTTAATGATTTTCTGTATTTTGCTCATCAAAATCAGTTAAATGACTGAATTGAATAAGGCTCCGGCTTTTAATGACGAAAACGTATAATCAGAGTTATTGGAAATAACGAAAGAATACAACTTTATTTCAAGCATTTTTTCTACAGAGATTGATTTTCATTTAGTGTAGAATTTATTCATTCATAATTAAATTGGGTTATGTTTTTCATCATTTACATTGGCAGGAGAAAGTAGTCTTTCACACCAGATTTTTTTTTCCAGTGTATTGATTGTTTTATTGGACTTAGCATTTTTCTCTACAGAGCCTAGTTTAGAGTGGAAGAGTGATTTTCCGTATTTTTAAGCCTAACTGAGGTCGATTTTCATTTTGCGTCTTTCAAAGATGATTAAAATAATGTTATGTTTTTTGAGGTTAGTTTTTTGTTTATTTCTAATGTTTTATTACTAATTGTTTGGTTATATTGTTAATTATTTGCATTGGCAAGAGAAAGTTGTGTGCGTGTTTCACACCAGATTTTTTCCTAATGTGTGTACGTTGCAATCAGTTCAATTAAGAACAAAAAGCAACCCCATGACCCAATCAGATGAGGATGATGAAAATGAGGTGTAGCCTTGTACAGATTAATATCGGAGACTATGATTAATTGAACGCCACCCATTAAAGTACACCGGTCACCAATGTCTAGTATTGAAATCTGTATAAAAGTAACTTAACCCACCGGGTTGGTCTAGAGGTAAAGTCGTCGCCAGAATCAGCTGTTTAACAGCTGATTTTCGGAGACGAAGGTTCCTGGTTCAAATCCTAGTAAAGGTAGTTACTTTTATACGGATTTGAATACTAGACTGTGGTTACCGGTGTACTTTGATGGTTGGGGTTCAATTAACCATACTCTCTCAGGAATGGTCGGCCTGGGTCTGTACAAGACTACACCTCATTTACACGTCATACATATATCATCCTCATCTCATTGGGTCATGGGGTTGCTTTTTGTTCTTAATTGAACTGATTGCAACGTACACACATTAGGAATAAAAAACAAAAGTAACTTAAGTATAAATGAAATTTATCACTTTACTTTTGATTGCCTTTTAATTTTAAAAGCCATACTTTGGTTGCCTTTTAAGTTTAAAAGCCATACGCATGTTTCAGTGGTACCATTTTCTTCAGAGCAATATTACTAGAGTTTTCATCTAAATGACTGAATGGAAACCCCGTTCTAAATTTTACTTTTTAATTTTAGTAATATTGGTCGGAAAAAGTTGGTACCACCGAAATGCGCGTGTGGTTTTTAAACTTAGGCAACCAAAGGTAAGGTGATGAATTTCATTTATACTGTCATTTAATTTATAGTAATGGTTGGCAGGAAGTATTTAAAAAAAAGAAACATAATTTGTGAATGAAAAGTAGCTACCTTTACTAGGATTTGAACCACGAACCTTAGTCTCCGAAAATAAGCTGTGTTTAAATTATAGTCCAGCCTCTCTTAGTTTGCTCCTAATGTAAACAAATAATGACGTCACTGAGCATGCGCATTATATCAAAATGTGTACACGCTGATTAAAAAGTAACAACAAAATACTTTCAAAAGTATTTTCATAAATGAAATTGTTAGGCCTACATCATAAAATATCATGACTGATGTTTTTAGTACTTTAAGTAGTTATAATTTAAAAAATAGTTAACTTAATAGGAATAAGACATCTGTAAAGTCGCAGACTCTAGCGTACACCCTGTAGTAGGTGGCTTTTGTTTGTTGACAGTAACAGCAAACTAAAAACAGCTGAACTTTAATTAAATTGTTTGTCAGAAAATGAATAAACTCCGTCTGCTTATTATAACTGTCATGATATTCTTCACAGACTGTACGTACATTACTGGATGTTAAATTAAAGGTGTTTTGTTTTTGAGTAGACTGTACTTGCACATACAATTTATATTAATAACGCTTAATTTACAACAGGATAGAATCGAGTTTGGATTGAACGTAGATGTTTTTTTTGGTGGTTTGAACGCACAATTCGTATCGATAAAAGTGTTTTAACTATACACATAATTATATAGTGTATCGAAAATTTGGTTATGATTGTTTCTTGAAGATTTTCCTCGCTTGAAATTGGCAATTATTTATAATAGTATGTTTGTTGGTCAGCATGTTTCTTTTTTTTTTTTAAATGGTTAATACAAATTATGTACTGTATGTTTAAAATACATGTCTGTATTATTAATAATATTGATTATTTTATTTTAATAAATTTTAAAAAAAATACGTCAAGGTATTATTTTTATCGATGAAATATTTTTGTTTTTGATGTCGTTTGTATTAATTTTTAGTGAGTTGGTAGAGGAATATAGTGTTACAATAATAATGAAGTGAAATGTGGTGGTAGGTAGGGTTTGTTGTGTGTTGTGTTTTAATATGGGTCGGGACTGTCACTGAACTTCACCACCTTCCCTGACGCTCTGTACTTTATGAATCAAATACCTAAATTAAAGACATGATAAAAATTAAGCCGGACACGTAATCACTTACGAAACTAGTGCATACAGTTGTACAGAATGATTTTTTAGTCCTGTTACCCAATTGTTAATGTCTGGTAATATTTTTCTAAAAAAAAAAAAATTTTGTTTTGTGACACTAAGTTGGTAGCCCTACTCAACCAGTATGGATACGGCAGTGTGAGTTGATTCTCCTTGAGCTGTGTAAAATTTTGTGCCATTTCCGGTCGTGCTACGAACAGAATGTCTTTTATCCTAAAACAATCTCTTGTTTAAATCTGGAGGCTGAAGCTCTAGAACTAATTCTATGTGATACGGATACAATTTCAATTTTTTTAGCAGCTTTCTGAGCACTCGAACATGCGAGGAAAGTTTTTTTAAACTTTTCCATGGAGAATTGAGCAATCTTGTTTTCACATTCTCTTAATGTCATCTGTCAAGAGAGTTGGTCGACCACTACGTTTTCTGCTGCAAACAATACCTGCCTCTAAAAATCAGTTAGTTAGCCTAGAAATTGACTAGAATAGAGTGGAGGAACACCAAAAAATTTAATTTGAAATGATTCTTTTACACTCGCATACGATTTTGTAGCAAAATATTGTTCAAGAATGAAAACCCGTTGTTCTAGGGTAAAAGACATTCTGTTCGTAACACAACTGGAAACAGCACAAAATTTTACGCAACTCAAGGAGAATCAACTCAAACTGTCGTATCTATACCGGTTGAGTAGGGCTACCAACTTTGTGTCACAAAACAAAGTATCCCTTTCTTAGAAAAAAATTACCAGACATTAACAATTGGGTAACAGGACTAAAAAATCACCCGGTACTTGATGACGTTATTAGTTGATACTGTTGAGTCATATGTCTACTATTCATTATGAAAACATTTACCTATCCTACTACTGCCTTGCAAACACAAGTAAATTACGTTCTACTACAGTACGTGGCCTACCGTGTTATGTTTAGTGAAATTTGTATTTCTTGATGTGGTAGCACTGTCTCGTTAACACTTTTGGTGCATAAATATTCACATATTTTACAGGTTATGTAAGTATTAAGAAAAAAAACGACAAATTACGTACAATAATTTACAATAGCAAATAATACGATAAGGATTCACCCAGTCTGCACACGGTACAAACTGTGAATGTCTTTGAGAAAAGCAACAAACAAATCAGGTTCTATTTTTCTCATAATTTTCCATGATATATATGGTCGAGGTGCGAATTAAATAATTCTTTCGGAACCGCTTTTTTACTTTCTCTTGCCAACTATATGAATATATAGGAAGGAAAGTATTGTTTTCATGTCGATTTTAACAAATACACTCTTCACCAGATCTATACGTTTTCGGACCCCTGAACCCAAAAAACATGTTTTTAGCGATTGGTCTGTGTGTGTGTGTGTGTGTGTGAACAGAATATCTCAAGAACGGAACATCGTACGAACTTGAAACTTGAAACTTAAGTTACATACCACTACCGGACCCGACACAAACATTTTCATCAAAATCGGTCAACCGAAAGTAGTAGTTTATTCGTGTAATATTTCACTTTTTTGCAATTTTCTCAAAAACTGGTTTTACAATTTTTTTTTGAATCGCCTGGTTTACTCATTTTCTTATGCTCTACAAGATAAGGTAGGCGTCATGTTTGCTGAAATTCTCGGTGAGGCTGTTTTCACGTAAAAAAATTGTTTTTTTAAGATAGCGGCTTTAATATAAATTTCAGCGCAAAAATGTATATAATAAAAGTTGTAGAGAATTGAAAAACCTACAACTTTTATTTCAAACATTTTTTTGTATAACGCTTAGTTTAGCAGTAATTAGCAATTTTCTGTTTTTTTCTCATGAAAACGTGTGAAAAATTGATTTTTTTCAGATTTCGGCCTTAGTATGCACTTTACAACAAAAGTGTATATAATCAAATTTATAGATAATTAAAAGATTTACAACTTTTATTTCTAACATTTTTCTCTACAGAGCCTAGTTTAGAGAGAAAGAGTGATTTTCCGTATTTCTAAGCCAAAATGAGGTTGATTTTCATTTTGCGTCTTTCACTCATGATTAAAATTAGGTTATGTTTTTTGAGGTTAGTTTTTTGTTTATTTCTTATGGTTTATTACTAATGTTAGGTTTATTGTTAATTAATTTCACTGGCAAGAGAAAGTTGTGTGAGTGTTTCACACCAGATTTTTTGTTTAAGAATGTTTATTTTTGCGTCTAACCACGATCTCTCAATTGCTTGTTTATTGGCTCGTGTTTGTGGATCTACATAATTTCGCTGATGGTTAACCGTTGAATGCTAGTAACCTAATGTTCATATAACCTGTAAAATATGTAAATATTTTCTAAAACCTATTGTTCACAACCATAACGTAATGTAGTTTACATAACCTGTAAAATATGTAAATATTTTCTAAAACTTGTTGTTCACAACCATAACGTAATGTAGTTTACATAACCAGTAAAATATGTAAATATTTTCTAAAACCTATTGTTCACAACCATAACGTAATGTAGTTTACATAACCTGTAAAATATGTAAATAGTTTCTAAAACCTATTGTTCACAACCATAACGTAATGTAGTTTACATAACCAGTAAAATATGTGAATATTTACGCGCGAAAAGTGCTAGTGGACAGTGGTACCACAACAAGAAATACAAATTTCACTAAACATAATGAGGTAGACCACGTACTATAGTAGCACCGTAAATTGTGTACTCAATATTTTATTTTGTGATAATTATTGTTATACATAATCTATAGAATACATCAGCAGAAACTAACCAGCGATGTTATTACGAATATTTTTAAACAGATAAGTTATAGTATAATTATTGTAATAATGTCTAAATAATTGTATGTCTAAATTTAGAGCTATAAAAGTTATAACATCAATAGAAATACAGTAGAGTACTGATTTTCCGTGGATCGTTTAACCGGGGTTTGGATTAACCGTGCGATCACTAGAATTTTTTTTTTTTTTTTTTTGGTTTAACGTCCGACTGTTTTGCTAATTGCTGCTAATGCAGACGGTGAAGGATGAAATGAATTTTTTGTAACGTACGAAAAAATTCCATGCCCGATTGGGATTCGAAACCAAGACCGCGTGATGAGAGGCGAGCACGTTACCAGCTCCTAAAATAAGTTGCAAAGAAGCTTTAACCGGTGCCGAAACATTACTAACTTTCATGGAAAATCAGGATGACACAGATTACGTGGACATTTTACATATTCGTGGTTATATAAGAAAAAATATTGCGGCATAAAATGAAACCAAGTAAAATAACAGATTTTTTGTGATTTTTTTTGGTACGTAGTTTAAGGTAAGACTTATATAAATTTATGTAGTAAATATTTTTATTTCAATACAATTTGTTTATTTATTTCCGATATCCGATAGTGTTAACATGTATTAATCAGTAGAATAAAACATACACGCGTAACTGGTGGTTTTGTTTATGACGTAAGTGGTCTCGAACGAATTGGGTTGTATTATCCGTGTTTTCCGGTTTTCCGGTATAGTTATTCCCCCCAATTACCACGGATAATCGGTATTATACTGTAGTATAAAAGTAAAGATAAGGAAAGAGAGTGAGAAAGGAGAGAATGTAAAATGTGTTGAGAACAGTAAGTAATTTCGTACTTAAGCCCATTTGAACACTAGTCTCAACTAAATGTGTCGTTAAATATATAAGTTGTTATGATTTTTGAGGAAGCGAATTTTAGCCGTAATATAATATTATGGAAAATTATGTTTACCATAGCATTAGTAGAACAGGGAGTATATTTACGTAAATAATTAATATTATTTATTTTTAAATAGATGTGCATCGTGCAAAACAGTACATACACCTACCTACACACACTTATACATATTATGTACAATTTTTTTTTCTTTTGGTTAAATTTGTAAAAACACATGATGATAAAACTGTGATTTTAGTCATTTATTTTTAATGCGAATGAATGTTTATTCCTGTTTTATGAGGCTGAGTTTTACTTTGTAATAGAAGAAGGTTTCTTGAATGTTAATAATAATAAGTTTTCCATTGACTAACAAATTTTCGTAGTAACGCATTCTGCTGAATTTTTGATTATTTTATAAATCACGTAGTAATTAAATTTTACTCGTAACAGACAGGTGGTGGAGTGTCAAATTATTTACACTCAATCTGTTAGTTGCAGGACTAAAATAAATAGTTTTGTTTCTTATCACGTGGTCAGCCAATTAAATGACTGAATTGTTTAAGAACAGAAGAGGTAGAGGTGTAAAAGACACTAATCGTAGTTATCTACACTGAAAGTAATGAATTTCATTATACAGCCACACCCTGTGGTGAATGAAGTGAAGGTGTTATTTGCAGAGTGGAAAATATGTGATTTTCAGAGGGCCCGGCATGCTGAAAAGCGTACTTTTCCACGTAGTGAGTTGTGGCAATGGTAAACCACCTTACCCCTCGTTTTACTTAGTAAAACCTCTACACATTCAAACCAGCCTACAGGCTGATGACTTTAACAACAATAGTAATTAAATTAATCTCTTTTTCTTTTGTTGCTATTTAGTTGAAAAAAAAACAACTTGATGTATGTATGTTTTTGTGTTACCATGTTCTTCAAAGTAATATTAAATTAAAAATTAAAACTCAGAATGCAAATAAAAAAACAGCCAATCTAAGAAATGAATTAATTTTAAATGTTCCAATAAATTTGAATCAACTTTACCTGCAAATAAAAAAACAGCCAATCTAAGAAATGAATTAATTTTAAATGTTCCATTTAGTTGAAAAAAAAAAAAACAACTTGATGTATGTATGTTTTTGTGTTACCATGTTCTTCAAAGTAATATTAAATTAAAAATTAAAACTCAGAATGGTATTTCTATTCAGTCGTATAAAATAAAACGCGTAAATTTATCAATCGTGTACTAGTTTATATTTATTGTTATACTTTACTAGATGGCAGCAGCTTCTCTCATTAAATTATCACTTTCAAATTTATATGAACATATAGTTGCCCATAACACGCACGTGGAATGTAAAATTATTCGCTCTCTATCTGCTAGTTCCAGGGCTACAAAAAAATAGTTGCGTTTCTTATCACCTGGTCACCCAATTATATGACTGAAACATTTAAAAACAGAAGAAGTATTGGTGTAAACGACGCTATACTTTTTTTCAAGGGTGATGAGCTCTTAAGAGTATGCATTGCCCCCCCCCCTACCACCCACTTTATAGCTAGCCAATAACTTGCCAGCAACGTTGCCAATAATTGTTCTTGTATCTCTGTTAAATATTTCGTCAGCCATTTTTTTTTTTTTTTGATCTTTCAGTATCGATTATAACTAATAAATCAGCCGATTATGTTATAAAGTATTGCATGTTAACGTGCTCTATAATCGATGTGTTCAGTACGAGACGCAAGATGAGAGTGAACTATTGCTGTGGCTCTCAAACGCATGCACGCGTAATGTTTGTCACGTACAATCTGATAATGCTGAAAAACGTTGTGATTGGTCTAAACGTGTGTAAGAGGAGAGCTCATCAACTGTGAAAAGCATATTAGTCATATTAGAGTTATCTCCTGGGAGTAATTTAAAATAATTTCATTATGCAGCCAGACCCTGCGGTGAACGAAGTGAAGGTGGAAGGTAGATGCTTTTCAGAGGGCCTGATACACTGATGAGAATACTTTTCACTCTGTTATGAAGGCAATGGTAAACCACTTCACTCTTTGTTTTACTTAATTTAGCCTCTACAGGTTCATACAAGCCTTTAGGCTGATGACCTATCTATTGATCTCTGAGATCGATGGACGATGGATAGGCTGGCGAGGACCTATGCTGTGGCCTCCAAGGAGTCCACACCTGACACCTTGTGATTTTTCTCTTGTGGGGTTACATTAAAAGCGTTGTTTATTCACAAAAAAATTCGCGTCCTGAACCACTTAAAAAACAGGATTAATGAAGCAATGACAACCATAATAGAAGAAATGTTAACGAATGTTTGGAGAGAAGTTGAGTATCGTTTGGACATAAGTCGAGCGACTAAGGGGGGTGCGCACATATTGAAATTTATTAATTATGTAAAAAAACTGTTTGAGATGACGAATTATAGATGAATAAACAACATTAACTGTAAGTAATTCGGTTCTTCTTTAAACCATGTTCGAAACGACACCATTTTTTTTTATGATAAAACCCTGTTTATGAGCTTATCTTCTACGACGCCTAATTCTATTACAATTTTAGAAGATTCAGTTTTTGGTGTTCTGCTGGAATAAATAATTATTCGTTTATTCGCATTGAAAATAAATAGCTAAATATATATACAGGGTGGACCGGGAGGAAAGGAAACATTTTAACAGGTGGTTGTAGACCTAAAGACAAGACAAAAAGTTCATATGAACATATGTCTGGAAATGCTTTGTTAGTGAGATAAGTCTAGCGAAAGATTTCGCCCAGATTTCCACTCCGAGGATTAAATGAAACCAAATTGAACCAGTTAGAACGGTAATTAAGACAAACATTTGATCGTTTCATATGAATTTTGACTTGGTGGAAAATTGATTAAACTAGATCCCAGAACTGTAAGTCCCTTAGTTTGTAAAATAACTTGCTTAAAACACAAAAATTTACTGTCAAAAAACACGTTTTTTCATTCATCACATGTTTCCAACATGTCTCAGAATTAAATTCTCTACAATTGTTGTTCATGGATTTTATGCATTTGTTAGCCATTTAATGGAATTATAGCTCCTCAAACGTAAAAAACGTGTTTTTTGACAGTAAATTTTTGTGTTTTAAGCAAGTTATTTTACAAACTGAGGGACTTACATTTGTGGGACCTAGTTTAATCAATTTTTCAAGTCAAAATTCATACGAAATGAAACGATCAAATGTTTGTCTTAATTACCGTTCTAATTGGTTCAATCAGGTTTCATTTAATCCTCGGAGTGGAAATGTGGGCGAAATCTTTCGCCAGACTTATCTCGCTAACGAAGCATTTCCAGACATATATTTATATGAACTTTTTGTCTTGGTTTTAGGTCTACAATCACCTGTTAAAATGTTTTCCTTTCCTCCTGGTCCACCGTGTATATATATATTTTTTTGTATCACACATTTATTATTTTATTTATATTAATATTATACCTTTTTATTAAACATCCTATGTAGGATTTTTAAAAACTGCCGTATTATTTAAAATTGAAATATATATTTTCTAACCACCAGAATACGGTAACATAAAACACTTACCAATGTTTATAGCGCTTTCGTGTATCTTGTACACATCTTCAGTAAATTAAAATTTATTACAAGTCAAAATTTAAAACTTTCTGCTCCTACCATGGTAGATAAGGAATGATTCCTTATCTACCATGGTAGGAGTAGGATGTTTTAAATTTTGACGTAAAAAGATTTTTAATTTACTGAAGATGTGTACAAGATACACGAAAGCGATATAAACATTGGTAAGTGTTTTACGTTACCGTATTCTGGTGGTTAGAAAAATATATATTTCAATTTATTATTTTATCTGTATTAATAAATTATACGATGTATTTTGATGATTGAATACATTATTTTCCTGATGACTAAACATCAATTGCATGATCTAATTATTATTACTATTATTATTGTATCACAAAATATAATATGCACATGAATAGATTTTTTTTTGTAATTCAAAGACATCACTGTTTTTTTTTTATGTTTCATAAATTTTTTAATAGTAGACTGAATCATGTCAATGCTATATGAATGATATATTTTTGTCCTGCATTAGCGATTAATATTTTTGCATAAAATGTATGTTTGTGTATCAGATTATAAGTTGTAGGTGTAAGAAATTTTTATGTTTTAAGTTTATATTGTTTTTGTTTTTGTTTTTTTAACATGATTGTACATATATTTTGTCGCTACAATCTATCTTTGTAATTTATCTAAATTATTTAATTAAGGCTAATTAAATACTGATTAATTTATCTGTTAATTAAGATATTTTTTAATTTATACAGGATTTTTTTTTTAATTTTATATAACTGGGTGATAAAAAGTGTATGATTTAACACATCGGGGAGCAAAGATTTTTGAGAGAACATGTTAGCATTTATTTAGGATAGTGTTTTCTTTTTACTTTCTCTTGCCCCGTATGAATATATGAGGTATGGCTATTAAATAACGAGACTGACGTTGTAAAAAAATTTAATTTTAATTTTATACATAATCACTTATTGTCACCTTCAATGTACACTCCTTTTCTATCCCTACAATGCTCCATACAAATTTTCTATTGTTGGAAACAGTGCTGGAAGTCATCTTCTGTCAGCTCCTTCAGGACACGTGCCGCTTTCTCTTTTACAGCTTCCACAGACTCAAATCTTGTCCCTTTTAATGCAGATTTCACCTTAGGGAACAGGTAGAAGTCACATGGTGCAAGATCTGGTGAATAAGGTGGATGTTCTAATGCTGAGATGCTGTACTTGGCTAGAAACCTCTTGACAGATAACGCGGAGTGAGCTGGCGCATTGTCTTTATGGAGAACCCATGATTTATCCTTCCACATTTCGGGGTGTATTACTCTTGGAGATAGTTTAGAAAGTATCTCAAGAAAGTAATATTGATTTATTGTTTGACCTTCAGGAACCCAGTGAAGGTACACAATCCCATGGATATTAAAAAAAACAATCATCATTGCTTTAAATTTTGACTTGCTCAATTCGAGCTTTTTTGGCTCTCGATGAAGTTCGGCTCTTCCAGTGCATGGATTGGCGCTTCATTTCCAGATCATAAATAAAAAACCACATTTCATCACATGTTATTATCTTCTACCTGTTCCCTAAGGTGAAATCTGCATTAAAAGGGATAAGATTTGAGTCTGTGGAAGCTGTAAAAGAGAAAGCGACACATGTCCTGAAGGAGCTGACAGAAGATGTCTTCCAGCACTGTTTCCAACAATAGAAAATTCGCATGGAGCGTTGTAGGGATAGAGAAGGAGTATATATTGAAGGTGACAATAAGTGATTATGTATGAAATTAAAATTAAATTTTTTACGTCAGTCTCGTTATTTAATAGTCACACCTTGTATAGGAAAGGAAAGTATTGCTTTTGTGGAGATTTTTTTTGAAATCAAGTTTTTAACGAAATTACATGTTTTCAGGCCCCGTGAACCCTAAAAACGTGTTTTTAATGATTAGTCTGTGTGTGTGGTTGAAATATTTCAAGAATGGAATAGCATATTAAGTTGAAACTTGGAAATTAAGTTAAATACCATAAGGAGACCTGACATAAAGTTTTCATAAAGATTGGTTGCCTAGAATTGGTAGTAGTTTATTCATGCAATTTTTGCACTGTTTTTACGATTTTCTCTAAAAAGGTTCCTACAATTTGTTTTATTTAAATCACCTCATTTACCACATTTTTTGTGCTTTACAAATAGGATTAGTGGGATGTCTGTTGAAAATGGTGGGGTGCTGCAGTGCTCTAATAGTAAAACATATTTTTTGAAGGTTATTTTATGCGTTTATGTGCATTTTATGATGAATGTGTGTACTGTGGCATAATCAAAATCGTAGAAAATTAACCCTCAATTCATAAACATCCATCACAGAAGCAGCATTCATAAACATTCGTCTCTCAGACTACTTCAAAAAAATTTGGAAAAATTTATAGAAGAATTAATATCAAAGAAAAATTTCTGTGCTCATCTGTATTTTATACATTTTTCACATAATTTGACAAAAAAGGAAATTGATTTTGTTATTCACAACACTGAAAACAAATTTGTCCAAAATGTTCCATACACATATATAATTTTTGCAGTCATTACATTGATAGTGAGTCATTATTTTTTTTTTTTGAAGGGCTATAGGCACAAATCTTTCTTCCCCGAGCAGGTTGTGGTTGATCTTCAGTAGAAAATGTTGATTCGCTTAATATTTCAGCTATATTCCTTTTTTTTGCCTAATATTTCAATATACATTGTACATTCTTTTTTCTTTCTTTACAACCAGGCCGTTCAGGCTTCTGCAGCCCCTCCTCACCGCGACCTAAAAGATCTTTTGTGATTGCCCCTATTCCTTATTTATGCAAGACCCACACTTTCAATAAAGCGCAGGATCTGCCTAGGATCTAGTGCACTTACCTGAGAAGGTGTTAACACGTCCTTACCCATCAGCGCTCTTCTTTTGCAGCCAACCACTTTGCAGCTGCATAAAATATGCTCAGCCTTCTCTTCTGCCTCATGACAGAATCTACACAGGCTCTCTTCAGCAACTCCTATCTTGGATAAATGATACCCAAGATTACAATGACCAGTCATCAGGCCCACTACCCTCCTCAAGTCCTGTCTTCCTAGTCTATTATATGTCCCAGCCTTCCTGCTGGAATAGGCAATGAATTTCTTTGCCTGTTCACAGCCTGGCACCTTCTCCCAATAGGAGGTTTTAGCCTCCTCTTCCCAGGCCCTAACTATACCTCTATAATAGCCATTGTACATAAACACTCATCTGATAGGCGACGGCAATTAATTATCTCCGAAACAAAGCAAGCTGGACGTGCGAGGACAAGAACAACACGTAACTGAAAGACAAAAAAGAGGGATACTGAAAAGGACAGTTCAGTTGCTCCCTTCGACTCAAAAATTTGCTACAGGTAATATCTCCTGGCGTTGACGTCTGTCAGATGAAAGTTTATGAATCTCGGGTTAAAAACCTAAAAATTAATTTCAAGAATTTTTTCTACAGCGTTCAGTTTCGTGTCTTTTAGTGATTATCCATATTTTCTCATTGAAATCGGTATAAATTGGGTTTTCTTGCGATTTTGGCCTTAGTATATACACACTTTATGACAAAAACTATTGAAAATTAAAACACCAACAACTTTTATTTGAAACATTTTTTTCTCCAGAGCCTTTTGATTTTTGGTATTTTTAATTGGAACAGATGTTAATTTTTATTTAGCGTTATTCGCTTACAATTAACATTCGGCTATGTTTTATATTATTTACATTGACAAGAGAAAGTCATGTGTATTGTTTCACACCAGATTTTTATACTATGTATGCATAATAGAGAGAGTTGAATGTCCTCCTAATTTGTGATATTGTTTTATCTAGGCGTGTACGGTTTCTCATCTTATGTTGCAAAACAGCTGATGAAAGCTGAGGTTGTTTGTTTTTACATGAACAGCAAAGGAAGCCAGTTTGAACGTCTAGATATTGTTTTAGTTTCTCTTGGCTTGTAAAAATATATATTGTATAGTGAAGGAAAGTATTGTTTTCATGTCCCTTATTAAATATATCAAGTTTTCACCCCAAGTATGCCTGTTTTTAGCAATTGGGGTCTGTTGGTATGAACAAAATATCTTGAGAACGAAACCCGATGTTGAAACTTGAAATTTAAGTTATAATACCACAAGAAAACCCGACATGAACATTTTCATTAAAATTGGTCAACCAGAAGTAGTAATTTATTTGGGTGATTTTTTTTTCATTTTTTTGCAATTTTCTCAAAAACGGCCCCTGTGATTTTTTAAAAAAATCTCATTTATTGCATTTTTTATGTTCTCGTTAAAAAATAATGGTTTTTTTTAAGATTGCAGCCTTAGTACACATTTTAAGATAAAACTGTAAATAAACAGTTATATAAAATAAAAATCCTACGATTTTAATTTTAAAGCATTTTTCTCTACAGAGCCTAGTTTAGAGGCAATTTTATTGATTCGCCGTATTTTTAAGTCGAAAAGAGGTTAATTTTCATTTTGCATCATTCACTCGTGATTAAACGTAGGAGGTTATACGGTTAATTATCTATTTACATTGGCAAGAGAAAGTCGCGTGAATGTTGCACACCAGATTTTGTTAATTTTTTAGGTGTTTGTGTTAGTGGACAATAATGTGTTGTAAACAGTTATCAGTTGTTTACAATTATTATCACTTGTGAAGATGTGTACAGGGAAATTACTGCAAGCAAATAAAATAAGAAGCTCGTTAAAAATAATGGTCTATTTGAAGTCGGGGGGGGGGGGGGGATTTGCTCCCACCGTACACCTAATTTTTGTCTTGTGGTTTTTGAAAAACTCTTTCCGTATTATCTCATGAAGAATAACTCCCACCAATCTTTTATAATACCGGAGATCAGGTACAATTAATTAGGCCATGGTAAACTGCTTTTGGAAATTCTTTAATCATTTAATTTACATTTAATGGTGTGTTTTTTTTTGTTTTTTGACATGGCACACCGTAATTTTGAATTTTATTTGTTAATTAATACAGAATTTATGATCACTGTCATTGCGTTGTTAGATCTATGATCATAAATTCTATAGGTGATTTTATGAACATCACCATACTCTGGTGATTTCTTTTGAATATCGATTCAGGTTAATTTTTTTTACTTTCTCTTGCCTATATGAATATATAGGAAGGAAAGTATTATTTTCATGTCGATTTTTCGAAATCGAGTTTTCACCGGATCTATACGTTTTCAGACCCCCTGAACCCACACAAACATGTTTTTAGCGATTGGTCTGTGTGTGTGTGTGTGTCTGTGTGTGAACAGAATATCTCAAGAACGGAACATCGTACGAACTTGAAACTTGAAACTTAAGTTACATACCACTACCAAACCCGACACGAACATTTTCATCAAAATCGGTCAACCGGAAGTAGTAGTTTATTCGTGTAATTTTTCACTTTTTTGCGATTTTCTCAAAAACTGGTCCTACGATTTTTTTTTTAAATCGCCTGGTTTACTCAATTTTTTATTCTCTACAAGATAGGGTAGGCGCCATGTTTGCTGAAATTCTGCGTGAGGCTGTTTTTACGTAAAAACATTTTCTTTTTAAGATTGCGGCTTTAATATGCATTTTAGCGCAAAACGTTATATAATAAAAGTTGTAGAGAATGTAAAATTCTACAACTTTTATTTCAAACATTTTTTTTTATAACACTTAGTTTAGCGGTTATTAGCAATTTTCTGTTTTTTTCTCACGAAAACTTGTGAAAAATCTATTTTTTTAAGATTTCAGCCTTAGAATGCATTTTACGACAAAAGTGTATAAAATAAAATTTATAGGAAATTAAGAGATCTACAACTTTTATTTTAAGCATTTTTTTGTACAGTGCCTAGTTTAATGTGAATGAGCGATTTTCCGTATTTTTAAGCTAAACTGAGGTCGATTTTAATTTTGCGTATTTCACTAATGTTTTTTGAGGTTAGTTTTTTGTTCATTTCTAATGTTTTAATACTAATGTTAGGTTATATTGTTAATAATTTGCATTGGCAAGAGAAAGTTGTGTGAGTGTTTCACACCAGAATTTTTTCTTTTTGGTGAATTTGTGTGAAACGTGATGATGTAACATACCGTACATAATTTGTATTATTTTTTAATTAATTAATTTTAATTATTTTTATATTGTTATAATAATTATTGTATTGCATAATGCTTTATATATTATATATTTGTTGCCAGTTTCAATGATGACTCGATTTTGTTGATGTTCATTAATTAGTTAATTATTAATGATGTAACGTTTTCTCGGTATTGAAAAAAACAACTGTGGATATCGTCTTGCTACCAGTCTTGTAACTTAAATGCTTTGTAATTTACATTTCGACACATGTGAAACGATCAGTGTTGTTATGTAAAAAGAATTTCAAATTAAATATTAGCGTAATACTTTTGACTGCACCTCACTCATGTAACAAAATGCACGTTTTTAATTTTTTGTATCGTCGTGTGGTCGGCATGATTTTTTTTTTATATTTTCATGTTAGTTTCGGTTTTCACGTTTCCACCATTTTGTTTTTTGTTTTCACGGCCCATTTCATTTAATGCACACACACCGTTAGATGTGATTTATAAAATATGTACTGTACATAAAATTGATAGGTTTATGAGTTAACGGATGGATTTGAAATTTTTATTCTGTTTTATGGCGTTATCAACTTTAAACCGAACCACTAAATGTAACCCCTATCTGAGAGGTTCAATAAATAAATTTTATTGTCAATATAATAAGATGTGTCAAATTATGTGTAGGGGTTGGTAAGGTTATGCGTAATGTATTATTAATGAAAATGATGAAATATATTCATTTCATATTATAAAAGACCTGCCCATAACAGACAGGTGGAGTACCAAATTAATTTACACTCAATCTGTTCGTTGCAGGGCTAAAATAAATAGTTCTGTTTCTTATCACTTGGTCACCCAATTAAATGACTGAAGCATTTGAAAATAGAAGAGGTAGAGGTTTAAAAGACATTAATCAGAGTTATCTTGTGTGAAAGTTATGAATTTCATTATACAGAAGTGAAAGTGTCATTTGCAGAGTGGAAAATGTGTGCTTTTCAGAGGGCCCGGCATGCTGATAAGCGTACTTTTCCATTCAGTGAGTTGTGGCAATGGTAAACCACCTGACTCCTCAGTATACTTAGTAAAATCTCTGCTGGTTCAAACCAGCCAACCAGGCTGATGACCACATTATAAAAGATGTTCCAGAAAAGCACTCTGCACAAAAATAATTAGGATTCGTGACCCCCTCCGTGATGTAGTGACTAGCATGCTAGCCTTCAAAGCGAAAGGTCCAAGGTTCGATTCCCGGCTAGGGTCTATTGTACCAAAAACCACAGTAGTGCTGTCAATGAGACTAATAAACTAAAGAAAAAAGAAAGAAAAAAAGGATCCGTATTTGTTTGTCATTTTCTTATGAAATTGTGTTCATAAATCTTTACTAAGAGTTTAATGTAAAAATTTTTAAAAGGGAGCCTATTCATGGGTTTTTGAAAGTGTCCTGAGAATACATAAGCTGAGAATAAATCTTTATAATGCAGTTTGAAATTATTTCTTTTTTATGTATTTGTATAAAACTGTTTTATACAAATGACTGAAGATGTATCATCTATCTTCTATAGATTTTTAATAAGCGAGATAAAAATGTTTTTAGTTTCAATTATTTTATTTACTCTGATGATGGTGGATCCACCGAAACATGTGCAAGTGAAAATCAAAATAAAAGTTGACGCAGTTAAAAAGGAAGGTTAGTGAAATTCATTATAAATGAAATAGAAATAAGCTGAGAAATAGTCTCGGTAGGGGCTCTGTAGCAGTGAATCCCTAACACTCTTAAATAATAACACTATAGTGGTACAGTTTTAAGTCTTTCACTCTTTATACCATTTATTTCACATTTTTTACGTTTATATTGTTCCCAGTGCTGATAGTATCAATTTCGTATTGGTAATTTTAAATAAGTGTACCAATTTTATAAGAAAATTGAGAAGTTCTAAAACACTTAGTAAAATGTATTTACTCTCGGTTGAAGCTACATTCTAACTTGTAAATAAAATGATCGTGTGTATAATTAATTACTGTTTGCTAATTAAAAGGTCACCTTTCATGATTCCTTTGTAGCCATACACGAAGTAGCAGGCTACAATGAATACATGTTATCATTTTGGGTGAGGAGTGCGTTTTGATTAAGACTGTACTAGAGTGATTGTCGTACACCTTTTCTTACAGCAGCCTCTTTTTCGTACCCATCAATTCTTATACAGACCGTTGATAACTTTCCTTTCCTTGTATTTAACTCCTGCCTTTTCAAAGTTTTAAACATTTTACTCCAGTCCAGATTGTTGAATGCTTTCTCTAAATCTGCAAAAAATGCCATTGTAGGTTGTACTATAAGGATGAAATTCATTACTCTTGAGAGGAGATAACTCCTGTGACTTGTGTCTTTTACGTATTTCTTCCGTTGTTAAATGTTTTTGTCATATAATTGGGTGACCATGTGATAAAAAGATACTGGCAATGTTGTTTAGGTCATCAGCCGAAAGGCTGGTTTGAACGTGTAGAGGTTTTGCGAAGTAAAACAAGGAGTGAGGTGGTTTACAATTGCCTTCCTCACTGAGTGGAAAAGTACACTTATCAGCATGCCGGGCCCTCTAAAAAGCACATATTTTCAACTCTGTAAATGACACCTTCACTTCATTCACCACAGGGTCTGGCTGTATAATGAAATTCATTACTTTCAGAGGAGATAACTGTGATTAGTGTCACAGTACACCTCTACCTCTTCTGTTCTTAAATGATTCACTCATTTAATTAGCTGACCATGTGATAAGAAACTGAACTATTTATTTTAGCCCTGCAACTAACTAAGATTGAGTGTAAACAATTTGACACTCCACCTATCTGTTATGGGCAGATACTGGCAATATTGTTGTTAATTCCATTGACATTCAGGCTCACAATGATATGATGTATTGTATAGCATACAGAATGCGTTGATGCTGCATTCTTTTTTTTATTCACAGCAGAGTTGAACTAACCGTCAACCGAAAGTATTAATATTGTCTTTAAATAAATTCACACTAATGGTTGTGCATAAAAAAATAATTTTTTTTTTTTTATTAATTCATTAGATTTTTACCTTTTGTTAAAACCATAGCGAGTAGAAGAAAACCGCATGAGCTTAGTTTGTTTACACGCCGCGTTGCGGTGGAAGAACTACGTGCGTCATTGTGATGATGTAAGCGTACCATTCAATAAAGAAGTATACGTTTGTAATTGTGATATTTTCGAATATTAAATATGCGTTAAACTTAAAGTATTAAACTTTCGCTTGTAACAAACAAGCTTCTTGTAAAAATGATTGTGGTGCGTTGGCAGTGGTTTTCAAACTTAGTGATGAAAACCCGCGGCTTTTTCATGTGATGACAAATTTGTCATCACGTACGTTATGCGGATTCCATTTCCAGAAGATAAGGGAATGATTGCATATACCACAGCACACAGTTTGATAACTGCTGCCCTAGAATACATTCTTCTAATCGCTATGATAATTACGATATTATAAAAAAAGTATTTAAGTTACAGAACCGAGCTATGACCAGCCTGATGAAACGTAATCCTCCTTGCCTGTCTGAATGTATTTGTTGTTTTTTTTTGTTTTTTTTTTTTTTAATTATACTATTTGTATTATTTCCCACGTTCACTTTTATATCCATACGTTGATTTTACTATTGGTTGTATTGCTCTTTTAATGAAATTTATTTTCACCTTTGTTCTTCTTTATAATCATTTGTTCTTCGTTCGTTCATTTGTCGTTTGTTTGTTTTGTTTGTCCAGCTTTCCAGAAAGTAAGGTTATGTTCCCTACACATTGGAATTTTTAACGAAAAGATTAATAGTACTAAATTAATTGAAAATTGTTATTTTTAT
This sequence comes from Catonia carolina, assembly GCA_035578175.1. NCBI lineage: Eukaryota > Metazoa > Arthropoda > Insecta > Hemiptera > Achilidae > Catonia > Catonia carolina. The sequence continues at coordinate 2,388,872 of JAQMRL010000002.1, read as the reverse complement.
TATTTTTTTAAAATTAATATAACCTCTAATATTTATTTATGATAATGTAAAAAATTATAAATTTATCTCAAACACACGCCTGTTACACGCTGTTGTTTTTAATCCTATCCATCTTATCCGTTTTATTTTGATCTTCGGAATGATTCGGAAAGGATTTTATTATTTTAATTGTGTGTTTAATTTATTGAGGTCACGTAGAATCAGCTGAGGTGTCGTTAAAAAAAAAATTAGTAATTTGACTTTCGTAGTCGTACTATACCGTATTTGCTGATGATTTTATTGTTGTAAATTTTTGTGCTTGGATGATTGTAATTTTTCACGTAGAGTGCCATTCGTGGTGTTAATTCTTTTGAAAATATCAAAACCATGTACCATTGCACTTACAATTACCGGATTTCCTTAAAAACTTACACATGACTTGTGGATTTTCCCCCCGGATCTAACTTATCAATTTTTTATCTTTGATTCATAAACTGTGTTCTATGCCCTTTTAAGCCAGCCTTACAGAATTGTAAAGTCAAATTCACTAAAGTTATACCCTATAAACCTGGTTTAAGGTTGCAATAAAATCAAGTACATGTTTTAATCTGTCTTAACTAATCGAGCCACATCAAACGTATAAAAAAATGTAGTTGTTAAAAAATTTGATGTGTTTTTTTATTAAAATGATACCTCAACTGATTCCTAAATTTATTTCGATAAATTAAATGCCTGACATTTTAAAGTCGTTTTCGAATCGTTCAATCTAAAGGTAACTTATATTTTTTTAAAATATATATGATTGTGTTTCTTGTAATAATTTTCTTTTGTTTCTGAATTAATAATATCATTTAACAATTTAAATTGTTAAATTTTTATTATTTAGTTTTTGTTTATTACAGCCTATTTTTTGTTGATATAAAAAATGGTAATCATGTGCAAGCAAATGAAATTTTGTATTTGGTTTTTTTTTAATTTTCATTTATTCAAAAATGGGATGATTGATTGAATGCCATCTTGCTTAACCTTAATTTATTTGTTTGTTTTTTTTTTAGTTGTATTTACATGTATATAGTGTTTTTTTTTTAATTAGTGTGCATTTTAATGATAGTACGATAGTGTGTGGTGGTTTTGGAGATAAGTTTTTGTATTTAGGAGGGCTTTGTATTCCCAGTGGCCCAACCTCTGCTAATTTTGCTCGAGAAGAGAAAATAAATAAAGAAAAAGTGTTTTAAAATAATTTTTAATGGAAAGATTTTTTTTTTGATTCCGAATATGTGTACGTTGCAATCTGTTAAATTCAGAACAATAAGCAACCCCATGACCCAATGAGATGAGGATGATGTGTATGACGTGTAAATGAGGTGTAGTCTTGTACAGACTCAGGCCGACCATTCCTGAGAGAGTATGGTTAATCGAACCCCAACCATCAAAGTACACCGGTAACCAATGTCTAGTATTCAGATCCGTATAAAAGTAACTACCTTTACTAGGATTCGAACCAGGAACCTTCGTCTCCGAAAATCAGCTGTTAAACAGCTGATTTTGGCGACGACTTTACCTCTAGACCAACCCGGTGGGTTAAGATTTTTTAAAACAACACCTTTAATTACTACGTGAGAAGTTTGGTTTTTCTTGTGAGTGACAATGTTGTTTGTTTGTTTGTTTTGCTGTCATCTGGTGATCATAACAGGATTGTCATTTTTGGCGCTGTTGCACTAAATAGTTTTGCAGAGGATTAATAATACTGGTCTCACGTGTTTGAATGCTGCTATGACCGACTGACTATACAGTGGTTATATTTATTGCTCCCATTGGTCTATGCTGTAACCAACGATGAATTCTGAAAATAGTATGAAAATTAAACTTGTTTGTATAATACACGTATGCCATAAGACAATGTTTCTAAAACTTTCATATTTTTAAAAGTAAAGACTGTACTTTATAACCCGCCAATGTTAAGTTTGCTATTTTTAGATCCATTTTTCATAAGATCGGTAAAATATAGGGAAATTAAACTTTAACACACTGTAGGTGTCGGGTTTCTTCGCAAACTACTGACATTTTTTCAATTTAAATTTTGGACCATACCATATTCTTTTTAAATTATGAATAACATAAAATTTTTACAAATTGATTTCTAAGTTTTTTGCGTATTATTAATTTATGGAGCACCTGAGGAAGTCATAATAATGTCGGTATATGTTGATATACAAGGTAATTAACTGGTAAAAATTTCAGCCCGGTACGTTTATTGGTTTCTGAGAAAAATGTACCTAGTGTTAAAAATCTAAATTTACGGGAAATTACAAGAAACAAGAAGGCATAAATCAGAAACAGAATTTACACAAACAAGTAAATTTCCCATCAACAGTTGTTTAGAAAGCTGAACCAACAGCTGAGAATACAAAAAACAGTGGTGCAGGTATTTTAAAAACCAAATTTCTCTTTGCACTAAAACGAGCAGTATAAAATTGTGATGCGGTACTGGGTTCGAATCCCACTCAGGCATGGCATATTTTCATACGTTATAAAAAATCATTTCATCCTCAATTGTACAAAAGTTCCACCCTAACGTCGTTGCTAATGACCGTTGTAGTTTATGCGAAGTTAAATAAATGAATTTAAAAAAAAATTGTGAAAAATATTCGTTCTTGGTAACAAGATGATTTTTCTGTGTAAACTTGATAAAAACTTAATTTTTTCGCAAAAAAAATTATTTTTTTGACGTAATTTAATGTTTTGTCTGGTAGATGTAGGCCTAAACTATTGAAAAACATAAAAGACCAAAAATGGAAATTTTGAGTTAAAACCGTCGTTACATCTCCCCTTATGTGGCAACTTTAAAACTAAATTTGGTAACACTGTATACTTGATGGATTAAACTGCGCGCTCTTTTTTCAAGTAGCTGACAAAATTAGATTAGTTTAATAACTTACAACCAAATTTCTGAACAGTCTAGTAATTATTCTCATACTAACAGGGAAAGTGCTTCAGATACTGTTAACTTTTCCCGATTCATTGTAAAATTGAGTTTTCGGCTTTTTTATTTGTTTCAATATCTAAATAGAGAAACAAAATGAAAACCAAATGTGGATAAAAGCTGTGTAGTGGAAAGCAGGTTTTAGTCAACTTATGATTCTGATTGTCATACGTGAGTTATTCCTTTAATTTTCTTGCTTGTTCTTATTTTGGAGCTTCATTTTTCTTTCTTTCTTTCCCGATTCTGAAAATCCTTTCTTTAATCACTTTAACCACATCAATATGTTATATTTTCTTAACTTTTCATCGGGAACACTTCTTATGTTGTTTAGTTGTTTCTCTCAAATTCTTTGTATCTTGTAGGTCGTTATCAGGTCTTTTCTGTTTTTTTTTTGACCATCTTGGTGTTTTAGAATTTTTTTTAGCTTTTCAACTACATGTTTTGTAAATGTTTCTCGGTTGATTTTTACCAGATGACCGTAGAATAGCATTGAATTTTTCTCTTTCTGATTTCATCATCCAATGTTTTGGATTTTTTTTTATTAATCTCTTTGTTTCAGTTAAATGTTTTATTGTAATGCTTCGGATTAAATTTTAAAGAAATTTATGTAAAAATATATATTGTCTTGTTGATTTTGGAGCCCCCCATGAGGACTGCTGTCATAAGATATTGCTCAGAATAAATAATTTTTTTCCGCATCCATTTCCCGTAGATTTAGAGTTTTCAATAAATGAGTGATAATACTGTTGATGTGAAATTATTCCTCTATTAGAAACACCAAACATATGATCCCTGCACTAGCACATTTTCGCTACAGCATTTCTCTAAGGTAGCTGTGTTTACCAAAAATTGACCGTATCTGTTAAAGGGAAAATCAGTAACCATAAGCAAGGTGGTATTTTACTTATAAAAAATTATTAATTTTTTTTATCTTCCATAAAAAATGTAACTTTTAATTATTATACATTTGCATTTTAATATGTATAACGAGAAAAGAAAAATATGTTTCTATTTCTTAGCCTTACTTTTTGGAAGTGGTTTTTTTTTAAATTTTATTTACAAAGGTTAAAATAAATTTCACTTTATATATTTATTTTTCTTTTTATTTATTTATATTTTTGTTTTGCTTGCTCTATATATTTATATACATATATATATATGCATATATATTACATAGAATGTCAAAAATTTGTTTGCTTGCATGTAACATTTTATATATCTGTTCTTGTTTATTATTTTTATATCTCTTTTTATTTTTGTTACTGTTCTTTGAATTATGTTTTTAATGGCGTGATACAAATATTTGCATATATGGAGTGTACATTTGTCTCCCTCTAAATTTTTTCGCATCTTTGTATTGTTTAGATTTTTTTAATCGATTTTTTAGTGTACATGATGTACATTTTATAAATAGGGTTTATAAAGCAAATTAAAAATTAAATCTGATAACAGGGTCATCACAATTTTTTTTTTGTTTTTTTTTTTTTTTGTAAAAACCAACTGCAAAATCCATTTTTTTAGCATCTTGTTTCATCACATGTATTAAACAAAATGTGTTTTGTTGTGCTGCCAATTAATTTTTAGAAATAAAAAAAGTCTTGTTAATGTAACAATTTTATGGAAAGTACCTTTTTTATGTAGTGTTATTGGATAGCTGATAAAATCGCCTTGAATTTGGTTTTTTGTTGTTGTTGTTTAGGTCAACAGCCAAAAGGCTGGTTTGAACCTGTAGAGGTTTTACTAAGTAAAACGAGGAGTGAGGTGGTTTACCATTGCCACAACTCACTGAGTGGAAAAGTACGCTTATCAGCATGCCGGGCCCTCTGAAAAGCACATATTTTCCACTCTGCAAATGATACTTTCACTTCATTCACCACAGGGTCTGGCTGTATAATGAAATTCATTACTTTCAGAGGAGATAACTCTGATTAGTGTCTTTTACACCTCTACCTCTTCTGTTCTTAAATGATTCAGTCATTCAATTGGCTGACCATGTGATAAGAAACAGAACTATTTATTTTAGCCCTGCAACGAACAGATTGAGTGTAAATAATTTGACACTCCACCTGTCTGTTATGGGCATTGGTTTTTTATTTCATCTCAACATGTTAACAAGTTACCAAGATACGACAGTTTGTATGAATCGTAATTTTTTTGAACACTTCTAATGGATGAGTACGGTACACCAGAGTTACTGGTACAGTAAAAGAATGATGATTTGATGATTAATCAGTCACTTGATCGGGGTACTGTCATCTTAGGAATTAACGGGTGTTTTATTAAGAACGCAACCCTGATTATAAGAAGATAGAAGTAATATATCGGTAAATTTTCTGTCCCCCAATCGGTATGTTGGCAACAGTGTGCTCAAGGCCAACTACCCTAAGACAGTTAAAATGTTCCTGTCAAGCATTAGTGTGGTGATAGCAGTCGTTTCGTTATATTGTGTCAGCAATGGTTTTTTTCTAAGGAAGAACGCGATTTATTGTAGAGACTTACAGTATTGTGCGAATTAATGTGAACAGACAAAATTTCAGTTTTCATAAGTTGGTTAACCAAACAGTCAAACATCCTCCCAAAAAAATGTTCTGGGGCTGTTTTTCATACTCAGGTACTGGCACACTTATTCCAATTGAAGGTATGATGAATAGTGAAAAATACAAAGCATTGCTAGGGCAACGCTTAGCTATAGAACTTAATAAAGTACAGACCGAAGGGACCGCAATTTTTCAACAAGACTCGGCTACGTGCCAGATAATAATATTACCCTTCTTGATTGGCCTGGGAATTCACCTGATCTTAATCCTATAGAAAATCTGTGGGCAATATGTAAGGCTAGGCTACAAAAATTGGACTGTACGACAAAAACAAAACTGGTGGAAGCAGTGATTCAGGTTTGGTTTAGAGATGAAGCCATCACAAACAATTGCAAAAAACTTGTGGATTCTATGCCAAGAAGACTCCAGGAAGTCATAAAAGTAAAAGGGGGACACATTAAATACTAGTTAATGGAAATTATCTCATGTAAGTGTACCTAAATGTATCTTTGTCCTAAAGAAATCATATTTACAAATTATTTCTGTTTGTTCACATTAATTCGCACAATACTGTACATAGCGAGTAAATCTTACAAATGTGTGCAAGATAAGTTTCTGTTGAAATTTGCCCGTTCTGCCGTTCCGAATTAATCGTCAATATTTCGTAAATAAATTCCATAGAACTGGGAGTGTACTCGATGAGAAACCACCTCGCCAACCAATTAAGATGGTTAACTTTGTTGGCTGGCGAGGTGGTTTCTCATCAAGTACACTCCCAGTTCTACGGAATTTATTTATCAAACGCAATATTGACGATTTATTCGGAATGGCGAAACGGGGAAATTTCAACTGAAACTTACCTTGCACACGTTTGTAAGATTTACTCGCTATGCAAGTCTCTACAATAAACATGCGTTCTTCCTTGGAAAATACCATTGCTGACACAATATAACGAAACGACTGCTGTCACCACACTAATGTTTGACTTGGAACATTTTAATTGTCTTAGGTAGTTGGCCTTGAGTACACTGTTGCCAACATACCGATTGGGGGACAGAAAATTTACCGATGTATTACTTTTATCTTCTTATAATCAGGGTTGCATCCTTAATAAAACACCTGTTATTTATACAGAGAGCTGAGGAGTAATCGCTTTGGATTGGTGCATTCTTTCACCGTTAGGTTGGCTGCCCTGTGCTGTCACTGGACGTGGTCTAGTATATCTAACAAAACTGTCAGTCGTTAGTTTTTTTGAACGTGTAATGTGTTTCATTTTTTGTCGTTGTAGAGAAGTATTGTGTCATTCTGCGCAATGGTTCTTTCTATAAAGCAACGCTTTTTTTTTTGTTGAACATGTGTTTCATGAAGGTGAAACGTACAGTGATTTAGTGAAGCGTAAGTTCTCTGAAACGTTTCCAGGTACCTCACCATTATGCGGTACAAACTCTGATACAAAAATTTTGAGCAACAGGCTCTGTTAAAGATGCTGAACAAAGTGGAAGATCGCACAATGCTGTATACCTTGGACAATTTGAATTGGCTCAAGCCGCTTCAGTGTTTATCTACTCCACTCTTCGCCCCTCGCCATGCAACGACGGTACAGTCACAATACTATACAATCGCTACTCTAATGTGCGACTCACGCACAATCACTACGCTTTGTTTTCACTCTTGTTATTAATAATAATCTGTCCGACATAATGAAGTGACTAATATTTTGTTTTCATATATGGTTTTCTGTTCATTATAATTTATTCAGACCATTTTGTTTAATTAGTTGCGTGCGTCTGTAGAGTATAGTTTAGTGAGTTTTGCAGTTTAGTTCTTGTAATTTATAATTTAAATGTCTACGGGGACAAATTAAATACATATTTTAAAATGAAATAATTATTTGTAAGTTTGTCCATTGAAATAAGGTTGTAAGCGTTTTCGTATATTAAAATTTGTAGACCCTGTTGAAAGAATAGGTTATGGATATACTTTATGCGGGGAACTGTGTGTACACGTAAGAGCAAGAGCAAGAGTTGTGCCAGTTCTAATTGTCCACAGTATATTAATGCGAAACTAGGGCATTTCCAACATCTTTTATAAACTATTCACTAATGACGTAATGATAATAATGTATAATAAGATAGACTGCCCATAACAGACAGGTGGAGTGTCAAATTATTTACACTCAATCTGTTCGTTGCAGGGCTAAAATAAATACTTCTGTTTCTTATCACATGGTCAGCCAATTAAATGACTGAATCATTTAAGAACAGAAGAGGTAGTGGTGCAAAAGACACTAATCAGAGTTATCTCCTCCTCTGAAAGTAATGAATTTCATTGTACAGCCAGACCCTGTGGTGAATGAAGTGAAGGTGTCGTTTACAGAATGGAAAATATGTGCTTTTCAGAGGGCCCGGCATGCTGATAAGCGTACTTTTCCACTCAGTGAGGAAGGCATGGTAAACCATGTGACTCCTTGTTTTACTTAGTAAAACCTCTACACATTCAAACCAGCCTTTTGGCTGATGACCTAAACAACAACAATAAGATAGTGATTATGTAATTAATAAAGTGTAGTCTTTTGATTTCTAATAATTCAAGTGTACAGCGACTTTCCTAACCGTATAGATTCGTGAATAAACGTTAAAATTGCATCGTGCTCCTGGTAATCAGTCTGTACTATTTTACAAGGGTGATGAGCTCTTAAGAGTATGCATTATCCCCCCCCACCCACTTTAGAGCTAGCCAATCACTTGCTAGCAACATTGTCAACACTTGCTTTTGTAGCTCTGTTACATATTTCGTTGTCCTTTTTTTTTGTCTTTCAATAACAACTATAACCTATAAACAAACAATCAGCTGATTTTATATTATAAAGTATTGTATGGTAACGCGCTCTATAATCGATGTGTTCAGTACGAGATGCAAGACGGGAATGAACTATTACCGCTCTTATACGCATGTGCACGGAATGTTTGTCAGGTACAATCTGACAACGCTGGTAAACGTTCTGAATGGTCTAAACATGTGGAACAGCAGAGCTCATCATCCGTGAATATTAAATGACAACACACTAATAATTTTCATTACTGTTTTAATTTTCTTTTCCCTTATTCGCTTTCTCTTACATGCACATGTTTCAGTGGATCTACCGTCAGATAAATAATTAGTAGGTTTTTAATAAATTGTCGCTTTTGATTTTTTATGTTTTGGATTATGGTGCATCCACCAAAACATGTAACTTCCAACAAAGTGAAATAAGTGAAAAGAAAAATAAAAAATAAATGAAAACTAATAGTAGTTTTGTCCGTTTATTTGTGATACTTAAATGAAAGAAAAAGATGAATGTATTATCGGCTGTGCAAAAACTACTGAGGCACTTTCCACAAAATTGTAATCTTTCAAATTGTATAATAAATTTCACTAACCTTCTTATTAAACTGCGTCAATTTTTATCTTCAATTACACGTGTTTCGGTGGATCCACCATCATCAGAGTAAATAACATAATTGAAACTAAAAAATTTTTTTCACTTATTTATTTTCTATAGAAGATGATACATCTTCAGTCATTTGTATAAAATGTTAATATTGTATAGATTTTAAATAAATAGATAAAAAAACTTGTTTGTTTCAATTATGTTACATACTCTGATGGTGGATCCACCGAAACACGTGTAAGTAAAGATAAAAGTTGACGCAGTTTTAAAAGAAGGTTAGCGAAATTTATTATATAAATTTATTATTATAAAATAGAATTTACTTTCAAATTTTGTTCGAAAGATAATATTTATACTCTAAAGATAACTTTATTTTGCGATTAAGATATTAAAAAAATTGATTTTCATTTAGTTTTATAATTGAAAGGTGGTGCTAAATGAATGTACTGCATGCCCTCCCTGATTGTCATTTTTAATTTTTTTTTGTTTTGTTTTCAGAGTAACCACCAAAAAATAACCGTTTTAAAATGATTTCATTTAACGCAAATATGTCTGATATCGACATAAAATGTCTAAACAAATAAAAAGATGTTGAAAAAAAGCGTTACGGGAGACTAATGTTACATATTGTATATATTTTTTTTAAATGCTCATGCTGAAAGCAAGAACTGTTTTGCATTTTTTATGTTTTTTATTGGGTGCAGATTGATTGTACTCTGGCTATGGTACTATGAAAATGATAATTTTTTTGTAATTTGAATTTTATTATTATTATTATTATAGGCTATATGAATAGTTGTATGAAATCTTTTTGTTTTTGATCGTTTATTTGAAATAAGTGACATGATTTTTTGTCGTCTTTTTATTATACTTGTTTATTTGGTGATATGGTGTGTGTTTGGGATTCATTTTTATGTATTCATGTTATTATTATTATTATTATTATTATTAATTTATTTATAAGGTATTTTAGTATTTTTAAGATTAGTCGTAAGTTGTTTTAGTATGAATTCTTATCTACAAAGAAGTATTAGTTAGTTATACATATGTATGAAAAATAAGCAAATGTGTAAGGCTGGCTAATATTTTTTCACAAATATTCTTTCTTGTGATAGCCACCGATGTTTTTTTACTCAGGTTTGACCGACTGGTTTTAATTAGTCACCCGATCGAAGCAAAATTATTCGTATTTAGTACGTTTTCTAACATATTTTGTGGTCACCTAATGGAACAATTAAAAAAATGAAATAAACAATTTTATTATAGTTTTCTGATGGGAAATTTTAATTTGTCTGCCCAACAAAAAATGTTACGCAGGCGTACGAAGGGTTTAGAATATGGTGCAGCTGTAAAGAGCTTATTATATTCCTCGAATGTATTCATTCTTTCTTTAGACCCCCTCCATTTTATAAGTTTTTTATGGGGCTGTTTACCCCAAGTCTTTCTATGGAAGATTACCTAGAGATTGAATTATAATATTTTGTATCTAGATACAAGTTAATTGCTAAATATATCCGTGTTATTTATAGATATTGTCTAAAAGTATACTGCACCATTAACGACTCCCATGGTAACCGTAAGTTGTTTATCTAATGATGTCCATCATTCTGTTATTGTGTGTTAGGGAAATGTTAGGGAAATGTCCATCATGGGCTGGTCAAGTTAGACCGGGATACAGACTACCTCTATCCTCACCCGACTCATTTTCTAGAGCATACAGTGGTCAGTGACAAAGTGGATAGGAAGAAAATTTACCGTATAAAATCCTTTTCATGAGACAATCATGATTTTTTCTCATGGCTGGTGGTAAATGTTTTCTAATGAAAAGGGGTTGGCCCAAGAAGTCACATTTCATGCACATTTCAAGACTTAACTTGCGGTTATCGTTCCTCACAATGGTATCAAGCCCACTTAGATAAAAATTACTCTGTAAAACGAATTGAATGATAGTATTTTTGTTTCCTGATTGCGACTTTGATTTACTGACTTCCGGTTTTGGGCCAATTCCGGTCAAAACCGGAACTTCAAACCCAATCCAGGCCTACTAACTTTTTATGTAGATTGTGCTTAGGTGATCAGCCAGTTGGCTGGTTTGAACCTGTAGAGGTTTTGCTAAGTAAAACGAGGAGTGAGGTGGTTTACCACTGCCACAACTCACTGAGTGGAAAAGTATGCTCATCCGCATGCCGGGTTCTCTGAAAAGCACATACTTTCCACTCTGCAAATGACACTTTCACTTCATTCACCACAGGGTCCAACTATACAGTATAATGAAATGTATTACTTTCAGAGGAGATAACTCTGATTAGTGTCTTTTACACCTCTATCTCTTCTGTTCTCAAATGATTCAGTCATTTAGTAGTTGGCTGACCATGTGATAAGAAACTGAACTATTTATTTTAGCCCTGAAACAAAACAGATTGAGTGTAAATAATTTGACACCTACCTATCTGTAATGGCATAGCTTCCCCCTGTCAATACCATTACTCGTAACTAGACTAGATACACAATATTAATAAGAGTAGATTTAAAACCCCACTGTAAAATCAGGAAGTTTGATTTGATGGACAGAGCTGGCGAGAAGAAAGGAACATATATGGTCGGGTCACCTTCTATCATCAACCTTTTTTTTTTTTATCCGAGGCGGCGAGAAAAGCTTATGTTCACTCCCTGACGATGGGGTAAGTAGTGTTGGACTCAATTGAGACGTCCTCGTCCAGCCCCAAGGAGGTCGCAACCGCCGCCTGGGCACTTTTTCCAACATCAGCAAACAACCCTCCACGTCCCTCGGAACTGTTTATATAATACTACAAGGGAAATGTTGTCGGGTTAAAAAAAAAAATTACATACTGTCAGCAGGGATTGGAAGAGAACCGTAGCCTAATTACCTTCTCGCTTTCATTCATCCCTTTCATCACCAGCTGAGGAAATTAGTGTGCCTACCTTACCTACTGAGATCGGGACAGGAGTGATTCACTGTGGGAGAGGGCGATCCCACTCATCTCCATATCTGATCGTTCATCAACCTTGTGCTTTTACCGATGTTTGGATTTTGGTCTAGTCGGGCCGGGTTGCAATGAATCCAATGTAGGTTCACCCATAGGGCTCTGATTCACTCAGATATGGCCCACGTATCTTTCTCCCAAATAGCTAATGGTTGTACTGACCCTAGTTAAGTTCAGCACCCACAACCGGATGGCCCTGTTGTGTTTAGCCGATTGTATGATACATGGTGTTGTGCAGAGGCACTCCCTCCTCTTAACTACTTGGGCCCATATGGCCATGATCCAAGTACTTTCAAAGTTGCGTAACTGTCATCTGAGTGAATCTCTTTTCGTCTCTCTTTTTAAATTTCTCCCAGTTTAAGTTTCCCTCTTTAAGTTGCCAGTATGCTCAGTACTTTGTTTACCAGCAATCGGCAATTATGTACAGCGAAATGGACAAAGCATAAATTTTAACACAAACCTGAAACTTTTGTTCATAATATTATCGTTTATGATGGCAATAACTATATTCCTTGACAGTTTAACAATTTCCATTAGAAACAGCATTAAAATTGTTTACTTCTTTTTTTGAAGCATGTTTTCCTAACTATATACAGTGAAATGTACAAAGCATAAATTTTAACACAAACCTGAAACTTTTGTTCGTAATATTACTGTTTATGATGGCAATAACTATATTCCTTGACAATTTAACAATTTCCATTAGAAACAGCTTTAAAATTGTTTACTTTGTTTTTTTGAACCACGTTTTCCAGTTAGCTTACTACAAAACAATTGTTAACAGTTGTATCGTCATATTTATACAGCAGTATTTTATTTACGATTGTGTTGGTCAAATAATTGGAGACGATCAAATTTAAGAAAATGATTACATCCAGCAGAAGATTTGTGAAGAAATTACAAATTGGCTTTCTGTCTTATTTATTGATTAATTATTATTTCGACAGAAATATTAACAGATCGATATGAAAAACAATTTGTGATAATCTGTTATCGTTTTATAATAATCTGAGTAAGTGGTCGAGATGATAGATAGGTAGGCTGTGTTTTTGGAATTGTATGCGTGTGTGCAAACGTGCATGCATGTCTCTTTTTGTATATATATGTATGAATGTACAATGTTTATGTGTGCATTGTGTTAGTCATTAATTTATTTTTACATTCCGTGCTGAATAGCATGACAATAAATTTAATAAAAAAAAAAAAAATGGAAAAAATTTCCGTTTTTGGAAAATTTAATGAGTTGAATTACCTTTACTTGATCTGATAGATTGTTATTGTTGCCACGCTATTCACACGAGCTGTGTACACTATAGTAATAAATATAGCACAGGCTAAGTTCTATCTTTTTTTAAACAAACAAACAAAAAAAAGCGAAAGCTGATGTGTGACAATTTTAATTGAAAGGTTTGTTTAATTGTTGTGTGTTTAAATCACTTGTACGCTGCGAACATTGCTTCTACTGTCTTAGATCCTGTCTCGCTCCTTGTTACAATGCCGGCCCCATTGGCGTAGTTGGTAACGTGCACGCCTCTCATCGTGCGGTCTTGGGTTCGAATCCCACTCAAGCACGGCATATTTTCATACGTTACAAAAAATGATTTTCATCCCTCACCATCTGCATTAGCAGTAATTGCAGAACAGTCGAACGTTAAACAAAAAAAAAAAAAAATTACCATGTGCTAGGTGGAACCGCAGTCCAATCCATTGTTATCTTTAACCAGGACACCTTCTGTTGCCTACCAGTACCAGTGTTTCTTTCCAATATAATTATTTTAAACCAAATTATTATTTATTTTATTTTTTTATATTAAAATAAAAATAATTTTATTTATTTTAAACCAAAGGGCTAAAAAAAATAGTTCTGTTTCTTATCACATAGTCAGCCACTTATATGACTGAACTATTTAAGAACAGAAGAGGTAGAGGTGTACTGTGACACTAGTCAGAGTTATCTCCTCCGAGAGTAATGAATTTCACTATGCAGCCAGACCCTGCGGTGAATGAAGTGAAGTTGTCATTTGCAGGGTGGAAAGTGAGTGCTTTTCGGAGGGCCTGGCATGCTGATAAGCATATTCTTTCAACTAAGTGAGTTGTGGCAATGGTAAACCACCTTAATCCTCGTTTTTACTTAGTAAAACCTCTAGAGGTTTAAACCAGCCTTTCGGCTGTTGACCTAAACAACACAAACCAAATTGATAACAATCACCTCAAAGAACGTGTTCCAATTTTATAAAGCTCCTTTACTGCATGCATGAGCTCTCTACAATTTCTCATCTGTTTTTCAGGTTTTCCACGCGACATGATCCAAACCTGTGCTCCACCCCGTAAGACCCGAAATGTAGCATTTTATAATTCTCTGCGTTAACTTTGAATTGAAATTATCGTTGAAAATTGATTACCTCGTACTAAGAAGGGTTGTACAAGCAGCCTCTATTCTACATTTAATCTCCAACCGATTGTCCAAAGCGGTCAGTAATGTGATTTCCCAAATGATTAACTCTTTTTATAAAATTTTCCCTGCCCATTACAGACAGGTGGAGTGTCAAATTATTTACACTCAATCTGTTCGTTGCAGGGCTAAAATAGATAGTTCTGTTTCTTATCACATGGTCAGCCAATTAAATGACTGAATCATTTAAGAACAGAAGAGGTAGATGTGTACTGTGACACTAATCAGAGTTATCTCCTGTGAAAGTAATGAATTTCATTATGCAGCCAGACCGTGTGGTGAATGAATTGAAGGTGTCATTTGCAGAGTGGAAAATATATGTGCTTTTCAGAGGACCTGGCATGGTGATAAGCGTTCTTTTCCACTCAGTGAGTGTTGGAAATGGTAAACCACCTCACTCCCCGTTTTTACTTAGTAAAACCTTTACAGGTTCAAACCAGCCTTCCTTCCGGCTGATGACCTAAACAACACATCCTATGTACATTTATCCAATATATACAAATCCTGTTCTATTTTTCCAAAATTATTGCCTGATTTTTTCACATGTTTTGCATAATTAATTTTTGAGTAAGAATGTACGCCAATTTATAACCTTTGTTTACACTAAGATAGAACTAAGCCTCAATTGAGAGTAGATATTAATATTAGTGCTAGAATGGAGTTGTACTTTAACATTACGTTAAAATGAAATGACAAAATAATTGATTTTTTTATTGGCGACAGAAGTTACTGTTTGAATTTATCTCAACCGATTGATGTTATTGTAATATCTACGAATCGTATATTGTGAATGTGTATAGAGTGGCTCATCGATACTTTGGGGACTGATTCTAGCGCTTAAAATACACGGTTATCATAAAAGGATGGTGCGGTTTCAAGCATGGTTTAAAGAAAAACCGAATTACTTACAGTTAATGTTGTTTATTCATCTAATTTGTCATCTCAAACAGTTTTTTTACGTAATTAATAAATTTCAATATTTGCGCCGTTAGTCGCTTAACAAGGGTCCAAACGATACTCAACTTTTCTCCAAACATTCGTTAACATTTCTTCGGTTATGGTTGTCATTGCTTCATTAATCCTGTTTATTAAGTGATTCAAGTTGCGAATTTTTTGTGAATAAACAATGCTTTTGATGTACCCCTACAAGAAAAAATGATAAGGTGTCAGGTCTGGACTCCTTGGAGGCCACAGCATAGGTCCTTGTCGGTCTATCCATCGAACTCCGTGACCAATGCACTGAAGTGTGGAGGAATCTTGTTGGAAATAAAGTTGATGGATGTTTTCGAGTTCATGTTTGCGTTGTTTATTCACAAAAAATTTGCGACCTGAACCACTTAATAAAAAACAGGATTAATGAAGCAATGACAACAACTACAACCGAAGAAATGTTAACGAATGTTTGGGGAGAAGTTGAGTATCGTTTGGACATTTGTCAAGTGACTAACGGCGCACATATTGATTTTTATTAATTATGTAAAAAAACTGTTAAGAGACGACAAGTTATATGAATACACAACATTAACTGTAAGTAATTCGGTTTTTCTTTAAACCAAGTTCGAAACGACACCATTCTTTTATGATAATCCTGTATTATTATTCATACCGAAATATTTCACTTGTGTTTCAGCTTCAATGATTAAAGAAGCCCATATACTATAGGCCTAATAGCGTAATTCCAGATCACAAATTGTGTACGTTTTGTTTTTGAACTGAAAAATAAAATAATAAAATTAATCCCAGAATCATATTTTTAATAGTTTCTAGGTAAAATTTTTATATAATTGAAGATATCGTAGTCGGTAAATGTTTTATGCGTCATATCATTGTGAGCTTCAACGTTTAGCATTACCAACATACCTTCACCTCTCAAATTCTTGTCATCCATTGTTGCCACGTGGTGTTCAGATAAGTAGAGTTATGTACGATTATGTCACGTAATAATTAGACTACGACGTAAACTTTAAAATTAACTGAAAATCAAAACTGGAATTTAATACGTTCTATTCAGAGATATATATACTGTGGCTAACTCCATCGACCCTTAAGTTCGCAATGATATGATGCGTATTTTGGGCCTTGTAGATTGTGCGTGAAATATTCAATTCAGAAAAACTTGTTTATTTATTTTTGTTTTTTTTTTTTTACAGTGCATTCTAGTGTTTCTCTTTGTAAACTTTGTAGTGTTTCTTTTGTAAATTATTTACTTTTTGATTTGTGTTAAATATCATCATATTTATTGTGCAGTTCCAAGCTCTGTGTAATTGTGGGGCGAAGGGGTGTGGGTGAGGTATAATGAATTAGTGACGCATCCTGGGAGAACGATTGTTCTATTACTCTGATACAAAACATTCAATTTCAAACTTTCATATTTAACATATTTGTTGGTATATATTACAATTATTTATGTACAGTCCAGCCTCTGTTAGTTAGCTCCTCCTACAGTCAACAAACAAAAGCCACCTACTACAGGGTGCACGCTACACTCCACCACTTTACCGATATCGTATTCCTATTAAGTTAACTATGTTTTAAATTATAAGTACTTAAAGCACTAGAAACATCAGTCATGATATGATGTACGCCTAACGATTTCATTTATAAAAATAATTTTAAAAGTATTTAGTATTTAAATACTTTTGAAAGTATTTTGTTGTTACTTTTTAATCAGCATGTACACATTTTTACTTTCTCTTGCCTATATGAATATATAGGAAGGAAAGTATTGTTTTCATGTCGATTTTTCGAAATCGAGTTTTCACCGGATCTATACGTTTTCAGACCCCCTGAACCCAAAAAACATGTTTTTAGCGATTGGTCTGTGTGTGTGTGTGTGTGTGTGTGTGTGTGTGTCTGTGTGTGAACAGAATATCTCAAGAACGGAACATCGTACGAACTTGAAACTTGAAACTTAAGTTACATACCACTACCAAACCCGACACGAACATTTTCATCAAAATCGGTCAACCGGAAGTAGTAGTTTATTCGTGTAATTTTTCACTTTTTTGCGATTTTCTCAAAAACTGGTCCTACGATTTTTTTTAAAATCGCCTGGTTTACTCAATTTTTTATTCTCTACAAGATAGGGTAGGCGCCATGTTTGCTGAAATTCTGCGTGAGGCTGTTTTTACGTAAAAACATTTTCTTTTTAAGATTGCAGCTTTAATATGCATTTTAGCGCAAAACGTTATATAATAAAAGTTGTAGAGAATGTAAAATTCTACAACTTTTATTTCAAACATTTTTTTGTATAACGCTTAGTTTAGCGGTAATTAGCAATTTTCTGTTTTTTTCTTACGAAAACGTGTGAAAAATCTATTTTTTTAAGATTTCGGCCTTAGAATGCATTTTACGACAAAAGTGTATAAAATAAAATTTATAGGAAATTAAGAGATCTACAACTTTTATTTAAAGCATTTTTTTGTAAAGTGCCTAGTTTAGTGTGAATGAGCGATTTTCCTTATTTTTAAGCTAAACTGAGGTTGATTTTAATTTTGCGTATTTCACTAATGTTTTTTGAGGTTAGTTTGTGTGTTCATTTCTAATGTTTTAATACTAATGTTAGGTTATATTGTTAATAATTTGCATTGGCAAGAGAAAGTTGTGTGAGTGTTCACACCAGATGTTTTTATAATGCGCATGCTCAGTGACGTAATTGTTTGTTGACAGTAGAAGCAAACTACGAAAGGTTGGACTTTACATATTTTGTTATAAATTAGCAAGTTAAATATTATGTAGCTGGGAGGAATGCAGTGCGTTGTTATAGTAGTGGCAGAATGAATGAGTGTTAGTAGTAATTCACAGCTCATGGCATTTGTAGTGGTAGCGTGTACTAACTAGACTAAAAACATATTCTTATCATCCGGCGTATTAATTTAACAAATACCTACCGGGTTATTAACTTTGTAGGATTCATAATATTTAACTTAACATTTTATAAATCAAAACATGTAAATAAATAATTGTAATAAATACAAACAAATATGTTAAATACGGAAAGTTTGAAAACGAATGTTTTGTATCAGAGTAATAGAACAATCGTTCTCCCATTCATTATACCTCACCCGCACCCCTTCACCCCCCCCGCAACTACACGGAGCTGGGACTCTAGCAGTATTTAGTACAGATTGGATTGGGACAGCCTCATTACATATTTGTAAATGAACACATAATTTGCATTAATTTACATAATTTTACATAATACACATTAGTTTACATAATTTTACATAATAATTTACCAATAATAATTTTACATAATTTAAGTTTACATAATTTTTATTTGATTATGATGTGATGTATCAAATATTTCTGTAAGTTTTTTTGTTGTTTCATTACAATTTACAAGCAGAATTTTGTGTAAATTGAAATGATGAAAATCGAGAAACGTTGTAGGCATCGGCTAAAGATTATCTGGAAAGTGGAAAGTTGGGAGTTTGCAAAACATGTAGTTTGCTCTATAATTAGAAGTGCCTCATACTTGTTGTATATAGTAAAACATTTTAAAATATTATTTTATTAATTTTTTGTTTGTTAAGTTTTTTATCGCACAAGAGAGTTTTTTTAATACTTGCGTATTCCCTACTACATTAGTAGAAATTAGTGTTTATTTTTCCTGTTGTATTTATATTTTTGTGTTGTTTGTTTATTTTTTTTTTTTTTTTTAGTTATTTATAAAATATAAGCTGCATGCTCATTTTTCATTTGATTCATTTTATATATTGTAATTTTGTTGTATATTATGCTTTATTATTTTGTTTTACTCGTACGAAAATACTGGTTATTATCTGAAGTCTAATGTAAAATTCTTTACATTAAAATATAATTTTCTCTAGCCATATTTTTGCTCATATTTTGGTATTTTGGGTAGGGTCTGAGCTGAATTTTTCTTTAAAATTAGTCATTTAAGGTCTCGCTGTACTTGGTTCTATCATTATAGTAAACCAGCCCTCTGAGCCTTCAACATCTGCACGGAGGTTTTTTAAAAAATTGTAATTTTGCAAATTCACATTTTATGAGCTGGGCAGAGGAAAAGAAAGGTTTCTCGTAGTGTGAATGTACAGCTTTTTTAAGTAGTGGCCACCGAGGCGGTTAGGTCATTCAAGCCAAAAAAATAACCCTTTTTAGAAAAGACTGTGCAAAAGACATAATAGCCTAGTACTACACATAACTGTATTATACTACAGTAGTTAAGCACTTTTGAATTTTTTTGTTGATTTATACCCAAAAATAAATTAAATTAATGTGTACTTTAGGGTGTTTTTTACTTTCTCTTACCTATATGAATATATAGGAGGGAAAGTATTGTTTTCATGTCGTTTTTTCGAAATCAAGTTTTCACCGGATCTACACGTAAACAGACCCGCTGAACCCAAAAAAATGTTTTTAGTGATTGGTGTGTGTGTGTGTGTATACAGAATATCTGTAGAACGGAACATCGTACAAACTTAAAACTTTAAGTTACATACCACTACCGGACCAGGCAGGAACATTTTCATCAAAATCGATCAATCGGAAGTAGCAAAATCGCCTGGTTTACTAAATTCATTGTGGCTATTTTCACCTTTATTATTATTATTAATATTTTATGGCCTACAAAGGACCACTTTAGTCATTTTACATTTAAAGTCTTTCCTTCTTTTTTCCTTTTCTTTTCCGCCCAATATTTTTTCATCCTTTCCGAGCGCAATTTTCTTTCCTCCTCTGGAACCACTCTTCCCAATCGTTGCTTGTTCCTTCCCGGCTGTAGTATAACGCGTTCGTCCTTCAATATCTTCAATGCATCTGTCTTGTGTTTTAAATCTTCTATTGTAATTTGTAACCTTCCAATATCTTCCTTTAATTCTGTGATCCATTTAATATCACTTTTACTATACCACAGTTTTTCTATTATTTTCCTGCTAGTTCTATTTTCAGGTGTCCTTAAAAGATGTCCCAGGAATGATATTCGTTTCTTTTTAATTATACTTGTAATAGGTTCTATGTTTTTGTAGACCATTTCGTTGGAAGCTAATCTCCAAACTCCGTCTACTTGATAGTTTTTGTTCAAGCAAGTTCTGACTATTCTTCTCTCAATCCTGAGGACCTTATCTATTGCAATGGTATTTGTGATTTTAAATATTGTTTCACTTGCGTATGTAATTTGTGGTAGGGCGACTGTTCTGTAGTGTCTTAGTTTTGTATTTATTGAAAGACATCTTTTATTATGTGTGTTCCTAGTAGCATGTTTAATCCTAGTTAGTTTGTCTATTCTATTCTGCCAAGATGGTTTTTCGTTCAAGTTGCAGGTGATTACTTCCCCCAAGCACTTAAATCTCTGCACAATTTTTATATTGTGGTTGTCCAACCTTATTTTATCTGCAAGTGGAGTATGAGTTAGTAATATTTCTGTTTTTTCAAACGATATCTTTAAACCAATCTTCTGAGCTATATCTTCTACCTTTATTTTCACCTTTATTAGTAGCAATTTTAAACAATTCCGCGCAGCTCTTACCAAACCAGGCCCTCAAATTGGTGAGCCAGGAAGTTTTTCTTCTACCAGGATTCCTCTTTTGCTTTTATTTTTCCCTGAAGAATGCGTTGTTGTAGATCATATACGAGGCGTGTTTTTTAAGTAAGTACCGTTTTGGAATTAAAAAAAGACGTGCAAAGATATCGCAATAATTTTATTTTTACATGAAAGCCTGTACCTTAATCTACTTTTCTACATAATTTCCGTGAATATTGAGGCACTTGTCATAACGTGGCACCAGTTTTTGAATACCCTCCTGATAAAATTCTGCCGCCTGATTTGTTAACCACTGCATCACAAATGTTTTGACTTCGTTATCGTCTTGAAGACGCCGACCGCCCAGGTGTTTCTTCAAGTGCAGGAACAAATGGTAGTCGCTGGGGGCCAAATCAGGGCTGTATGGAGGATGATCTAGAGTTTCCCATTTAAATGATTTGATGAGATCTTTGGTCTGATTAGCCACATGTGGACGGGCATTGTCATGCAGCAAAACGATACCCTTACTCAACTTGCCACGTCTTTTGTTCTGGATTGCACGACGCAGATTTTTCAATGTCTCAGAATAAGACGCTGCATTGATTGTCTCATTACGAGGCAGAAACTCCACTAGCAATACTACTTTTCTGTCCCAAAAAACTGTGCACATGATTTTCCGGGCAGAAATTGTTGCACATTTGTGCGGCCATCTTTAAATGCTCTCACCCATTTCCTTACCATTCCATCACTCATAATGTTTTGTCCGTAAACTTCAACGATCTCACGATGAATATCGATCGGTTTTACGCCTTTAGCACTAAGAAATCGTATAACAGCCCGTACTTCACAATCAGCGGGACTCACGATTGTCGGAGGCATCTTAAACACTCAGTAAACAACGTATACAATGAAGAATCAGACTGTAATGGCGTCAGTGCGTAGACAAGAGATGTAGGTAACCAGCGCGCATGCGCGGAACGCCGACCGTAGCGCTGCGGCGGCGGAATCGCAAAACGGTACTTACTTAAAAAACACGCCTCGTACAACCACAATTGAAAAGTCTGAAGCGTGTGTGCAGTCTGTGATGACGTAGTAGCAATAGTAACTGTTGACATTCAGTATGGCTCTTTTGTTGAGATTACGCATTCTAATTAATAATTAATGTAATTGTTTGCCGTTGTCAATGCACTGCAATCTATAACAGATGCTCGGTCAACTCCAGTTATTACTCTCTCTTCTCCTATATATTTTTTTTCCTTCCTGGAGACTCCAAAGGGAGTATAGGACATGTCAAGATAAAACTGATAAACTGAAAGTTTATCACCAATGATAAATTTATCACTTACCACCAAAAATTGTTTTTGCTACTGCTTTCTTCATTAGGCTTGTCATGAACCCTATTGAATTAAATATCACACACAATGAAAAATTAAAAAATCAATGTGTAGGGGAAGGAAAGTATTGTTTTCATGTCAATTTTAACTAAAAATACTCGTTTTCAGGTCTCCTGAACCCAAAAAATATGTTTTTACCATTTTGTGTGTGTGTGTGCGCGCGCGCGTGTTTATGTATGTGAACAGAATATCATAGGAATTTCAAACTTAGGACTTATACTAGGTAGAGGTGCTTTAGTGAAGGGACCAGACATGGACATTTTCATCAAAATTGGTCAAACAGAAGTAGTAGTTTATTAAAAAGTGTCTCATTTACTAAATTTTTGTGCTTTACAAGATGTAAAAGTCACATTTGGTGAAATTCGGAGCAGGGGGCGGTGCAGTCTTGGTAACAAAAAAATTTTAACATTGTGGCCTTAGATTTTATTGTATAATAAAAGTTGTAGAAAATTAAAAATCCTCCTACAAGTTTCATTTCAGACATTTTTTTTCTACAGCACTTATTTAAGCATCAATTAGTGATTGTCTGTATTTTGTTAATTGAAATCAGTAAAAAAAATTGAGACTTTTTATGATAGTGGTGTTAGTTTGCATTTTACGTCAAAGTATTTAACCGAAGTTTTAGAAAATTGAAAATTTTTTATTTCAAGCATTTTTTATACAGAGCTGAAACATTTTTTTAATACTCATCATTAAACATAGGTTATATTTTTCATTATTTACATTGCCAAGAGAAAGTTGCGGGAGTGTTACACCTGATTTCTCCCAATATTATTCTTCAGATAAATCAGTACTTTCGTGGTTTATAAAATATGTTCATTTTTTTTTAAATTAATTATATTTAATTTAGCCTACTTATAAAATATAAATTTGTGTAATTATTTATTTTTGCATGTTCATTATTATTTTTCGTTTCATATGTTTTGATTTAAGTTTGATTGTGCAATCATTCCGTATAATGGGGCCAGACTAAAAATGTTATCAATATTTACATCATGTGCGGTGGGGGGGGAGGGGCTTACTGTATAATGGAAACGCATGCCCTTCTTGTGGGAACTATTGTATGTTTATCACATTAACCGATTAACCTGTGTCTACGTTCACAATTAAATCGCTCCATTATTTAATAGTTTTTTTTTATATTCCTAATTATTTGTGTACGTTGCAATCTGTTCAATTGAGAACAATAAGCAACCCCATGACCCAATCAGATGAGGATGATGTGTATGACGTGTAGTCTTGCACAGACTCAGGTCGACCATTCCTGAGAATGTATAGTCAATTGAACCCCAACCATCAAAGTACACCACTGTCTAGCATTCAAACCCGTATAAAAGTAACTACCTTTACTAGGATTTGAACCAGGAACATTCGTCTCTGAAAATCAGCTGTTAAACAGCTGATTTTGGCGACGACTTTACCTCTAGACCAACCCGGTAAGTTTTTTAATAGTAGCGTAATTTTTTTTTTGCACCCTGGAGACTCTATGAGGAGTAGAGGACATGTCAGTTATAACACCTGAAATACATAATAAGAATCACACAATGTATCACTACTATCAAGAAAGAAATTCTTGTACGCTATAAAAAGTTTCACCGATCAAGTAATTTTTCAGATTCTTTTTAAAGGAATGCAAATGATCACAACATTTTGAAAATTGGGGCAATTTATTCATGAATTTTCTCCCTGCATAAGTAGGTTTTTGTTGAAACAATTTTGTGGAGCGATTAGCCACATAATAACCATTTCTGTTTCTCGTGTTATGATTGTGTGAACATTGAAATTCTGCGTAAAATTATTATGCCTAACATACATAAATCACCTGAAAAATGTAGAGAGAGGGAACTGTAAGCAATTTAAGCTCCTTAAATAGTGGTGTGGATGAGGTTAGCTGGTTAGCTCCCACCATACACCTAATAGCTTTTTTTGAATTTTAAAAACCCTATTCATATTACCCATGCTAGAATTACCCCTTACTAAGTCCCCATACTAACCGGTCGTTTGGTCGACCGGTTTCTATGCCGAGGTTTCTTGGTTCAATTCCTGATCTAACATTTTTTCATTTGTATTTAATCTCATATCATTGCTATGCACTAGCTAACGCTTATGTAGGCGTCATCACTCAATAAAATTGGTTTTTATAAATTTAGTAATATCGATGCGAAAATGTTTTAAACTAAATTACATATTTCTTCTGATACAAGCGAGAGGAAAACTCATGTTGAAATGTAAATGATTCAAATAATTTTTGTTGGGTTAGTGTGCTTCAAAAAATGTCACCCCCTGGGTGCTGGCTTTTGGCTTGTGCCCTGCTTTGTTTCTTAAACCGCATTTCTCTTGTACCAAACATCAACATACGAACTACGAAGTTCTTGAGTAGTAAGTTTTTTTTACTTCTTCTTCTCTTCACGGTTTAGGCCTTGGTCTGTTCCGACATCACTCCAGCTCTTCAACTCCATCTTTTCCTCGGTCTACCCGGAGCTCTTCTGCCTTGTGGTGTTATATTCCCACATCTGCTTCGGTATTCTTCCATCCGTCATTCTGTTTAGATGTTCCTTCCATCTTTCCTTGTACTTTATGATTCTCTTATGCATTCAATAACAACCTGTAGTTCCTTTCTTATCTCCTCACTTCTTATGTGGTCCATCCTGGAGCATCCTTTTACTCCTCGCAAAAAACTCATTTCTGCCAATTCCAACGTTTGTTTTTTCCGTTGCGTCAATAGCCAAGCCTGTGAGCCATACAAGAGGGTAGGAACCGCCATAACCTTATACAATCGTATTTGTGTATCTGTTCTCGTCTTATTTCTCAGCGTCCTTCTAATTGTTCTGCTTATATTTCTAAACCTTACTACCTTCCTGTCTATATCCTTTGCTCAGTGTCTAAACTCAATTCATATCCAATAAATAAATTATTTTCAGTTTATTTTTACTGAATCAGCAATTCAGAGTACCATTATTCTCCCTTTCTCAGGCTATTTTCGAAAATATTTTAAGAACGCCCTAGTATATGTGTGATTTACGCAAGGATCTTCCAGAATGTCCGAGTGTGTAGTTTATTTTACTTAACTTTGGAACTGGTGTAAACAAATCATGTGAAAGAATGAGATTAGAATGACTGGCGCGAGTCATATTTTTAGAACAGTCATCATTCTGTGCTAGTGACTGCTTCAAATACAGTAATACCACTCAGAGCTTCTTCTTGTGAGCAGATCAATGCTTCATTCTTATTTGGACGTATTTGATTTTGTGTCTAAATATATAGTTACTTGAGTCATTAGTTTGCCCTTGTTTGCAACGAGGGGTAAAGGGGGAAAGCATCAGTGCGCATGCACGACTGCTTTAATTTCAGTACGACAAACATAACAACTTATACTATACCCAGAGCATATACAGCTGTGATATCGCAGAACCTTTTGTAGGTTAACTGTATGAATATAACTGTTTGTTACCGTAAACAGAAATGTTAGTTTCTCGAAAATGTGGGCAAACTATTCACAGCGCTCAACAAAATATAATATGCAATGTAATAAAATATTGTGAAGTTGAAGCTTAACAAAAATGGGTATCCGTGCCTCTTAACAAAAGCTGTGAGCGAGTGGCTAACTACTGTGATGTTTCTCTTTGCACAATTCGAAAAATAATGAAGGAAATTAAGGACGTGAAGAAGCTATTCTTTAACAGTTTTGTTGAGACCTGGTAAAAAAAGAAAACGGTTAGGTAGATACTAGAGAGACTGATAATGAATATGCCAAAGACAGCAATAGTAAAGAAGGCGATTCATTCGTAATTATAGTAAATCAAACATTTCTAGTCATGTAATAATTAATCTATAGGGAATATTACAGGTTATATTTATTTCTTGTAAGGTTTATGAAGAAAACGTTTTCTCGGAATAAACCACAGCTTACAAAATGTATATGTAGAAACTGCACGGTAGTGAAATGTACGAGTACTGTCTCACTGTTGAGGTTGGCAGCACTGCAAATATTTCACTTTCCTTCCCCACAGCCCATACGTACGCAAAAGGCAATCTCATGACTTCAGTATCTATAATTTCAACTAGGTTTGAATCGGTTGGGACGGGTCACGCTGAGCATTTTCCGTAACCTCAGTTACACAAGCAGTAGTAGAGCGAACAGTGTGTTTACACCGTTCCAAAGATAAGTGGAATAAAATTATAGTTTGTGGCAATTTTTTACCATCTGTCATTTTGCCATGTCAATCCGTCACAAATTAAAAGAGATAGCAACTATCGGTTTTCGTATTTGTAATCTACACAAAAAGTTAGTGGGCCGGGATTGGGTTTGAAGTTCCGGTTTCGACCAGAAGTCAAGAAATGAAAGTCTGTATAAAGAAACGATTGTCACCCGATTCCTTTTAAAGAGTAGCTTTTGTTACTTGAGCTAAGTGGACTTGATCCATTATTAGGAAGGATAACTCGAGTTGAGTGAACACACTTTTTTTTTTTTGCATCCAGGAGACTCCAAAGGGAGTATAGGACTTGTCAAGATAAAGCTGATAAACAAAAAATTTTTACAATTATAAATTCATCACTTACCACCAAAAATTTGTTTCTGCTACTGCTTACTTCAGTAGGCTTGTCATGAACCCCATTGTATCAAATATCACACAAAATTAAAAAGTCAAACAATAATAAATTCATCACTTACCAATAATTTTTCCCCGCTACAGCTTAACTCTGTAGGCTTGTTAGAACCACTTTGTATCAAATAGTCCACAATATTTGTTTAATTAGAAGTTAAATACTTTTCAACCTAAACTATTTAGAAAGGAATTCATGCACACTGTAATATGTTTCATCAATCAAATATTGTTTTAGCTTTTTTTTTGAAATGACTTAAATTGTCACAACTTTTTAAACCTTGTGGCAATTTATTGATGTATTTTCTACCTGCGTAAGTTGGTTTTTGTTCAAACAATTTAGTGTTGTGATTAGCAACATAATAATCGATTCTGTTTCTTGTGTACTGGTTGTGAACATCTAAATTCTGTAAAAAGGTATTTTGCTTTATGTAGATTATCACTTAAAAAAAAATGTACAAAGAAGGAATTGTGAGCAAATTGCAGCTCTTTAAATAGTGACCTGCATGAGGTAAGGTGGTTGACTCTCATCATACACCTAACAGCTTTTTTCTCTATTTTAAAAACTCTTTCCATGTTACACTGTGCTGAATTACCCCATACTGATTATGGCATACCTGATATGAGATAAAATTAAACCATGATAAGCTACTATTAGCAATTTTTTATCATTTAATCTGGCAATTTGTTTTAATCCAAATACCCCAAATGTGATTGGTATAATAATCCCACGATAGAGTCCTATCTAGAGGTGGTAGAGTCTGTCTATATGACTTCTCGGGCCAAATCCTTTTCTTTAGAAAAAATTCCAAGCAGCCATGAGACACGTTGTCTCATGAAAGGGATTTTTTTGATCCATCTTAAGTGAAACCCACCAGACCAAAAAATAAAAATTAAAAATTATTAGAACGAAATCTGAACGATTAGCACAATCTTACTTTTTTTGTTTTATTAATAAGTTGTTTTATGATTTTTAACCCTTCTTTTTATATCTTTTGTTTGGTGTTTTTGTAGCGCTAATATCTTACTATTTGTTTTCTTACTATTAGTTTCAAAAAGGTGGCAGAGTTTCTACTACTGTCGAGTAAAGCAAAAAGCAAAGCACAATTCACATTTCCAATTTAAAAAAAAAATCAATACAATACATACAAAATGGCTGCCTGAATGCATCTGATATTTAGGTAAAATTTTTTTTTTTTATCTCTCCTTTAGCACAACAAAAATCATTGGGTTTTTATTTACTGCTTCCATTTTGGTGATGGTAAAAATTTTGAATCTGTATCATTTATCTACTTTTTCTTTAATTTGTATGAAGTACTTAATTTATCTGTAACAACCTAAATTACTGGCTTAAGAATCAAGAGAAATTTTATTAGGTTATCTAGAGACTTGCACGATGTATAAAGGAATTTAAGACTATTTTCAATTTTTTTTTTTGTTTTAACAACTACGATGGTGAATCAAATAAAAACTGGATATTGTTTTAAAATTTATTGGGACATGGTAGAAATATAAAGACATACAATCATTTTCTACATAATTTCCTAATTCCTGACACCTTTCCCAACGGATAGGTAATTTTTTTTTATCGTGTCATAGTGAAACAAAAGATGGTTGTGCCTGAAAGCTTCAACTGCAACATTTTCATCAAAATGTTGACCTCCAAGAGCATTTTTCAAGGGTCCAAACAGGTGGTAATCACAGGATAATAAGTCCAGACTGAAGAGAGAGTGTTCCAGTTTAGTCCTGGACATTTCTGCAATTTGTTCCCGTTATGGCGCTGTATCGGGTCAAGCATCGTCTTGGAGCAGGATAACGTGTCTTTTCAAAACCCGAGGTCATCTATAATAATTGCCTGAACACTTCCAAAGCTAATTCCCTCCTCAGAAGCAATTTCAGCTACGATTTATCTTAATGTCATCCTTGAGAAATTAACCAACAGTACGAATACCCACCCTCTGTGACACTGGTGACCTTCATTTTCTACAACTTCTCGCCCTTCTAAGAGTTGTTTGTGCCATGAGCACACTTGTGTCTTTTTAAAGTTATCCCTCGACTGTGCCTCAAGACTCTTCAAAATTTCTGATGGTTTTTCACTCTGTTTTGTAAGAAATTTAATTATAATTTTTTGCGCAACAGACAAACTGTATTTCTTGCTCAGATATTTGTGATAGTTACTAAAGAGGTGGTAACCTTATGCCTAGCAGTGAAATGTCTTCTATGCATCCATGAATCTCGGAAGCCACGCCCCTCGTAATTGATTTTAAAGCAAATGTGGTAACTGATTTACCACTGTGGTAACTGATTTTGATGTGGTAACTGACAAATGTGGTAATTGATTTTAAAGCAAATGTGGCATTAACGCTGGAGTTCTGGAGAGCCCATTATATTTTCTGTGTCATTTCTTGTATTATTCAGGAAACAAAACTGTTGCCATGAGTCAGCTTTTCAAGTTCTTTTTCTGGCAGTGCGTAACAATGCCAATTACTGGTGTATATATATGGGTTGGCATGCATACCAACTGGTTAAGAAATATTTTTCACCTTTCATTCTGTTTTTGCCAATTATTCCATTTTTTTTTATCGAGTAACTAATTTCATCACTGTTTTTTGGTTGATTTCTCCATATTTTTTCCACATTACTTCAATAGTCGACATGCAGTGGTTTTTCTTTGTTTATAACTTGTCAGCTGTTTACCATATAAAGTCACAACTTTTTTTTTTGTAATTCCTAATTTTTGTGTACGTTGCAATCTGTTCAATTCGACACAATAAGCAACCCCATGACCCAATGAGATGCGGGTGATGTGTATGACGTGTAAATAAGGTGTAGTCTTGTGCAGACTCAGGTCGACCATTCCTGAGAGAGTATGGTTAATTAAACCCCAACCATCAAAGTACACTGGTAGCCACTGTCTAGCATTCAAATTCGTATAAAAGTAACTACCTTTACTAGGATTTGAACCAGGAACGTTCGTCTCCAAAAATCAGCTGATTTTGGCGACGACTTTACCTCTAGACCAACCCGGTGGGTTAAGTCACAACTTAACAATTTAAAAGGGATTTCTACCAGCTGACTGATTAGGATATCCCAGAGGCGTTTCCTGGCTGTGTGTGTGTACGTTTCAATCTGTTCAATTAAAAACAATAAGCAACCCAATGACTCTCAACGAGATGAGATGAGTATGATTAATTGAACCCCAACCATGAAAGTACAACGGTAACTGCTGTGTGTAGTTTTGAAATCTGTATTAAAAAAAAACCATTACTAGGATTTCAAACACAGTACCTTCATCTCTGAGAATCAGCTGTTTTATAGCTGACTTGGCGGTGCAACTACTTTACCACTAGATTGACCCAGTTGATGGTGGGTTCGGAGGATTTAAACACTTGTTTTTTTTTTTTACTTTATATTAACTATTTTAAATTTGTTTTTAGTTTATAATTGGGCACTTACTGTTTTTAACTGCCAGTAAATGATAATGAATATTTTTTTATGTCGGTATCCATCCAGTAGGTTAAAATAAAGAGACTTTGTAACTGCATGTTTTATGTCAGTCTCTATCTCGCATAATACTCAATCTAACAAATTGTTTATAAATGCATCAACATAAATTATATATTATTAATTTTTTGTTTTTGGACGTTTGAAAAAAGTTTTATTATGGTTTGTATTATTAAGTTTTTCTGAATTGAAGTTGAAAATATTATATTGGTGATTTCGCATCACTGTGGATCGTGTGTATCCCGAGTGAGTAAGTGTAGGCTTTTCAATTAATAATGAAAATGATAATGGAAGGTAGACTGTTAAAAATGATTGTGGGATGAAATTAAAGTAGAGCAGAAATTTTATTATGAATCAAGTTTCCCCAAAGATATCTTTAGCGCTGAAATGATACAACATTCTTAGTCATTTCATATTGTTTACTGCTGTAGATAACTGTCAAAATTGATGTGAGATGAAATTGAAATGATTAATTTCTGTTGTGTGATTTTTTAAAAAAAATTGTCTTATGCATTGTGTGATGAATAGGCTAATGTGGTTTTTTGATGATGTTTTAGGCCACTGGAACGGGGGATGTCATGGGGTCGGGCAGTGGGACCGGGACCCCAGTCGGACGGGCCGACTCCGCCCGTCCGGAGAACGCGCTCGACGCTCTGTTAGATGAACTCCAAACGTTCGCCAAGCCTCCTCCACCGACCGGCACTTCGACTCTTCGGAGGCTTCACTCGTACCCATCGAGCGAAGGCGGAAAGCCTCCGGTTCCTGAACGAGGTGCCGATCTTCTCTCGAAACGAGTCCCGCCGCCGCCTCCGCCTCGTACATCTTCTAGATCTCCCCTTTCGTCTCCCACCGGACCATCGATACCGCCTAGAGGACCTGCAGGGCAGAGCCCTTTGAGACGTGGACGTTCTAGCTTAAAAGAAAGTTCAAAAATCGGAGCCGAACCCACATTGTCGTCTAGTTGTGAGAGTGTCAATTCTCAGGAAGGCGTGAAAACCCAGCAATCTCAATCCCGACAGGAAATTTTAGAGCAACGGCATCAAGAACTGTTGCGGAAACAACGCGCTCTTCAGGAACAGTACTCCAGATTGCAGCAACTGCAGAGAGCACCTCCTCCGGATTTACTTCAACTGAAGAAAACCGGTAGCGAAAGCAATCTTTTAGCGAAAATGGGTCTAGGTTTGAGCGCCGCGGCACCGATATCGGGTAGTCTTTCGCATCTAGGCCCCACCACAAGCTCTTCTCAACCGATCACGACCGGAGTATCGATTACAACGTCGGTAATCACAGCGGCGACCGCGAATATTGTGCCGGTGACAACATCGACGACGCCTGTGATCACCACTCCGACTTGCTCGTCCACGTCTACTACCACGACCACAGCTCCTGCTGGTACCACAACTACTAGTAAAATTTATGAGACAGACATACTGTGACAGACCACGCTTGTCTAGCAGTCAACGTCCTGCCGTTTTTATTACTATTATCATTACTATTATTATTATTATTATTATTAATGATATATATATATATACTATTACTACCACCACTGCCACAAACCACTGGGACTTGCTGGCCGGTCCTAGTAACCGCCTAACCTACCTAATATCGACTAAGAATAGAATTATTGTTAATTGACGTGGTCGTGTTCAATTTATTTGGTCGAATGAATGGAATGGAACGGAATGGAATCAAACGAATATATATTGTACAGTCTGTCAATTTTAACTTGTTATAGTTTTCGATTGGATAATATATAATGCATCCGGGTGACTCCGGGAAGGGAATGGAATGTAGGATGTCAAAAAAAACTGATAAGCATTAATGTTAACACTTAACCCTTTCACTGCCAAACATGAGTATACACGTAATGGGCTTACCATGCTTACACGCCAAACACGAGTTAACTCGTTTCAAAGTTTTAAATCATACTGCCAAACACGATTTAACTCGTTTTGAAGTTTTAAATCGTATTGCCAAACACGATTTAACTCGTTTCGAAGTTTTA
Source organism: Catonia carolina (assembly GCA_035578175.1). NCBI lineage: Eukaryota > Metazoa > Arthropoda > Insecta > Hemiptera > Achilidae > Catonia > Catonia carolina. The sequence goes on along the minus strand of JAQMRL010000002.1, from coordinate 2,356,492 downwards.
AATTGTATTGCCAAACACGATTTAACTCGTTTTGAAGTTTTAAATCGTATTGCCAAACACGATTTAACTCGTTTCGAAGTTTTAAATCGTATTGCCAAACACGATTTAGCTCGTTTTGAAGTTTTAAATCGTATTGCCAAACACGATTTAACTCGTTTCGAAGTTTTAAATCATATTGCCAAACACGATTTTAACTTGATTGGCATTGAAAGTGTTTGAATTGCCTCCAGTAAGTGTTACCAACTGTATTTACGCATTTACTGTTGACTTTTTTTCTTCTTTGTTGACGAAATCAAGTCCGTAGTAAAGAGATATTTTCATTTCTGCGCGGCCTGTTTTGTTTGTAAACACGAAATGGCATCAATAATGATATTGTTTTGTTTTATTCGTCTCCGATTGTGATTTAGCCGATATTGATAGAGATTGTGACATGGAAGAACAATCTAGTGTAATTAAACCTCTACCTAAATGACGTAAAAAGGTTCGACCTACTTCGGAAAGCTACCGGTAGGCTTCCAATAAATTTATTCATGTTATTCATGATTTTAGTGATACAAATAGTGGAATAAATCATTAATATAAATTTTAATAAATCTGCTACAAAGAAATATTTTTAATTGATAAAACTAGTAAGAATTAAAATGTTTAAAAACTTTTTATGCATCCAAAAAAATATTTAAAGAAAACTCGGCTCACTGGTTTAACCCCCCACGGTTTTATAACTTGGTAGTGAAAGGGTTAATTCATCCGAAACAAATTTAGATACTACCTCTTTCTACTTCTACTTTCTACTTGGTACGAGGGCGAATCAAATATAAACGGTAATTTTTAAAATTATATTTATTGAATAATATTATACAAAAACTATGCCTTCAACATTTTTCAATATAGTCTCCTGCATTATCTACACACTTCTGCCACCGATTTGGAAGCTTGAATATTGCCTGCTCATAAAACGATTGAGGGAGAGTTGTCAACCAATCGCGCACGTGCTTCTCGACATCTTCATTGCTTTCAAATTGTTTTCCTCCAAGTGATTCTTTCAGAGGCGCAAACAAAAAGTAGTCACAAGGGGACAAGTCTGGACTGTAAGGAGGGTGTTCGAGAGTTTCCCAGCCCATTTCTTCCAATTTATCCCTTGTCAACAATGCGGTGTGAGGCCTTGCGTTGTCATGGAGAAGGATGACATCTCTAATGGGCACACCTCGTCTTTTAATTTGGTAACTGGTTTTTGCCGACTGTAGCACCTGGCAGTAGTAAGCCGCATTCACTGTTCGTTGATCGTGAAGAAAATCAATGAGTAGAACTCCCCTTGAGTCAAAAAAAATTGTTGCAAGAACTTTTCCGGCTGAGAGACGAGTTTTGGGTTTCACTGGGCAGCCTTCATCCTTCCTTCGCCACTCCTTACTTGCCATTTTCGATTCGGGAGTGTAATGGTGGACCCACGTCTCATCACATGTGACGATGTGCCTCAAAAAATCTTCACCTTCTTCTTGAAATCGATGCAGAAGTCTCCCGGCCATCTCCGACCTGACCTGTTTTTGATTTCCGGACAGCAACCTCGGAACCCATCGAGCACTAATCTTTCTGAAGCCAAGGTGGTCTGTGATTGCAGACTGAACACTCCCGCAGCTGATACCAATTTCTGACGAGATTTCTTGAACAGTTAACCGGCGATCACCTTCAATAAGCTCTCGAACGGCACTAATGTTGTCATCTGTGAGACTTGACCTTGGGTGTCGACAGTGACTTTCGTTTTCAACACGTTCTCGCCCACCCCTAAATTCTCTGGCCCACGTATACACTCGATTCTTAGACAGAGTAGTGTCCCCAAACTGTGCTCGCAAACGAGTAAAAATTTCCGAAGGCTTAACACGTTCATTTGCTAAAACTTTTATGACGATTCGTTGCGCAACAGATGGATGTACCTCTCGCTCGGTCATGGCTGTACTGACGGCAGAACGCAACAATGCTGCGATGTAAGCTGTTCCCCCCACTCCTATTATACAAAACAACAACTGCTCACCGCCACATCTGGTCTAAACGTGTTTGGTACAGTCAACAGCAAAATTACCGTTTATATTTGATTCGCCCTCGTAGTTGCATAAAACACCTTTCAGTAAAACTTACTTTACCTTTTATTACTAGTGTAATATAAATTTATACATACTTATAATGATTTCATTTATTTAAATGTTAGGTAATAGAGGGGTAGTTTAACTATATCCACCTTACGGAATGACAACACAAGAAACAGATTCAATTACTATGTAACTAACTACAACATTAAATTGTTTGAACGAAAACACACTTATGCTAAGAGAAAGTACATCCATAAATTCACACATGCTGTAAAAAGTAATGGTAATCTAAATTTATTTAAAAAAACAAAAGTATTTAATTGATTAAACATTTTACATTGTACAAGAATTCCTTTCTAAATAGTTTTTTTGGTGAAAAAACGAAGAAATTTCTTTTAATTATACGCTGAGGCGAATTGTGTATTATTTTTGATGTAAATGACTGGATGGCATACTTATTTGAAGTAAGTAGTTGTAATAATAATTTTTTTTTTGTAATCGCTGATGTGTGTACATTGCAATCTGTTCAATTTAGAACAATAAGCAACCCAATCAATCAATCAGATGAGGATGATGTGTACAACGTGTAAATGAGGTGTAGTCTTGTACAGAATCAGGTCGACCATTCCTGAGAGAATATGGTTAATTGAACTCTGACCATCAAAGTACACCCACAACCACTGTCTAGCATTCAAATCCATATAAAAGTAACTACCTTTACTTGGATTTGAACCAGGAAAATCAGCTGTTAAACAGCTGATTTTCGGAGACGACTTTACCTCTAGACCAACCCGGTGGGTTGTAATAATAATTAACATTTGATTATAATGTTGTTACAACTTGTAATAGTAAAGTAAAATTGTAAATGTTTACTTGATTAATTTCACATATTATAATATGTTAATTATTTGACCAAAAATAACAACAATGTCAATAAAAATGAGTTCCTGAAATAAGTTATTAAACATTTAAAACAAAGCAATTCCGCTCAATTTTTCAACAGTAACATAAAATAAACAATTTCCCTTACTGAATCAATCATAAAATACAATGTATTATGACAAAATAAGAACTACGCCGTAACGGAGCAATCCCGTACAATCTAAGCTACTAACACATCAGCTGTTTAAACCGCGGCACGCGATACAATAATCAAGTGTATCTTTTGTATAATTAGTCAGCTGTTTATGAACAGCTGATTATACATTTTTAGCAGGCTTTCATTATAACAATGTTCATATTTAGGCTTATCAGTTTTTTTGTTGATATATCGTATGTTTGTACGATAAGGTTAGGTTCACACTAAGTAGACAAAGTTATGATTTCTATTTCATATAATGAATTTATATAATAATTTCACCAACTTTCTTTTTAGACTGAGTCACCTTTATTTTTATTCTTACTTACACGTGTTTCGGTGGATCCACCATCATCAGAGTAAATAAAAAAAATTGAAACCAAAAAAATTTTCATCTCGCTTATATAAAATTTACAGAAGATGATACATCTTCAGTCACTTGTATATAACTGATTTAAAATTCAGAATTTAGAATTATTTTTATACAAATTATTGAAGATGTATCATCTTCTGTAAATTTTAAATAAGTGAGATAAAAATTTTTTGGTTTCAATTTTTTTTATTTACTCTGATGGTGGTGAATCCACCGGAACACGTGTAAGCAAGAATAAAAATAAAGATGACTCAGTTTAAAAAGAAGGTAGGTGAAATTATTATATAAATTCATTATATGAAATAGAAATAATTTCAAACTGCAGGATGCATTCGATAAAGATTTATTTTTGAATGAAGTTATGATTGATGAACTGTAGATGTTGTTGTGATGGTTCATTCATATCTGTGCGAGTTTTTGAATCCAGTGATTCATTTAAATTGTAAGTCCTTCATCTCTGAATAAATGATTAAGAGAAAACTTACGTCATCAAGTATGGATTACGATTGTACGAAAGTACAGGGTGATTATAAATGAAATATACACTTTAGATACTGGTACTGGTGTATTTTAATATAGTAAATGATATAGCTGCCCATGACGGACAGGTGGAGTGTCAAATTATTTACACTCAATCTGTTCGATGCAGGGCTAAAATAAATAGTTCTGTTTCTTATCGCATGGTCAGCCAATTAAATGACTGAATCATTTAATAAGAGAAGAGGTAGAGGTGTACTGTGACACTAATCATGGTTATCTCCTACTCTGAAAGTAATGAATTTAATTATTCAGTTAGACCCTGTGGTGAATGAAGTGAAGGTGTCGTTTGCAGAGTGGAAAATATGTGCTTTTCAGAGGGCCCGGCATGCTGATAAGCGTACTTTGCCACTCAGTGAGGAAGGCAATGGTAAACCACCTGACTCCTCGTTTTACTTAGTAAAACCTCTACAGGTTCAAACCAGCCTTTTTGCTGATGACCTAAACAACAACAACACAAATGATATAGGTTTGTAGGGAATTTTTTAAAGTTTATGTTGGTACAACTGTTGCTAGCTGCTGTTACAACGACCAGTCTAGCAAAATGGCCTCTATTTAGGTGGAGAAAGCTTATTATGTTGTTGAATTAGCAAAAACATACTTGGTTACGGTTGTGCAACGTCATTTCAGAACAAGCTACGGTAAACCACCACCACCACCAACAAGGCAATCAATCTTTGACTGGTATAAACATTTTGAAAACGGTGGTTGCAACGTATCGCAAATGCTCTAGCCACAGTTGACAATGTGTGAGAAGAATTTGACTACCGTGTTGATATCTGTCGTGTTACAAATGGTGCTCACATTGAACATCATATTTTCAATAAAAACTTGATGAATTCTTCTATATAATCGTGTAAGTAATTACCTTTAAATTTTCTATAAGCTATCGAAACTGTCTATTTCATTTATAATCGCCCAGTGTAATTAATTTTTCAGTTGCATAACATTACAATAGGAATCGATTAAAGTTTACTTATTTATTTATGTGTTAGGTTATTTGAATATATTGTTGGATTATGTGTTACAGTTTTTTTAATGTATTTTTTAAATGAAAATACTCTTACCCATTTGTATTTTACAGTAGTGCTCCTTGAAATCAACTTGTTATTAACGTACATGTTTCAGTGGATCCATGATCACTTATCAAATATTAAATAATTGATTGTTTAATTTTTTCACAAGATGTCATCCTTCAGTTTTTTTTTTTTAATGTTGCATCAACTGCAAGGGTCATTAGCGACGACGTTGGGGTGGAACTTTATGCAATGTAGGATGAAATGATTTTTTGTAATGAAAATATGCCGTGCCTGAGTGGGATTCGAACCCAGGACCGCATGATGAGAGGCAAGCACGTTACCAACTGCGCCAATGCGGCCGGCATCCTTCAGTTGTTTCTATAAAACTGGTCGTTTAAGAAGTTCTATTATAGTCCTGTTTGAATGCATGGCAGAGACTGAAAGATTCATGCAAAGACTGAGTAAGAAATGAGAATATTTATCAGAAAACTAAATTAGATATCTAATTAGCGATGTTGAGCCATTAGATATGTGAAAAGAATTGTAAATTACCCCTTCCCCTTAATTGCTATTAGTTTACCCAACAATTCAATTGTTATGTAAAATCTGGTCTCGAACGAGGTCGTGGTTCAACGCGTATCTTTCAGCGTGGGTTGAAAAACGAGTGACCAGAGTATAATGGTTGTAAAATGACTTGTGATGTCACTGTTCTCCCAGCATGCGTCACGCATTCGTTATACCTCACCTGTGTACCCTTCACCACGCAACTACACGCAGGTTGGAACCGCACAATATATATGACGTGCAAATGATGCGTAGTCTTGTACAGACCCAGGCTGACCATTTGTGAGAGAGTATGGTTAATTGAACCCCAACCATCAAAGTGCATTGGTAACCACTGTCTAATTTTTACAATTCTAATATTGTTCAATTGAGAACAAAAAGCAACCCCATGACCCAATCAGATGAGGATGTTATGTATGATTTGTAAATGAGTTGTAGTCTTGTACAGACCCAGGTCGACCATTCCTGAGAGAGTATGGTTAATTGAACCCCAACCACCAAAGTACACCCTTTAACCTCAGTCTAGTATTCAAATCCGTATAAAAGTAACTACCTTTAGTAGGATTTGAACCAGGAACCTTTGTCTCCGAAAATCAGCTGTTAAACAGCTGATTTTGGCAACGACTTTACCTCTAGACCAACCCCCGGTGGGTTAACCACTGTCTAGTATTCAAATCCGCAAAAAAGTAACTATCTTTACTAGGAATTTAACCAGGGACCTTTGTATAAAAAATCAGCTGTTAAACAGCTGACTCGCGGCGGCGACTTTACCTCTAGACCAACACGGTGGGGTCAATAATTAATTAGTTTCAATTTCAACGGTGGATCCAATGAAACATGTTAACAAAAATAAATAAACTGGAAGATTGTTACAGATTAGTAAAAACTTATCATGTTGTCATTTAGATTAATTACTCGCTGCAGGATGAATTTTAAATTTATTTATTTTTATTTGTTTTGGGACGATACAAAGTTCATTTTAATTATTCTATGACAATGATGTGTTTTATATTGTTGTTTTACTGTAAGTGGATTTACAAAATTTGAATTGAATCGTTAATGTGTTTGAAAGATTTTGCTATTAGAAGCTTTTCTTGTGGCATCCGGTGCACTGTTGTATATGAAAATGTATGAAGTTGTTTTCAACGTCATAAAAACAATTACAAGTTTTATAGATTTAATAATTCTTTTGAATGAGGAACTTTGATTCATGTTTTAAAAAAGATCAAATTGGCATTTTATTTGTTTAATTTTTAATACCTCTGGATTACTGGATATTTTGGATCGGTGACATTCCAGATTGTTGAAGTTTTATTATAATTTCACTAGTCTGTTACAGTTGCTAAGTCTGTCTCGTAAATTTTTAATTATTCAAATGTGTTTAATTTATGTATAAGTAATTGTATGATATATATTTTATAAATGTTTTTATTTTATTTTATGTAAAATTAATTTTGTAATTTGTTTTGTAAGGGTTAAAATTTCATCTAAATATTTATTTTATCATAGATTGCGCTGATGACTGTTATTTGTTAAAATTGGATAAATCTAGATAAATGGACATGTTAAGAAACTTACGAAAAATTGTTAAGAAAATTTAAGAAAAATTGTGAATTATTGAGGAAAATCACACAAGCTGACTAGCTTGTGTGATTTTCCTCAATAATTCACAATTTTTCTCTGGTATTCACTTGAACTTGCCCATAACAGACAGGTGGAGTGTCAAATTATTTACACTCAGTCTGTTCGTTGCAGGGCTAAAAATAAATAGTTCTGTTTCTTATCACATGGTCAGCCAATTTAAATGACTGAATTATTTAAGAACAGAAGAGGTAGAGGTGTACTGTGACACTAATCTGAGTTATCTCCTCTGCGAGTAATGAATTTCATTATACAGCCAGACCCTTAGGTGAATGAAGTGAAGGTGTCATTTGCAGAGTGGAAAATATGTGCTTTTTAGAGGGCCCGGCATGCTGATAAGTGTACTTTTCCACTGAGTGAGTTGTGGCAATGGTAAACCACCTCACTCCTCGTTTTACTTAGTAAAACCTCTACAGGTTAAACCAGCCAACCAGGCTGATCACCTAAACAGCAATTCACTTGAACATTAGTTATTTAATATATATACTTTTAAAAAGAAATTTTTGTTCACTGAATTAAATATTTCATGGTTCATATTTGAGGAATGTAGTAAAATATATAAATTTTCATGACGACAAAGATTTCGAAAAAGTAACAGACTGAAACCAAAACATGCCAATATAAGTGTTCCAGTCACGTTGTAACAATTTTTTTAAGCTCCCTTAATTTTTTTCCTATTTATTACTTACACGTGTTTTGGTGGATCCACCGTAATCAGTGTGTGTAAATATCGTTTGAAACTAAAAATTTTTTAAAAATATATAGATGATGTTACATCTTGAGTCATCTATATACGAGGGCTATTCAGAAAGTAGGGAACGTTTTGTAAATAAACAAAAACTATGTAAAAGAAAATTTTTTTATTATATGCATCTGAAAGAGTGACTAAAATACTACTTTTCTACATAGTCACCAAGCAAATTGAGGCACTTGTCATAGCGGTGGACAAGCTTCAAAGTTCTTTCGTCATAGAAATCCGCCGCCTTCGACCGCAGCCACTCAGTGACGCGCGCCCGGAGTTCCTCGTCGTCGTCAAAGCGCTGTGTTGCTAGCCAGTTCTTCATTCTTGGAAACAAGTGAAAATCACTCGGTGCAAGATCAGGACTATAGGATGGATGAGAGAAAAGTTTTTTCCCTCATTTTTGAGGGAGATTTCCCCACTTTTTGAGGGAAAAAGATCAGTAAGCATTTTTGGCACCCATCTTGCACAAAATTTGTGGTAGCCTAGCTTTTTAGTGACAATTTCAAACAACAAAGTGCGTGAAATTTGTGGGAAGGAAAGTGAAAGCTCTGTTATCGTGAATCGTCGGTTTTCACGAATTTTTTCATCGAGTTTGGCGAGCAAATCGTCTGTCACAATGATCGGGCGACCGCTCTTCTCTTCATCATGGACATTGGTACGGGCATTTTTAAACCGAATACACCATTTTCGCACTGAACTTTCATTTAATTTTCAAATTCAACTGGCTAGCAACACAGTGCTTTGACGATGACGAGGAACTCCGGGCGCGCGTCACTGAGTGGCTGCGGTCGCAGGCGGCGGATTTCTATGACGAAGGAATTTTGAAGCTTGTCCACCGCTATGACAAGTGCCTCAATTTGCTTGGTGACTATGTAGAAAAGTAGTATTTTAGTCACTCTTTCAGATGTATATAATAAAAAAAATTTCTTTTACATAGTTTTTGTTTATTTACAAAACGTTCCCTACTTTCTGAATAGCCCTCGTAAAACAATTTTCTGTTTCAAATTGTGTACTCTGATGGTGGATTCAACGAAACATGTGTAAGTAATAAATAGAAAAAAATCAGAGCAGCTTAAAAAAAGGTTATCGAAATTTATTAGATGAAGTAAAATTAATTTCAAGCTGCAATGATGCATTATAAGGATTCATCTTAAAAAGAAGTGTAAAAATTGAAAACGGTAGCTCGTTTTCTTTAATTTTTTATGTAAATTCTGAAAAAGTAGTTGGCGAATGAATATGTAGTCTGCATTTAGATATATTGTTTAAATTTTTTAGCTTTTACTTATACTTTAGACCAGCGGTTTTCAAACGTTTTGGGTGGCATACCACTTAATATTCCTTGAGACGTTCATGTACCACCAGTGGTTGTGACTCAAAATAATTAGGTATAAACGTAGAAGAAGGGGAGCTTATCGTACACTTTTAACACTATTATAAATAAATAATACACACTAATTAGTTAGTGATCACTTTTTGCTTATATAAAATTAGTGTTCAATTAAATGAATTTTTTGAACTGGCTTAAAACTACAAACAAAATTTAGTTCATTATGGTAAATGTTGTTGTTGTTTAGGTCATCAGCCGAAAGGCTGGTTTGAACCTGTAGAGGTTTTACTAAGTAAAACGAGGAGTGAGGTGGTTTACCATTGCCTTCCTCACTGAGTGGAAAAGTACGCTTATCAGCATGCCGGGCCCTCTGAAAAGCACATATTTTCCACTCTGTAAATGACACCTTCACTTCATTCACCACAAGGTCTGGCTGTATAATGAAATTCATTACTTTCAGACGAGATAACTCTGATTAGTGTCACAGTACACCTCTACCTCTTCTGTTCTTAAATGATTCAGTCATTTAATTGACTGACCATGTGATAAGAAACAGAACTATTTATTTTAGCCCTGCAACAAACAGATTGAGTGTAAATAATTTGACACTCCACCTGTCTGTTATGGGCAGATTATGGTAAAATCAAACAGAAATAAACGTACTTTATGAAAAAAAAACGTACAAACAATTTATATTTAAAACTTTTACATGAAAATAAATGAAATATTATAACAGGATATAACTGCTCGGGAATGCACGGCTCGGAATCACAGAGCGTTTAATGAGTTAGCTGGTTTATTTTCCTTCGGTTTTTCTTTTTCTCTAGAAAGAATAAATGAAGGAATGGTGTGTACAAGCTGTGTGACTTGTAAATCTCATACACACACTCGAATTCTTCTTTTCTCGAAAATAAATGATCAGAAAGGTACAAAACGAAATCAATCAAATGCAAATACTCGTGTACCACCGGCCACAATCCCGCGTACCATCAGCGGTACACGTACCACGGTTTGAAAACCGCTGCTTTAGACGATGTTCGGCTGAGACATTCTCATGTTGTAAGAATTGACTGATATAGCCACAAACTTATTTTTATTGTTTTCAGTTATTTAAAAGTATTTAAATAAAATGAATACTTAGGATGATATTTTAACCCCATCTTAAAGCATTTAAAAATGCTCAAAAAAATACCTAAATTGGCTGTAAAACATTTTACCATATTAAAAAAAAACGGTAAAACATTTTAAAAATCATACTGAAATTTAAAAAGAAATTTGAATATGATTTTTTAATTGTATTTAGATTGTCAACAAGTTTTATTAAATTTTATTTATTTAATGATTTTATCGATTGTATTTTCCGGTTGAAAAATATATTTTTTCCTCGTCTTCCTTAGGGAGAAGAAAAGGAAGAAATTACTTTTCTATTTGATTCTGTAAAAGGTTTTGTTTATAAAGTAATTACAGGGTGATGTACGTAGGAGTCGTATAGTTTTTTAAATGAAGAACAGTTACTGGTTTCAGTTGATGGTTTATATGATAACGAGCGGTGGCCCTTGAAAAAGGTCATTTGGTTATTATTGTGTCAAAGCAATGCTTGATTGTGCGAGAGAAGAACTCGTACGGTTGTCCGTGTGTCTTTTTTCGAGTCCAGGAGCCCGTGGAGGAAGCTGTTAAACAGCTGATTTGTTGTGAGAACTTTACCACTAGAGTAACCCGGTGGGTTAGAATTTATTAAATACAAAGAAAATATTAAAATAACTTGTATTTTATTTGTGAGCTTTCACAAAGTTCACCTGACACTATACTATTTTACAAGGGTGATGAGCTCTTAAGAGTATGTATTGCCCCCCACCACCCACTTTATAGCTAGCCAATCACTTGCCAACAACTACGCCAATACTTGCTCTTGTGCCTCTGTTGAATATTTTGTCGGCCATATTTTTGGCCTTTCAATTACAATTATAACCTATAAACATACAATCCTGCCCATAACAGACAGGTGGAGTGTCAAATTTTTTACACTCAATCTGTTTGTTGCAGGGCTAAAATAAATAGTTCTGTTTCTTAACACATGGTCAGCCAATTAAATGGCTGAATCATTTAAGAACAGAAGAGGTAGAGGTGTATTGTGACACTAATCAGAGTTATCACCTCTGAAAGTAATGAATTTCATTATACAGCCGGACCCTGTGGTGAATGAAGTGAAGGTGTCATTTGCAGAGTGGAAAATATTGTGCTTTTCAGAGGGCCCGGCATGCTGATAAGCGTACTTTTCCACTCAGTGAGTTGTGGCAATGGTAAACCGCCTCACTCCTCGTTTTACTTAGTAAAACCTCTACAGGTTCAAACCAGCCTAAAGGGGTTGATGACCTAAAAAACATAACAAACATACAATCAGCTGATTATTATTATAAAGCATTGCATGTTAACTCGCTCTATAATCGATGTATAGTACGTTTGTTTTAGGAAGAAGCTTGTAAGGGGAGGGCGAGTAGGTAGAGTAGGGATAGTTTCAAAGGGGCAAGTGTTGTCTCCTTCTCACTTAATGATCATTCCCTCTCTTTCTAACCGTATACTATGTTACAACTAGGAGGTGCTTCCCCCACCACTGAACAGAACAGCTCAGCGGCACACAGCGTTGGAGGGAAAGCTTCTAGCTACAACAAATGACCTGTATTCAGTACGAAATGGAAGACGAGAGTGAACTATTGCAGCTTTTATACGCATGCGCACGTAATGTTTGTCAGGTACAATCTGACGACGCTGGCAAACATTGTGATTGGTCTAAACGTGTGGAACAGCATAGCTCGTCAACCGTGAAAAGCATATTAGTATTCAAATTTGCATAAAAGTAATTTCCTTTTATTTAGTAAGTAAACTTCCTTTACTTATAAAATAATACTTTAGTAATATTTGAACCATGGAATCTTTCTCTGAAAATTTAGCTGTTAAACAGCTGATTTGTTGTGAGAACTTTACCACTAGACTAACCCCCGGTGGTTTAGAATTTATTTAAAACAAAGAAAATATTAAAATAACTTTTTATCTTATTTGTGAGCTTTCACAAAGTTCAACTGACATTAAGTACTTGTCCAGTTTAAAATGTACGACTCCATTGGTTAACTCGTCCTGTGTAATTTGTTTTATGATTTTCTTATTCGTGGTAATGGTAACATATCATCTGCATTAGAAAAGATTTTAATTTTGTGCATTTCATTTCTGTATTCTAATAGAATAAAATGGTGTCAGAATCATGTAAGGTAATGGCTGCTAGTAGGTGCTACTGTGTCTGTTCAGTTTTACATAATTAAGTAGGATGATAAATTGACTATTTTTTAGGTAACATTTCTCTCACCAACACCCTAAGAGAATGGAGTAAATACAAAAGATGTTTCACTCGTCATCATCATCTTTATCCCTCTTTCACCTCTATCACTGAATCATCTCTCATCCATAACTCTCTTTTCCTCCCTCCATCTCCAACTACAGCATCCATTTCGGCAATCTAGTTTCTGTTGTGACCAAATCATCTTTTTTTTTTTTTCTTTACTTAGCTTAACTTGGGTCCGACTGTTCTGCAATTACTGCTAATGCAGAAGGTGAAGGATGAAATGATATTTTGTAACGTATGAAAATATGCCGTGCCTGAATGGGATTCGAACCCAAGACCTTCTTCTTCTTCTTCTTCTTCTATATGCCTGCTCCGCGTCGGAGATTGGCGATCATCATCATGATTCTAACCTTGGAACCAGCTGCTCTGAAGAGTTGAACTGAGGTGGTCCCAAACCACTCCCGCAGGTTCCCTATCCAAGAAAATTTTGCCTTCCATGATGCACTGTAATAGGTGGTATTTTTTATTCCGTACTATATGGCCAAAATATTGGAGTTTCCATCTTTTGATATTGAAAAGAAGTTCTGTATTTTTGTTGAAACGGCTTAGAACTTGCCCATTTTTAATTTTATCCTTCCATGAGATGCGGAGCATCCGCCGGTAAGTCCACATCTCAAACGCCTCCAATTTCCTTTCCAAGGACTTGGTCAATATCCATCCCTCATGAGTACAGGAATTACATAACATCTGAGTATGCAAAGTCTTGTATTGAGGTTGAGTTCTCTATTGCAAAGCAAATTTTTCATTTTTATGAATACAGCTCTTGCCTGATCAATGCGGGCCCTGATCTCCTGACTAAAGTCCCATCTTTCATTCAAGAGACACCCAAGATATTTATAGAACTTGACTCGCTCAAACACACTACCATCAACCGAAAGGACAGCATTTACTTCATGTCTACTGACAACCAGGAACTTTGTCTTGTGGATATTCATTCTCAAACCATAAGCATTGCTGACTAAATTCACATGGTCCAACAATGTCTGCAGATCCTCAGCACTTCCAAGACCACATGATTAAAAATAACAAAACATTTCTCAGGTGTACAATCTAATGACTTTGTAGTTATTTTCAATGACACAGGCTGACCGGGTTTGGTATTATATTTATGATAGCTCACTTTCAGCTCATTTCTATTTCAATTTTGTTTACATTTTGAAGCGGCTGGTCCTGTTAGTGCAGTGCCACTCTGGATGATTTCTGCATAACATAGCATAGCATATCTTTTTCTGCTTTTATTTGTCAAACTGTACAGCTTTTTAGTTGAACTGTACAGTATCGACAACTACCCAGTTCGATTGCTGTTTTTCACTTGAACTAGGGTAACAGGGACCCGCAGTATAGTTTGTTCATGGATAGCTGTCGGATGGTCACCATACAAAGTTGCTTGCTTAACCGTTGTTACTTATCAATTGATAGTGACTTTCTACCAACTGGCTGATTGGGCTGGTTCGAAGGCCTCCAACATTCATTACAATATAATGCCACAGCTATACCAAATTTAACGAAGCAAAATAATTTTTCAGTGTTTTTCATGTCACCGGATGGTGACATTAAGTGGCAAACCTTATTAGTTTGGTGGCCCTGAAAAGGGCCGTTTAAGCGGTGGTCGTGTTGATGGGAAGCGTCGGTCATAGTCGTCGTAGCAGTCGAGTTGCTGGGCGACACGGCTTGTCGTCGTCCAGCGAAGACATCATCTTCTTTCCTCACAGTAGTGCATCGATGGCTGCTTCGTCAGGTCTGGTGGGTGTAAGGCTTTGTCAAGGGACTGCTGTGGGCATCGCTCGCGTCAGCGGACAATGACAGCTTACAGTGATGGGTCGGCGAGCGGAAGCATCATCTTCTCTCTTGCGGGGTCGTCGATTAGTCCTTGCTGGAGTCCTGTAGCCGTGTGCCGTGGTAGACATCTCGTCGATGCTGTAGACTGGTGGAATTGAATCCCTCTGTGTCTGGATCGGAATTGAATCTCTCGGCTCAGTGCAGCGCTCTTTATATAGTTGCCGAGAGTGCTGTGGTAGAGGGCAGCCACTGGCTTGGCCTTGATGATAAAGGCCTCTGTCGGTGCGCAGCCGAAAGGTTTGTCGGTACGTCGCCAAATGGCCTACCGCGCCGTCAAAGGCTGGAAGAACTATCGAAGGCCGGCAAAACAGTAAATGATAAATTAGAAGGGGTGGCGGTGATATTCAAAAAAACGTTTTCTTATGTTATTAGCTTAATATAATAGTTTTCCTGTTTTTATATAGTTCCTTCTTTTGGTGACATTTTCAAATGAAAAAATCTCAAATTTTTCCTGTCCACCCTTTTGTAAAGAGGGGTGCGGAGTAAAAAACATGTATTTTAAAAAATAATTGTACTATAATTCAATCTATTTCCGTGAAAATAGTGCCAAATTAAAGAGAAAATTTCCATTTAGGGCAACTAGTCCACTAGTTGCCCTAAATGGAAATTTGTGTTTAATATTTTAATATTAATAAAGGAGGGAGCACTTTTGGGATTATTGGAGAGACTTTATTCTGTTAGAATTGAAAATGAATGATGAATCATTTGCACTTGATGTATAATTTAACTATAAATTTTATTTGTGAAATTGCCTATTGTATGATCGATTGCCAAACTACTACTGGAAATAAATGATGAGATTTGAAGAATAAATGAAATATATTACATTTGCTCAAACCAATTATAATATAATATAATTTGTATTGTATTGTATTGTATTGTAATAAAGTATTAATTACATACGTATTTGTAGATGACTAAAGAAATACAATTAAATTAAAATACATATTACTTCTACTAATTACTAAACCTTAATGTTAACGTAATAAATTTGTTGCGTAATTGAAAAAAGAATCGGTGAATTTTAAACAAAATAATTTATGTTTGGATTAAAAACTAAAAAAAATATGTGTTGTGTTTATTATTTAAAATAAGTAAAGAATAAAATATGAACATTTGAAATGTGTTTCAATTTTTTAGCACGATTCTGTCTTAATCTTATATATATGATATGATATGTAAATTATAAATAAATAAAATAAATAAATGTTTATTGACACCAGTTTAAAAATAAATTGTATATTTATACAATATTATACATTTTAGTCGCATCTGGTTAAATTCAAACCCATAATTTTTTATCGTAAAGCCAAATTTTCAAATTTTTAAAAAAAAATGTTACGCTAGAAATTTTACATAAATTTTTTGTAGTTTTTATTGTTTGCGATTGTGATAGTAACCATGTTTCATGTATAATTTTTTAAATTAAATTTTTTTCGGAAGTTAATTTTTTTAAAAATAAGTATTCACTTAATATAATTTTACTGATTTTAATAGACAATAAACAGAAAATGAACATTACTTTGGAAGAAATGGGCGGGTCTTATGTTCCCAAATTTTGCATGTGACAACGAAGTTGATACAAGACACCCCAATTACGAGGGTTATCCAGAAAATAACCTCCGTTTTGAAATAAAAAGTAAACGAGTGAAGAAACAAAAACTTTATTATATACATATTAAAACTACAGTTTTTCTCTATTTTTCGACATAGTCGCCAAACAGATTCAAGCACTTGTCGTACCTTGGAAAAGTCTTTGAAATACCCTCTGCATAAAAATCTGCCGCCTGTGAATGTAGCCAACCATTCACGGCATTTTGAAGCTCTTCGTTATTGGCGAACCACTGAGATGCAAGCCACCGTTTCATGTTCGGGAACAGGTGAAAGTCACTAGGAGCCAAGTCCGGGCTGTATGGGGGATGATCGAAAACGTTCCATTTTGGGACGTTTTCGATCATCCCCCAAATTTTTATGCAGAGCCACCAGCGGCAGATTTTTATGCAGAGGGTATTTCAAAGACTGTTCCAAGGTACGACAAGTGCTTGAATCTGTTTGGCGACTATGTCGAAAAATAGAGAAAAACTGTAGTTTTAATATGTATATAATAAAGTTTTTGTACCTTCAATTGTTTACTTTTAATTTCAAAACGGAGGTTATTTTCTGGATAACACTCGTATTTACGGAGAGGGAACTGTAAACAATTTAAGGTTCTTATGTATTTGTAAACCTACTCATTAACGTGGAAGCTTTGATTTAAATAAGAAAAATTCACTTTTCCTAATTATATTAATTTTGATATAATAATATTTAAGTGCACTTTACTACTAAAAGAATGCACAAATTATACAGTACATTTTTTCTGATAATTAATCTCTTAAGCACACATTTATTTTCAGTCGCTTTTTACTTTTTTGAACGAAAGAAAAATTTGAAAATTCATCTTTAAGGTAAAAACGTATCGGGTTTAAAGGTATATATTGATGTGACTATATATATATAAAGTAAAGTATAGAATGAAATAATAATTTTGATTGGTCGATTCATTTTTGATTTTTAAATAAATAATTAATTTAATCACTGTTTTGTTGTAATGTTTTCGCACTAAATAAAATTTTAATATATTTGTAATAATTTAGGTATGTTATCTGAAATGATATCTTATCAATTTATTTATTGGTTTTGTGTCTGTTCATGTTAGGTTTTATCCTATTGTAAACAAATGTTTTATTAAATAACTCTTAATTTTATTGGTCGATCAAATTCACTTCATCTAACAGCTGACGGTTTTCTGTTCTGAGCGAGAAATGAACGAATTAGAAAAAATACGTAAATTAGCTACAGTTTGGTACTCATTTTTAAAATAACTTATGCAGACATCACCTGGCATAACTTACATCTTGTAAAATAACTAACAAAAGTTTTTTTTAAATCTGTCATTTATCTTAAAAAGGGAAGTAGTGATGTGATGGTCATGAGCGAGTCGCACAAAAGAACTTTTTTTTTTTTTTTTTTGTTTAACGTCCGACTGTTCTGCAATTACTGCTAATGCAGACGGTGAATGATGAAATGATTTTTTGTAACGTATGAAAATATGCCGTGCCTGAATGGGGTTCGAACCCAAGGCCGCATGATGAGAGGCGAGCACGTTACCAAGTTCGCCAATGTGGCCGACACAAAAGAACTAGCTCTTTTAACTGAGCGGTGAGCTACCACCTCTTTTATTTTGAATGACCATCACACCGAGCGTTTCTACCCACGCAGCACACTCTCCGCACAGAGCTGACTTGTACATCCCGTCCATGACTAAACCACTTTTCTCTGGTTGCATCATAGCAAAGGCTACCTAAACCCTGCATGGAAAGTATACATATTGTATCAAACTGTGCCTCTGTTAGGGGTGAGGGTGCGGAGAGGGAGAGGGGGTCATTATTCTTTCATACTATACTACAACCCTCAGACAAATGGTTGTAAAATACCATTGTACTGTACTGTAACAATTTTACCATGTGCGTACGAAACAAAGATAGACACATGACAAAAATTTGTGTGTGGAAAGGGATGCATGAACGTTCAGGTTGACGCACGCGCAAACACAATGTGCTGTGTGCGAAGGAGTGAGCGAAAGTCACCCTCGGCTCAACTCACTGTCTGTTTATTCATATAGCTGAGCTGAGTAGTGTACGTATTAGAATCTATGAGCTCACTGCCACAGTTCAACCCGTCTCATTGTTCAATTGTACGGCACGCTCTGTGCCGTTCACTCAAGAGTGCGGAGGGGGGGTGTGCTAGCTCATTTATTTTACTGTGCCGTCCCATGGCTAATGGAAAGATGTCTATGAAACTTAAATTGTCGTGTCCTATCCGAATTTCTTGTTGTTGTCATTATTATACTGAATTATATGAAATACCGCGTGAACAGAACTCACTTAAAAAAGTTAGACTCTATTAGCGAATCCTTGTCTGAATACAATAAGAATTTTCTAAAACAAATGATAAGAATAATAGTGACCACACGGTAGTTAGTGACATTTCCTTGGTAGGGATTGGTAATTGGTTGGCTGGCATTTCTCCCACCACCTGCCCTCCGATTGGTCGCCGTAAGGGGTAGACCTGGAGGCTGTTCCTAACAACTCTTAATTTGTTCAAATGTGACGGTGACAGTCGCCTAATTTATATAAACTAAACTAAGTTAAAAGTTAAAACTAATTTGAGGGCGAGTTGGAGGGCCGTCGGCCGACCTGAGGAGTGTGCACTGCTCGCCCTCTTGTCAAGGATGCCTCTTGGGGCTCAATGCCCCCGTCAAATATTAGAAAGAATGATCCTAACAGTCAAAAAAACTAACATAACAAGAAATAAAAGAAGAGTTAGGACCTAAATTCGCCTTTATTACCAGTAAGTGTTTATCCACAAATTTAAATTTAGCTCGGTGTCAGCGAGTCGAGATGAGACAGCTTTTCCCTTAGTAATCTACATAACGACGTTAGAACGTAGCTACCTCGTCAAGGAACCCCCACACCGACCGAGCATGCATATTGCGGCACAAACTCGAACGTTCCGTGACAGGCCAATTTTCCCCTTGGCCTTGAACCTCCAGGGTCAACCGGTTTCTTGACTCCCTGAGAGCAGGGGCAATCGTACAACAGATGGTTGCGCGATTGGACGTCCCCACAGACGCAGGAATCATCATCTAGTAGGCGAATTTCTATCCTTGATAGGGATGCACTTTTTTCTTCTTCTTCTTCTTATCTAGTATTAGGCTCCTGCATGTTACGAACTCGCTTTTATATAATCAGCAATTAGCTAAATATTTTGAATTATTCAATCCTTAGAGATTTATTACACTTTACGTATTTAACTTCTGGAATTTTCTCTGTGGCCTTCCAATGTCTCTTCATCCATGTTATCTATAGGTCTTCATTTTTAATTATAATTGATTATAATTTAAAATAATTGAATTGTGATACTTGCTCGAGCATTACAATCTACCACAATTTTAGACCTGGTATTAGGATATTTACCAGTAAACGCCATAACCTTTGATTTTTTTGCAAAAACATTGAAATTATATTTTTTGCATAATTCATTTAAATACCGTATTGTTCCGAATACAAGCCGCAGTTTTTTACTAAAAATCGGTTCCATAATTTGACCTGCGGCTTTCATTCGCGCTTTAATAATAATAATAGTTTCTTATTAATCATAAGTAGGTCTTAATAGAAAGGGGGAGAGAGAGAAAGAGGGAGAGAGGAGGAGAAAGAGGGAGAGAGAGAGAGAGTCAGACGCACTCCTTACGTAGTGCGTGTACAGTCATTTTGATCAGTTAGGTGTTACAGTATAAAGTTTGGTAGCAGTTTTCTTATATTTCATTTGGTTTTTTGTTGTATTTTATACATCGCCATGAGTGATGTTAAATAGGTTAAGGGTACTTTGTGTATACAATTACCCAAAAAGTAGCGCAGGACTTGCGATACCAATTTCGAATTATTGGTATCGCAAGTCCTGGGCTACTTTTTCGGTAAAAACGCGGAAAAGACATCCACCAAAGAAGCCGGAAGAAAACACATATAATGTAGATGAATCCTTGTGTTCGGCATTGAACAAAAAATAAACAAAAACTTCTAAATGCTAATTAAGTAGTAAGTGTATTTGTTTGTACGGTATTTTCTTCTTAAAAAATAAAATACTTTCAAAAACATACAAGTACTGTACCTACTTGAAATTTATTTCCTAGTTTTGATCGTAATTTTTCCGATGCGGCTTAAATTCGGGTGCGGCTTGTTTTCGGAATAATACGGTATATGATTTGTACTTATACGTTCAATTCAAATAATACACCTAGTCTAGTCTAGTGTGTAGTCAATTGCACGCTACACTACGTTAGGTGAGGATAGAGATTGTACGAACATAAATAATTTATATTGGATAAAACTAAACATGATCTGACTGTATAATAATAAAAAAATAATAATAATTTTAAGTTGTTGATAATTTGTTGTACGTATTATTATCATATATTTATATATGTGTTATTATTATTATTATTATTATTATTAACATTGTTGAGAATAATTAAAAATTTATCTATTATTATTATTATTATTGGCATCAAATATAATCTGAAATTTTATTATTATTGTAAAAAACATATTACGTAAATAGATCGCTCAGGTTGTTGTACAAGTAATAATAAAATTGATCTAAATCAAAATGGATTTAATTTAGATATTACAGAAGAACCGACAGAGTGATGTTTTTTTTTTTTTGGTTTAACGTCCGACTGTTCTGCAATTACTGCTAATGCAGACTGTGAAGGATGAAATGATTTTTTTGTAACGTATGAAATTATGCCATGCCTGAAAGGCCGCGTGATGAGAGGCGTGCACGTTACCAACTACGCAAGCGACAGAGTGATGTTTTTTTTTTTTTTTTAACATAGAATATGTTATTATTGTAGAGCGGTTTATTCTAAAAGTGTACAAAAGTTTTGTGATTTAAAAAAAAAAAATTTTTTTTACTTGACCAGCCTGTGGTGTAGTGGTCAGCACAACTGGCTACTATGCCGGGGTTCCAGGTTCGATTCCCGGTCAGGTCTGGCATTTTTTTTTGCATCTGTAAATCACCACATATCATTACCTACGCACAAGCCTAAGGCTTATGTCGGCATCATCACTCAATTAAAAAAAATAATAAATAAATTTAAAAAAAATTAATTTTGTTACCCAAGAGCTGTTGTTCATTTATGGACACCATAAAAAAATGTCGCCAATTTTGGTGTTATGTAATCATCATCATCATCTGGGTATCCTTCCAGCATGCCGGGTAGGATTTGAGTGGACGATATGCCTCCATCTATCTGTATCTTGATATACCTTTTGTATTCTGATATCCTGTAGTGTCATTCCTTTTGTTAGGAGATCATCCCTTATTTGGTCAGTCCATCTTCTTCTGGGACGTCCAACAGGTCTCTTTCCAGATACCTCCATGTCCAAGTACTGTCTGGGGATACGTGCCTCTGGCATCCTTTGTACATGTCCAAACCATTTGAGTCTTGCGGTACGTAATCTTTCTTCCATCGTTAAGGTCACCTGCATATCTCTTCTTATATATCATTCCTGACCTTGTAGAATTTTAATAGTTTGACCCTTTGTGAACTTAGAGGTTGTCAAAGTATCAAAATGTCAAACGATCCAGGGCATATGGCATAATTATATATAGGAGGCATTGAAATATAATTTTATGAAAATTGCGCAATTTTAATGAATACAAATAAGCTGATGTGCCCTTCAGTACAATACTGTATTTTTTAAGGACAACGGAAGGGTAGGGGAATGAGGAGAAAATGGAAGGGCTGACCAGCCTGATGGATTGATACTTGCACCACATCATTTTGCCTTGCCACAAGCTGTGTCGAAAAAGTGACTGTTTACTGTAATTCAAAGTATTTTCACTTAGCTGACAGATTGGGCAGGCCTGAAGGCGAATTTAAGAACAAACTGAATAAAAATATAAAAATGAAGCTATTTTCGGAACAATTATTTATTTTATCTGGATTGTAATTTCACATAACGTGTCTACAAAACCGCAATATTTATAAAATGGTTTTCCACTCCTTCTTTTTCTTACGATCAAGTATTAGGCATAAACCTGTTCCGAACTCACAAACCATCCGGATACGTCCACACAAACCCCTGTATATCTCGACTACTGCCATCTTCTTTGAGGTCTTCCCACCTCCCTTCTTCCAACTGGTACATATTCCATCACTCCATTGATTCCAGTACTCCTCCAATTTTTTCATTCAAGCTAAATACACCCAACTCAAATCTAATTTCCTCGTTATGTATTAGATCCAGCCTCGAGCAGCCCTTCACCCTTCTTACAAAACCTCATTTCAGCTGCTTGGATCCAACTTTCTTGGCGTGTTTCCGAAGCAGGATGCTTCTAAATTCTGACAACGCTTAACAGTTTGATATAAAATGGATGACATCCTCATCCTCCTGATATCCTCTGTAGCTAATTTTAATCTTCTCTTTAATCTGCTCAGAGCTCGGAGGTGTTGCTCTATTTTTTAACGTGTAATTACACACTTGGTAATCTTAAATGATTTACACTTGCAGACTTTGTTCAAATATTATGGAAACTCATTTCATTGGACTTTAAATAATCCATTTTTATTTTCTTCTATTTTGTTTCTGTACTCTTAACATATTCTATGTTTACGCTACATAAAATTCTCAATTATTGAGAACTTTTCCGATGTACAATTATTATTTCTTAATTAATTTAATTACTGTTTTAAGTTTTATGTTATTTCTCGATGAAAATAGAAGTTTTAAAATTTTAAAAATCAACTAACCACATTGGGTTCTTTGTTCCATTCATTCGTAATGTGCCAAAATATTTTTTACAATTTTTCTACCGTTTTTTTTATTAACTGACAAACAAAACTATTACGGTTCTGTATTATTGATATAGTAAAAAAAATACGTGAAAAACTTTATAATAACATGTTGTCTTCCAATTCATAATTAATGCCTGGTACATTGTTGTATAAGAGATAGTTTTTTGTTGTTGTTTTTTTCTGTGAATTTAAAGCTCTGTAGTTTTATCATCAGTGACTTATTTATAATCAAATTAAAAATGGAGTTTTTTTAAGGGACACTGAGGTGAAAATTTGGTAATTTTGTTTAAAAAAATTTTAAATAAATAGTTATATTTATTGTTTATATAGTTTTTTGAGTTTTGATTTCAAATCTGTTTTGTTTGGAATCTTATTTGAAAAGTAAAAGTTAAATTTGTCTCTTGAGCCCGTCTCTCGCATTTTCAGATTTTAGCTGGAACTAAATGGCAATACAGAACAGACGTTGTCAAAATTAGAAGCGCTTTTATTTTGTTTCTATTTCTTAAGGGTTAACCCTTATTGAATCAGTATTTAGTAGATAAATTTCTCACTGCTGACTTTATCATATAAATATTGATTGCTGCACATATTAGTTGATAATAAAATAATTTTGTATTCGCAAAAATTAGTGCGATTTAATATTTATTTCAATTGAATCGGTGAGTGGAAAAAGGGTAGTATTCCAAAATCCTTATTTTCGAGAAATTAAAAAAAACTGTTTCGTGACTTTGTTTATGGTTTAATGGTGAAATGTTCAATTGGTCATTTGTAGTACTATATTAAAGCTTTTTAATGGTGACTTTAGAATTTGTTTTACAATAATCATGGGATTGATTTTTGATTAATAATATGTTGACTATTCACAAGTGAATAGGAGGAAAAATTAGGTTGAAAAAACAATATAATGTGCCAATATGCTAAAAAACTTTATTTTTATTTCAATATAATTTACAGTTACATTTTGATGATAATAATAAGACAGAAACCAGTGGTCCAACAGCTGTTCGCTATTGAATGGAAGAAGGGTTAATAATATTCCTGGAATATTATCCTTTTTCCACTCTACTAAATTTTTAATGTAGCTTAGCTGCTTTTAGATACAAGCAATATTTCCCTTTTATCAACCAATATATGCGCTGAAGTGAACTTAACAAAAATGCTATCTTTGTTCAATTTTGCATTTTTTGGAATATTACTTTTTCCATTCACCGATTCAATTTATTTATAACGGGGTGAGATCATGACTGAAATTTTTGTCAAATGTAAATAAAATTAAATAAATTACCGTTGTTAGTTGATTTTTAAATATTAATTAATTAATTAATTAATGCTTTAATTTAAAGGACTGAATTTGTTATACAGATAAAATATGGAAACATTTAATAAAAATGCATTCTCATTTTTAGATTATTACTAGAATTAAGTATTATTAAATTTTATTAGTTCCATCTTCTTCATCATGCTTTTAAAATCGATTGACAGTTGTTGATTGAATTGATCTTTAGTAAGTTTCAACTTCTCTAATAAATCATTTTCAGAAGGATGAACTATTGTTGAAAATAATTCCATAAAAACTATTAATTGTCTTGAGGATTGGTTTTTTTGTAGCTTTATACTATTTGTTCAAGGGTGAGGAGTTGTGAATGTATGGATTGCCCCCCACCACCCACTTTATAGCTAGCCAATCACTTGCCACCAACTAC
Organism: Catonia carolina; assembly: GCA_035578175.1. Classification (NCBI taxonomy): domain Eukaryota; kingdom Metazoa; phylum Arthropoda; class Insecta; order Hemiptera; family Achilidae; genus Catonia; species Catonia carolina. The sequence continues at coordinate 2,331,793 of JAQMRL010000002.1, read as the reverse complement.
GCCAATACTTGCTCTTGTAGCTCTGTTGAATATTTCGTCGTCGACCATTTTTTTTGGTCTTTCAATAACAATTATAACCCACCGGGTTGGTCTAGAGGTAAAGTCGTCACCGAAATCAGCTGTTTAACAGCTGATTTTCGGAGACGAAGGTTCCTGGTTCAAATCCTAGTAAAGGTAGTTACTTTTATACGGATTTGAATACTAAACAGTGGTTACCGGTGCACTTTGATGGTTTGGGTTCAATTAACCATACTCTCTCAGGAATGGTCTCGGCCTGGGTCTGTACAAGACTACACGTCATACACATCATCCTCATCTCATTGGGTCATGGGGTTGCTTATTGTTCTAAATTGAACAGATCGCAACATACGCAAATTAGAAATAAAAAAATAAATTAACAATTATAACCTATAAACACACAATCAGCTGATTATAATATAAAGTATTGCATGTTAACACGCTCTATAATCGATGTATTTAGTAAGAGATGCAAGACGAGAGTGAACTATTGCGGCTCTTATACGCATGCGTGCATAATGTTTTTGTCAGGTACAATCTGACAACGCTGGCAAACGTTCCGATTGGTCTAAACGTGCGGAACAGCACAGCTCATCAACCTTGAAAAGCATATTAAGTATTAATTATACATTGTAAAATATTTTCGCTTTGTTGTGCTTATTTATGAAGGGAAACCTTCATAATTAACTTGAGTTTTGTATGGATTAGAATTTAGTTAAATAATATAAAAATGTTGTGTTAAATAAAAAAACTTACATTTTGGCCGCTTCCAGCGTAGTAACTAGTGTGGTAGCCTACAAAAGAGAAGGTCCTGGGTTTGATTCTCGGCCAGGGTCTTTAAAAATTATTGCAAGTTCAAACCCACTGTTACTCAATTTAAAGTAATATCTAATAACCAAGATGTTGATGCAACTTGAAATAAACTAAAAAAAAAAAATATTTTGGACGCCTCTGTGGCATAGGGACTGGTGAGGGTCAGCCTGCAAAGTGGAAGGAATCAAACCTAGGACTTCCTGCTTTGTCAGCTACCCCGCTAGTAGCTATGGCACAGAGGCGGTAAAAATATATTTGATGTTTGTTGTGGGGACACTAAAAACTAAATAAAACTTTAATAAAACAAACATACGTACATTTTTGTACACAAACACATAATATTGTATGAATCTTCACTCGTTGTAAAGTTGTGCTACCTTATGGTAAACAAAACGGAATTGTTTTCGCATTCCATTTGGAGGGACCAAGAAGCACTTTTATCAAGTTGTCCAAACAAAATTCAGCATATATCATCTATTCTCTTGAACTATAAATAATATAATAGAATGATTTAAATACAATAGTTTTCTGGATTTTTTTGACAATTTTGATGAAATGCTTAATATTGTTAATTGCCTGTGCAGGTGAAAAGTGAAAAGCTGGATATAAATGTGTCACATGTACACGCTCAACCTGACGAATAAGATTTCACTTATACCAGGTGTGGCATATGTCGCTACCCCGAACATTCATACATGCATTGTAGATTTTATATATTGTGTACATGTAAAGCTTGCAGTAAGGCCGGCCTGTGTGGTTTCATTTTTAATGTTGATGATATTCGTCTAACACTTCTATCCGAAATGCCTATCTCTGTGGAAGCACATCTTGCTGATTTATTTGGAGAATTGACAAATGATTGTGCAACGTGATGTAAATTTTCTTCAGTAGTAACCGATACAGGGCGACCAGATCCGGGTAAATCATTGACTGAACCTGTGCTTTCAAAGCGTTTATTTAAATTATACATACTTTTCGTACACGGCGGCAAAACATTAGGAAATTTTATGCAGACCTGATCACGTACTTTATCGTAATTACAATTAAATTTGCTCCACTGCTTTCTGTTGAAGTGACAGTTTTCTATTCATAATGAAAGACATCTTTAATCGTAACAAATGAATATGTTGGGATAGCAACTAACATGAATACACGAGTAGAACTGAAAAGGCAGATGTGTAAACGTACTGGCGTTCAAGGTTACCCCCACCACCACCACCACTTCAGTGAGTGAACATGTAATTTTCTAGTGACGGGTAACGACTTATGCCGCACACTGTATATTTTAAAATGTTTATAGAAAAACAATCCACAAGACAATTTTTTTTGTAATTAATAATAATAATAATAATATTACCAAGTCTGAATATATTCTCTAAGAGGTTGAAACAAGTTACAGGATTAATTTTGAAAAAAAATTATTTGGAAAGGTAACCTGGTTTTGTTACTTTTGCTGGATTTATTTAAAAAAATTAATGAATCAATGTTTTTTTTTTATACATTACTGTATAAAAGTTATATTTTGCATAAATTTGTTTTGTTTTGCTTCCAGTCATATTAGGGTATGAAATTAAAATGCATTTTATGTTCGCATTGGTTATTTATTATTAATTAATTATTATGATTATTGGTATATTAATTAAAAAATATAAAAGTGAATGTTACTTTATAATTTTGGTATTTAAAATGAATAATAGTTTTATCTAGTTATTAAAATAATTATATTATAAATATATATAATATATATATACTTTGTTAAACACTAACCATTTTATGTACAATATGAATAAAATCATTTTTGGTTACAAAAACTATTTTCTCCGCTTTTTATTTGTCTGAATTTGGCATTCCACTTGGACACAACTATAATGTAAAGTCCAGCCTTTCTAAGTTTGCTCCTACTGTAAACAAACGATGACGTCACTGAGCATGCGCATTACATAAAAATGTGTACACGCTGATTAAAAAGTAACAACAAAATACTTTCAAAAGTATTTAAATTCAAAATACTTTTAAAAGTATTTTTATAAATGAAATTGTTAGGCCTACATCATATTATGACTGATGTTTGAAGTACGTAAAATAGTTATAATTTAAAACATAGTTATCTTAATAGGAATACGACATCCATAAAGTCGCGGACTCTAGCGTGCACCCTGTAGTAGCTGGCTATGGTTTGTTTACAGTAGGAGCAAACTAAGAATGGCTCAACTGTAGGTACGTGTGTGTGCATATTGATAAACATGGTGGGCAAAGATAACCTCTAAAAAAAAATTTTCTTAAGAACAAGTTTTTAACAGTCGCTGTACAGTATTAGTTCATCTGAAGATGAAGTGAAGTCCCCTAGCCGTGGGAGTGAAAGAATGCATAACGCTCTCACTCGCACAACCCATACACGCCTACCCAATAACATTGTCTTTAATTTTACTCATTGTTGTGAGCAAGCGTTTATGCATGCAGTTTTTTTTTGCATCCAGGAGACTCCAAAGGATACTCCCTTTGTATTTTTTATTGTAGAGCATAAAAAATTAAGTAAATAAGGCGATTTTTAAAAAAAATCGTAGGATCAGTTTTTGAGAAAATCGCAAAAAAGTGAAAAATTACACGAATAAGCTAGTACTACTGACCAATTTTGATGAAAATATTCGTGTCGGGTCCGGTAGTGGTATGTAACTTAAGTTTCAAGTTTCATATTCGTACGATGTTCCGTTCTTGAAATATTTTGTATACACACACACACACACACACACACAGACCAATCGCTAAAAACATGTTTTTTTGGGTTCAGGTGGTCTGAAAACGTGTAGATCCGGTGAAAACTGGATTTCTTAAAATCAACATGAAAACAATACTTTCCTTCCTATATATTCATATGGGCAAGAGAAAGTAATATATCCCTGTTGGCCGCGTATAAATAATTTTTTTAATTTTGTTTTAAAAACAACCAGTATTACGGTAAGAGGTATACACACACAAATGTAAACACCGGTAGAATGTATTGTTCTTAATATTGTTTTTATAATAGACTACCTATATTAAATTTTAGTAAGGCGATTTGAAATTCTTTCATTACATATTTCATAAAATAATTGGATATACGTTATTTTAATTTTATAGACATGTATTTTTATATAAATTTATAATTATTTATATCATTTCTTTTAAAAAACCGTTATGTACTTCGAATGAAGACGTAAAGACGCCTTATTGGTGACCTGATGCATGTGATTTCTGTATTTTTTTTTCAGATGAAAACATTGAACAGTGGAATGTAATCCTGACAGGAAATTTGTTGAAATTATTTTAACAGAATTAAGAAGCTAAATGTGTAAGTAACGAGCAATAAAATTTACGTAGTTAGGGTCTGTTAATTTCATTTTATTTGCCATTGTGTTTTTAGGGGGTAATTAATTCAAAGATTGAAATGCAGATAATCATGGTACAGAATCTCTTAAATCTATCGTAAAATAATTTTGGTATATGCAGCCATGAGAAACATTATGTTGTTGTTGTTGTTGTTGTTGTTTAGGTCAACAGCCTGTAGAGGCTGGTTTGAACCTCTAGAGGTTTTACTAAGTAAAACGAGGAGTGAGGTGGTTTACCATTGCCACAACTCACTGAGTTGAAACAGTATGCTTATCAGCATGCCAGACCCTCTGAAAAGCACATATTTTCCACTCTGCAAATGACACCTTCATTTCATTCACCTCAGGGTCCAACTGTGTAATGAAATTCATTACTTTCAGAGGAGATAACTCTGATTAGTGTCTTTTACACTTCTACCTCTTCTGTCTGCCCATAACAGACAGGTAGAGTGTCAAATTATTTACAGTCAATCTGTTCGTTGCAGGGCTAAAATAAATAGTTGTGTTTCTTATCACATGGTCAGCCAATTAAATGACTGATTCATTTAAGAACAGAAGAGGTAGAGGTGTAAAAGACACTAATCAGAGTTATCTCCTCTGAAAGTAATGTGTTTTATTATACAGCCAGACCCTGTGGTGAATGAAGTGAAGGTGTCATTTGCAAAGTGGAAAATATGTGCTTTTCAGAGGGCCCGGCATGCTGATAAGCGTACTTTTCCACTCGGTGAGGAAGGCATGGTAAACCACCTCACTCCTCGTTTTAATTAGTAAAACCTCTACAGGTTCAAACCAGCCTTTTGGCTGATGACCTAAACAACAACACAACACCTCTTCTGTCCTTAAATGATTCAGTCATTTTATTGGCTGACCATGTGATAAGAAACACAACTATTTATTTTAGCCCTGCAACTAACAGATTGAGTGTAAATAATTTGACACTCTACCTGCCCGTTATGGGCATAAGAAACATTATATAGCGTATAAATTTTGTGGAAAAACTTTATTTAGTTAAGTGTGCTGCCTAACCTTACTTCACGGAACTTCTAAGCATTTTATCATAAATTTGTTGTCATTTTATATTGAAATTTGAAGTAAAATGACCATTTTTATCTTGGTACCGACTTAGTTGAAGGATTAAAACGTTAAAAAACATGTTTAATGCTAGCGCTCATTTACATTTTTTGTTTTAAAACGAACCAAATTTTAATAATTATTTAGGCCTACTGTAAAAATACCGTGTTGGTTTTTGTGTGTGTTATGTTTGTGATAAAAATGTTTCATTCTCAGCAATATTTTTACAGTATCGTAGATGTTAACTGCATTATTTAGTTTATTTTGTGGATCTAGTGTAGGCCACCTACAGTTGAGCCGTTGTTAGTTTGCTCCTACTGTCAACAAACCAAAACCACCTACTACAGGGTGCATGCTAGAGTCCGTGACTTTATGGATGTCGTATTTCTATTAAGTTAACTATGTTTTTAATTATAAGTACTTAAAGTACTAAAAACATCATTCATGATATGATGTAGGTCTAACAATTTCATTTACAAAAATACTTTTAAAAGTATTTTGTATTTAAATACTTTTCAAAGTATTTTGTTGTTACTTTTTAATCAGCGTGTACTCATTTTTAAACAATGCGCATGCTCAGTGACGTCATTATTTGTTTACATTAGGAGCAAACTAAGAGAGGCTGGACTTTAGTTGAATAATATATATATATATATATATATATTTTTTTTATTTTATTAAACATTATTTTCCTTTGTACTACTACATATATATGATATGAACAGCCAAAAACAAAAAAAATTAAATATAAAACTCACCTCTGAGTAAGTATTACATTTATTCAAGATCTTTTGTCTCTCTCTGAGACATCATCACGAATTCAAAAAACACACTAAACACATATAACATATAACATAAAACATTAAAACAATTATGGTCGAAGACCACGTCAATTATTTCCTATATCATTAACCATGCCGCGCCAGTAAAAATTTAAATGATAAATTACAAGAACTAAACTGCAAAAACTCATTAAACTATACTATACAGACGCACGCAACAAACTTAACAATTTTGTCTGAATATATTATAATTTTTTTTTATATAGGTATCTCTAATTTGTGTACGTTGCAATCTGTTCAATTTAGAACAATAAGCAATCCTATGACCCAATGAGTTGAGGATGATATGTATGACGTGTAAATGAGACTGTGTAGTCTTGTACAGACCCAGGCCGACCATTCCTGAGAGAGTTTGGTTAATTGAAACCCAACCATTAAAGTACACCGGTAACCACTGTCTAGTATTCAAATCCGTATAAAAGTAACTAACTTTACTAGGATTTCAACCAGGAACCTTCATGTCCGAAAATCAGCTGTTAAAACAGCTGATTTTGGCGACGACTTTACCTCTAGACCAACCCGGTGGGTTTGAATATAGTCTATTATAATGAACAGAAAATCATTTATGAAAACAAATTAGTCACATCATTATGTCTGACGATTATTAATAACTAGAGTGAGAACAAAGCGTAGTGAATGTGTGCGAGTCGCACATTACAGTAGCAATTGTATACTACAGTGACTGTACCGTTGTTGCATGTCGAGGGACGAAGAGTGGAGTAGATAAACACCGAAGCGGCTTGAGCCAATTCGAATTGTCCAACGTATACAAAATTTAAACTTAAACTAGGTACGGCATTGGGGCTTGCCCAGTAAGGCAGCTGTTAAAAAGTCGCTATTATTTGTTAAACAAGTCTGGTTAGGCAAGTGACTTTGTACAGAGACCATCTGACGGCCATCCGTAAACAAACTCTACTGGGGTCCCTGTTCAAACTCATGCCTAATTCACGAATAATACAGGGTTATTATAAATGATGACCCAATTTAATAAATTCATATTTATTTAAGTATAAATGCAAAATGAACAATTCACATACCAATGGAAAGAGGAAGTTTCAAAGTTTTTTTTACACATTCTTAAACTGTAGGGGCCTACATGCGCGCAAATGGGCGGCTGTAGTTGCAGAAACGGCTGCTAGAGTTCTCGCGCCAATGCGTCGCCGGATCGGACGGATAGGAAATCAAGACCTGGCTCTAAACTTCTGGCCACCGAGATCTCCTGATCTCACCCCGTGTGACTATTTCTTATGGGGTTACGTTAAGGAAAGAGTTTTCATCCCGCCTCTACCAACAACTCTGGCCGAACTGCAGAAACGTATCACTGCTGCGGTGCACTCAGTAACGGAAGATACGCTTGCACGCATGGGCGGGATCTGGGGGGGCAAGGGGGGCACTTGCCCCCCCCCAATATTCTACTGGTATACATTTTTAACCAAGTTAGTGTATCGAAAAAATAATTTTAGTCTAGCTATTATGGAAAATATTTTGAAGTTGACATTTTGGCTTCTTAAAGAATATTTCACAATCATTTTGTATGTGCAATAAAAAAAAAGGTCCAATAAAAATGTGTTAATGGTTAAATAAGTTAATACTATTTTTTAACATTTAAAAACATTGTTATTGGACCATTTTAGATCAATTTTAGGTTTACATCAATTGGGAGTTAAAATGACGTTTTAACGTTAAAATCCCAACAAAATTTACTTTTTTAATTTAGCCTAAAAACAGCCCTAAAATTGAGTTAAAGGCAATAAAAATCTCAAAATTTTCCGGGGGAGGTCCCCCGGACCCACCCCTTGTGCTGGGGGGTATGGAATACCCCCCAGACCCCCCGGTATTTGCCCCCCAATGACTCCCGCCAAATCCCGCCAATGCTTGCACGTGTGTGGGACGAGTTTGGATATCGTTTAGATGTTTGCCGTGCTGCACAAGGAGGACACATCGAACATTTGTAAATGTGTAAAAAAACCTTTGAAACTTCCTCTTTCCATTGGTATGTGAATTGTTCATTTTGCATTTATACTTAAATAAATATGAATTTATTAAATTGGGTCCACCATTTATAATAACCCTGTACAGCCAAAGCACCGATCGAATTACGTAGTCGTCATTGTTGTACAGATCCCGATAACAAATGAAAGCAAAAAAAAAATCTGGTGTGAAACACTCACACGAATTTCTCTTGCCAACGCAAGTTATGAACACTAACCCAACATAGTAATAAAAAAATATTAAAAATGAACAAAAAACGTAACCTTCAAAAACATAACCTAATTTTAATCATGAGTGAATGACGCAAAATGAAAATCAACCTCATTTTGGCTTAATATGAAAAATTACTTGCATGCTAAACTAGGCATGCTAAACTAGAATTTCAATGTTCACAATCATAACACGAGAAACAGGAATGATTATTATGTGGCTAATCACTCCACAAAATTGTTTGAACAAAAACCTACTTATGCAGGGAGAAAATTCTTAAATAAATTACCCCAATCTTTAAAGTGTTGTGAGGATTTGAATTCCTTTAAAAAAAATTTAAAAAATTCTTGTTCGGTGAAACTTTTTATAGCTTACAAGAATTTCTTTCTTGATAGTAGTGATACATAGTGTGTCTCTTATACGTATTTCAGGTGTTAGGCCTATATCTGACGACATGTCCTATACTCCTCCTGGAGTCTCCAGGGCGCAAAAAAAAAAAAAAGGTCCTATACAGAAAAGTGATCTAAATAAAAGTTGTTATCTTTTAATTCCGTATAAATTTTATTACATAGGCCTACACTTTAGTTGTAAAATGCATAGGGTCTACTAAGGCCAAGATATTTTTTACAGATTTTCGTGAAGAAAAGAAAATTATTACCACTGAAATAAAAGTTATACAAAAAAATGTTTGAAAAAAGTTGTAGGTTTTTCAATTTTCTACAACTTTTATTATACCTATACAATTTTGTGCTAAAACGCATATTAAAGCCGCAGTCTTAAACAAACCTTTTTTGAAAAAAAAAGTTCTATGAAAGGACAGCCTTCCCAAGAATTTCAGCAGACATGGCGCCTACCCTATCTTGTAGAGTATAAGAAATGTAGTAAATGACGCAATTTTTAAAAACATCGGAGGAGCCGTTTTTAAGAAAATCGCAAAAAAGTGAAAAATAATACGAATAAGCTGTTACTTCCGGTTGGCTGATTTTGATGAAAATGTTCGTGTCGGGTCTTTTAGTGGTAGGCTATCTAATTTTAGTTTCAAATTTGAACTTTTTACGATGTTCCGTTCTTGAGATATTTTGTTCACACACACACACACAGAACAATCGCTAAAAACATGGTTTTTGGGTTCAGGGGGTCTGAAAACGTGTAGATCCGGTGAAAAATCGACGTGAAAATAATAGTACTGTACTTTCCTTTCTATATATTCATATAAGCAAGAGAAAGTAAAACGTTAGGTACAACTAAGGGATCATTAGTGATGTTCTGTTTTTTTTTTCAAAATCGGTAAAAAATGAGATTTTTTTTAATCGCGGCCTTAATGTGCATTTTACGACAGACGTTTATTTTAAAGTTGTAAAAAATAAAAAAATTACAACTTTTATTTAAGCTTTTTCTTCTACAGAGCTTAGTTTAGCGTCAATTAGGATTTTTAAGTAAAACATTGGCCAAATTTTAAAAAATCCAGTTTTTATACAGATTTTGATGAAAAAAAAACAAAACAACCCTAATTACCGCTAAACTAAGCGTTGTGCAAAAAAGAGTTGTAGGTTTTTAAATGTTCTATAACTTGATTATTATGATACACTTTTGCTCTAAAATGAATGTTTTAAGGCCGCAATATTAAAAACCTCATTTTTTCTACGAGAACCTACCCCAAGAATTTCAGCAGACATTGCGCTTACCGTATCTCGTAGAGTTTAAAAATAGGTAGTAGAAAATGAGGCGATTTTTAAAAAAAGTGGTTTGAGCGTGAGAAACTTGGAAAAGTGGAACATACACGAATAAACTACTACTTCCGAACAAAATCGGTCGATGAAAATGTTCGTGTCGGGTCCTCTAGTGGTACCTAACTTAAGTTCCAAGTTTCAGTTTCGTACAATATTCCGTTCTTGAGATATTTTGATCACACACACCAACCAATCGCTAAAACATGTTTTTTTTTTGTTTCACAAGATGTGAAAACGTGCATATCCGGTATTTTCAAGTCGAATACAGTTTGATTTTCATGTAGCGTTATGAGCGAATACGCTCATGATTAAAATTAGGTTATATTTTTCATTTTACATTGTTTACTCATTTATTATTATTTACATTGGCAGGAGAAAGGCGTGTGTTTTGCACCAAATTTTTTGTAAAAAAAATTTATCCGAAAGTTTACCTTATTCGTATTACTTTCTCTTGCCTATATGAACATATAGGAAGGAAAGTATTGTTTTCATGTCGAGTTTTCACCGAATCTACACGTTTTCAGACCCCCTGAACCCAAAAAACATGTTTTTAGCGATTGGTCTGTGTGTGTATATACAAAATATCTCAAGAACAGAACATCGTACGAACTTGAAACTTAAGTTACATGCCACTACCGGACCCGACACGAACATTTTCATCAAAATCGGTCAAATGGAAGTAGTAGTTTATTTTTGTCTTGAAATACTCTTTAAAATGAGTTACAACATGTCCGGTTTACAAAAAAATATATATGTATTTATAATAATATTACGTTGGAAATTTAATAATTTTGTTTTTTTTATGTTTACAGGTATCGAAAAGGAAAAGAAAGAGGCTGTCTTGGTTTAAGAAAAAGAAATTTGTAAAACATGTATGAATGTGTATTATAAAGTCAATAAAAATCTGTAGCGACAATAATTTGTGTTTAAATTTATTATATTATATACCTTTTAATAATCCCGAATTCCTTTTAAAAAAATTTCTCAAAACGTCTGCAGTTTGCTTCCTGTTATAAATAAAAAGCTTAACAGAAAGCAGTCAGATGGATTTAAGGTAAGTCACATTTTAAAAAACTGTATAAATAAAAAAATACGGTTAGAGCAAACAAAAAACAAAGAAAGAAAAAGATAAATGCGTTTGCGGGAAATTTGGTTTGCCGTAAACGTTTGCGGGAAATGTGTACTGGCTTGCCGTCGCATTGTAAAGATTAATTGGATACCAGGAGAGCATAATATTAGTGGAGGTTAGTAGTTTGTCAAAGAAGCAAGTAGTACAAATAGTATAACCAAAATATTGAAGGTATTTCATTCAGATTGTTAAAGATTACTACTGAAGCGACCACTTTTATTTCATACTATCCTGGTAGTATTAAAAATGACACTACTTAGTCCCTGCAGTGATCGGCATTATCAAATATTATGACGTATCATTTGTAGTCTGTAATAACCATTATTCCATTGGAGCAGTTATTGACTACCACTTTTATTTCCTACTCTCCTGGTAGTATTAAAAATGACACATTTTAGTCCCTGCAGTCGATCGGCATTACCTATCGTAATTAACACACTATGACGTGTCATTCGTAGTCTGTTAACATTTAACCAAGTATATAACTTTCATAAGTTTTATATTTTAGCAATAATATTATTTCGTGAATTCAAAGCAACTGTTAATTCAATTTTATTGTCTTATGTGTTCCTCTCTTATCGATAATATAGAATATCGTTCACAGATAACATCATTTTGAATAAACCAAACTTAACAACTGAGCATACTGACATCAATATGCATCAACAATGGTTTAACCATTTGTAAAAAAAAAATATCAAGAAAGAAAAAATGGTAGAAATTTAATAACGACAACACTTCAATTCTATAAAACATTGTTTTATTAAAATTTATATAATTTATACATATTAACATTTATTCATTTTATTACATACATATAATATTGTTTAAAAAAATAATGAAAAGTTACTGAGCTAAAAATGTCTCTTCTTTTTTATTAAGTCAGATCTTAATGATCATCATTAGTCAGTATGTTGTATATCCTCAGAAAACCTATCAGAATCTTCTTGTGTCTTTTTCAATTTATGCAACAGATTCTTCGTTATTTTGTAGATAACTTGAAGACATGTTATTTATTACCTGAAACAGAATGTTAAATATTAGTGTCTACACAAATATTTTTAGATTTTTTATACCAATTGTGACACCAAGAAACAAAGATCGATTCTCAATTCCCGACACCAAAAATCGAAAAAGAGTAAAAATAAAAACAAAAAATCTTGGTGTGAAACACTCACACGACTTTCTCTTCCCAATGCAAATAATGAAACATAACCTGTTTAATAATGAGTAAACAATGTACAGTTGAGCCGTTCTTAGTTTGCTCCTACTATCAACAAACAAAAGCCACTTACTACAGGGTGCACACAAGAGTCTGCGACTTTACGGATGTCGTATTCCTATTAAGTTAACTATTTTTTAAATTATAAGTACTTAAAGTACTAAAAACATCAGTCATGATAAAGATGTAGCCCTAACAATTTCATTTAGAAAAATACTTTTAAAAGTATTTTGTTGTTACTTTTTAACCAGCGTGTACACATTTTGACATTAAGCGCATGCTCAGTGATGTCATTATTTGTTTACATTAGGAGCAAACTAAGAGAGGCTGGACTGTAGAATGAAAAACACAACCTAATTTTAACCCTTTCAGTGCCAATGTCTGGAAAACAGGATCTCCATATCTTTTACGTAAAGTGCCAATGTCTGGATAACCGAACAGTACAAAAGTAATTTTTTTAAACAAAAATTAATATATATTTTAAGACCACCACCGTGGCTAGCGCCACAGTTTAATTATTATTATTTTATTTATTTCTTTAGTGACTAGCGCGTGCTAGCTGACAAAGCGAAAGGTCCTGGTTTCGATTCCCAGCTAGGATCTGAAAATTTTAACACGTTAAAACCCACCATTACAGTACCAAAACCTACAGTAGTTGGTAATAAGAGCAGAATAATTTTAGAGATAACAGAATGATTTTGTTTACGAACAGAATAAAAATTAATTTTTAACGGGAAATTTTATTTTTCTGCAACGTTGAAATTTGTCTAATGCAAGTTGCCGAAATAAGGGCTGGCACTCATCGTACAGTCTTATACAAATTAAATGGAACTTTAGGATCAAACTTTTAAATATTGTTTGGGCACTGAAAGAATTAAATTAAAAATCCCTTTCATCATGAGACTCACAAGTCTCATGGCTGGTGGCAATTCCTTCTAAAGAAACCGTAAAAGATCACGTCCGTGATACCGATTCTGACGCCAAGAAACAAGTATCAATTCTCGATTCACAACACCAATAAAAAACAAAAAATCAGCTGTGAAACACTCACATAACTTTCTCTTCCCAATGCAAATAATGATACATATAACCTATGTTTAACCATGAGTAAACAATGTAAAATGAAAAACATAACTTGATTTTAAAAATCCCTTTCATGAGTCTCATGTCTGGTGGCAATTTTTTCTTAAGTAACTATAAATGATCAAGCCCTTAATACCGGATTCATATTATACTTGTTTATTTAAGACAATGAATGCTTCTTACATAACAATTTCAAAAGGTAGTAATTATCTATTCATTTGTAATCTCACTAAATACAAGATCGTGAAATACCGCACTCCATAAAATCATTTTATTCCACGATCTCATAAAAAATTATATCCCTATCGCTAGGTCACCAAGTAAAATTTTTATTAATATAATATAGTCTATGAATAGTTAATTGAAGAAGAAAAATCAACTCAAGCTTAACTTTAGTGAGTATACACGTAATTGAAGGGGTCGGCGGAAGAAAGTGCTAACCCACAAAATTTTCAGCATGATTTTTCTTAAATATTCTGTAAAAATAAAATGTTTAGAACGTTTTAAACAGGAAGCTATATTTACGATCTTAAGAACCTAGATTAATAGAAAAAATCTGGTGTGAAACACTCACACAATTTTCTCTTGCCAATGCAAATAATTAACAATAAACCTAACATTAGTAATAAAATATTAGAAATAAACAAAAAACTAACCTCAAAAAACATTAGTGAAATACGCAAAATTAAAATCGACCTCAGTTTGGCTTAAAAATACGGAAAATCGCTCCTACACGCTAAACTAGGCACTGTACAAAAAAAAGCTTTAATTAAAAGTTGTAGATCTTTTAATTTCCTACAAATTTTATAATACAAACTTTTGTCGTAAAATGCATTCTAAGGCCGAAATCTTCAAAAAATCGATTTTTCACACGTTTCGTGAGAAAAAAACAGAAAATCGCTAATTACCGCTAAACTAAGCGTTATACAAAAAAATGTTTGAAATAAAAGTTGTAGGCTTTTAAATTCTCTACAACTTTTATTATATAATGTTTTGCGCTTAAATGCATATTTAAGCCGCAATCTTAAAAAGAAAATGTTTTTACGTAAAAACAGCCTGACCAAGAATTTCAGCAAACATGGCGCCTACCTAATCTTGTAGAGAATAAAAAATTGAGTAAATGAGGCGATTTTAAAAAAAATCGCAGGACCAGTTTTTGAGAAAATCGCAAAAAAGTGAAAAATTATACGAATAAACTACTACTTCCGGTTGACCGATTTTGATGAAAATGTTCGTGTCGGGTCCGGTAGTGGTATGTAACTTAAGTTTCAAGTATGAAGTTCGTACGATGTTCCGTTCTTGAGATATTCTGTTCACACACAGACACACACACACACACACAAACACACACACACACACACACACAGACCAATCGCTAAAAACATGTTTTTTGGGTTCAGGGGGTCTGAAAACGTATAGATCCGGTGAAAACTCGATTTCGAAAAATCGACATGAAAACAATACTTTCCTTCCTATATATTCATATAGGCAAGAGAAAGTAAAAACAGATGTTTAAGAAATAATTCAAAAAAAATAATTTGCAGATTTCAGTAATTTTTTAAAATGACATTGCGTAAAATTATGTTGATGTGGGTTAGCACTGTCTTCTCCCGACCCCTTCAATTATTCATGTAATCCAATTACCGTATTGCGTCGAATTTAAGAAGCAACTTTTTTGCAATATCTTCGTTCGCAAAATTGGGGTGCACCTTAAATTCACTGTATTTTAATACAGGGATTTATACAGGGTGTTATATATGAAGCAATTACACCGTTTAAGTTTACGGAACCCTTACTACTACACTCACAACTCACAGACACACGGACCAAGTTTTGACTTTCAGTTGAAATGTAAGAAAAAAACAGTTATAATGTGTATCTGTGTGTGGTGTCTCAGCAGCCAAGTTCAAACAATACATCCATGTTTGTACCGAATCCTCGTTCAACCCATTCCCATGTTTTGTAATTTTAATTACCTAATTACGACTCTTATTGGAACTCGCAACAGCATCATAAAAGTTTTAAATATTAATTAATTACGTTTATAAACTAACTGCAATTACTGTCATTTATTTTAAGATGTACCACTCAACACTTTAAGCACGTAATTAAATTT
The DNA here is from genome assembly GCA_035578175.1 of Catonia carolina. NCBI lineage: Eukaryota > Metazoa > Arthropoda > Insecta > Hemiptera > Achilidae > Catonia > Catonia carolina. The sequence continues at coordinate 2,316,202 of JAQMRL010000002.1, read as the reverse complement.
TTTTTAACACCTACTTTTTGTGTATGTTAATTTTACCTTCCTTTATTTTTTCCCACAAAATATAATTATATTTTGGGGAGTGTCTTAAATTCAATGCAATATGGAAAGTCGTGCTGTTTGTTGTTTGGTTAAAACAACCCGTTAAAGAAAACTTCTGCCCATAACAGGCAGGTGGAGTATTAAATTATTTTCACTCGATCTGCTTGTTCCAGGGCTACAAAAAAAGTTCTGTTTCTTATCACATAGTCAGCCAATTAAATGACTGAATCATTTAAGAACAGAAGAGGTAGAGGTGTGCTGTGACACTAATCAGAGTTATCTTGTCTGAGAGTAATGAATTTCACTTTACAGCCAGACCCTGTAGTGGATGAAGTGAAGGTGTCATTTGCAGGATGGAAAGTAAGTGCTTTTCAGAGGGCCTGGCATGCTGATAAGCATACTCTTTCAACTCAGTGAGGAAGGCATGGTAAACCACCTTACTCCTCGTTTTTACTCAGTAAAACCTCTAGAGGTTCAAACCAGCCTTTCGGCTGTTGACCTAAACAACAACAAAGAAAACTTGTAAATAACAAATTTTCAGCAGTAGTAATTTATCAGGCTTCATATCATAAAATGACTACCTTCATCAAGAAACCCGACAATGACTTGGAGAAAAAAGAATATTATTCAATGGCTCTTAATGAACAAAATTCCATTGCCACCTTACGCTGAAAATTTTGAAATATTAACTACGCCTGTCCTAATGGAAAATACAAAACGCTTTATTAAAAGACCTAAGAAGAGGCTGTACGTTACAACTAAACTGTTGCGCTCATGTTGAAACTCTGTGGCTACCCGTCACACACTGCGAATTGAACACTTTTGAGTTGATATGAGTACATGTTAGCTGAGAAATCCGATGTGAAACACTCACACAACTTTCTCTTGCCAATGCAAATAATTAACAATAAACCTAACATTAGTAATAAAACATTAGAAATAAACAAACAACTAACCTCAATAAACATAACCTAATTTTAATCATGCGTGAAAGACGCAAAATGAAAATCACTCTTTCACACTAAACTAGGCCCTGCAGAAAAAATGTTATAATAAAAGTTGTAGATCTATCTTTTAATTTCCTATAAATTTTATTATATACATTTTCGTCAAAAAATGCATACTAAGGCCGAAATCTTAAAAAAATTTATTTTTCACACGTTTTCATGAGAAAAAAACAGAAAATCACTAATTACCGCTAAACTAATGGTTATATAAAAAATGTTGGTAATAAAAGTTGTAGGATTTTAAATTCTCTACAACTTTTATCATTAAAGCCGTAATCTTAAAAAAACAATTCTTTTACGTGAAAACAGCCTCACTAAGAATTTCAGCAAACAGGGCGCCTACCCTATCTTATAGAGCGTAACAAATTTAGTAAACCAAGCAATTTTTGAGTAAATCACAAAAAAGTGAAAAATGACACGAATAAACTACTTCTGGTTGACCGATTTTGATGAAAATGTTCGTATCGGGTCCAGTAGTGGTGTGTAACTTAATTTTCGAGTTTCAAGTCTGTACGATGTTCCGTTGTTGAGATATTCTGTTCACACACACACAGACCAATCGCTAAATACATGTTTTTTGGGTTCAGGGGGTCTGAAAACGTGTAGATCCGGTGAAAACTCAATTTTGAAAAAATCGACATGAAAACAATACTTTCCTTCCTATACATTCATATAGGCAAGAGAAAGTAAAAACGAAACCAAATGGGAGTAATAGACAGGCTTTGAAAACAATCTTTGCACTCACTTTGCTTAGTGGAAGAAGTGCATAGAACTTGCACAAAAGATTGAAGAAAATTATTGAACAAAGGACAATCTGACCGACGACTTATTTATTAAGTCGACCCAGTAATAAATTTTTGGAGTTCTGCTTCATCATCGGAAATAACAATTGACGAAGAGTTACCGGATTCTGACAACTAAAATTAAAACAGGTTAATGGAAATAATACTGCCCATAACAGACAGGTGGAGTGTCAAATTATTTAAACTCAATCTATTCGTTGCAGGGCAAAAATAAATAGTTCTGTTTCTTATCACATTGTCAGCCAATTAAATGAATGAATCATTTAAACAGAAGAGTTAGAGGTATAAAAGATACTAATCAGAGTCATCTGCTCTGAACGTAATGAATTTCATTATACAGTTGGACCCTGTGGTGAATGGACTGAAGGTGTCATTTGCAGAGTGGAAAATATATGCTTTTCAGAGGGCTCGGCATGCTGATAAGCGTACTTTTCCACTCGGTGAGGAAGGTAATGGTAAACCACCTTACTCTTTGTTTTACTTAGTAAACCCTCTACAGGTTCAAACCAGCTTTTCGGCTGATGACCTAAACAACAGAAATAAAACATATAATTATATTATACAAACATGATTATGGCTTCATGGTCGTTTTATGTAGGTTTGTGTTTTATCCATTTTTATACACAAATTGGATAGTTTTATATTTTCTTTAAGCGGCTGTTTTAACCGAACATCAACACTGACTTCATTGCATTATACAAATAATTATCTTTTAATAATTACATGAATAATTAAGTTAAGCTTGAGATGATTTCTTTTACTTCAATTAACTATTCATAGACTATATTAATAAAAATCTGGTGTGAAACACTCACACAACTTTCTCTTGCCTATGCAAATAATAAACAATAATCCTAACATTAGTAATAAAACATTAGAAATAAACAAAAAACTAACGTCAATAAACATAACCTAATTTTAATCATGAGTGAAAGACCCAAAATGAAAATCGACCTCCGTTTGACTTAAAAATACGGAAAATCACTCTTTCTCACTAAACTAGGCTCCAAGGAGAAAAATGCTCTCAATAAAAGTAGTAGATCTTTTAATTTTCTATAAATTTAATTATATACACTTTTGTCGTAAAATGTATACTAAGGCCGAAATCTTAAAAAAATCAACTTTTCCACATTTTCGTGAGAAAAAACAGAAAATCGCAAATTACCGCTAAACTGAGCGTTATACAAAAAATTGTTTGAAAAAAAAAGTTGTAGGATTTTAAATTCTCTACAATTTTTATTGCATAAATTGTTGCGCTAAAATGCATATTAAAGCCGTAATCTTAAAAAAAACAACGTTTTTACAAGAAAACACCCTCACCAAGAATTTCAGCAAACATGGCGCCTACCCTATCTTGTAGAGAATAAAAAATTGAGTAAGTCAGGCGATTTTTAAAAAAATCGTAGGACCAGTTTTTAAAAAAATCACAAAAAAGTGAAAAATTACACGAATAAACTACTACTTCCGGTTGACCGATTTTGATGAAAATGTTCGTGTCGGGTCCGGTAAGGGTATGTAACTTAAGTTTTAAGTTTCAAGTTTGTACAATGTTACGTTCTCGAGGTATTCTGTTCACACACACACACACACACACACCAATCGCTAAAAACATGTTTTTTGGGTTCAGGGGGTCTGAAAATGTATAGATCCGGTGAAAACTCGATTTCGTAAAATCGACATGAAAACAATACTTTCCTTCTTATATATTCATATAGGCAAGAGAAAGAAAAAATTGACTCTGTACAAAATTTACTAGCGATAGGAATATAATTTTTTACGAGATCGTGGAATAAAATCATCGTACGAAGTGCGGTATTCCACGATCTTATATTTAGTGAGATTACAAATGAATAGATAATTATAGTCGATCTACTGTAAGAGTGCTTCATGCGAGGCAAGCTCCTATAGAATGTAAACGAAAGTTTTACACTAGTTAACGCTAGGGATGTGAAATACCCAGGTACTTATAAATCGGGGTAAATACCCGGGTATTTTTGATATTACATTAAAAATCATGTGTCGCAGAAAGTTGAACCCTAAAAAAGGTACCAATATGCAAACTAGGCCTATTCTACATTAACTTTCTAGAAATATAATAAGATTAGACAGTTACTAACGATTTAATTTAATTATGACTAATTGGATAAGAAGATACAATTCAATATTTATAACCTGAAAACTCAGAGTTACAACTGAACTAGGCCTTTTTGCAAACAATGAGATAACAATTAGTGGAAATTAATTTAGAGCATTGGCAAAGTTCTACAAAAGGTGCAATATACCGTTTTCAACACAATGTTTATGTTTTACAATGAAAAATATCAGTTGAGTAGTAGAAGTACAACTTGGGTCAAATCAAAATCAAATTTTGTTTTGAATAGTTTTTATCATTTACTAAAGAAATTCAAAGTAATGTAGGCCTACATCAGAAGAATTACAACACCTTTTGATGTAAAAAAACAAAATATCATAAAGTAGCCTAACAACATTTTTTCTAATTTGAGTCTTCTTCACGCTCAGAGAGGTACTCTTCATCCGAGAGCGAAATGTGGCCATCATCGCTGCCCTCGTTCTCGCTATCGTCACTACAGGAAACTTGCATTTGGTCATTATTTTTGATTTCAACTTCTGTTTCACTGTACCCACTTTGTTTCCTTGGTCTCTTTTCTTTTTTTGATTGATTTTTTTGATTTAATGCAGTTAAACATATGTTTATATGAACCATATGACTTAATTGAAGTTTGACCTTGAGGCTTCTATTGATTTTAATCCTATTATAAGCATTTTTTTTATAATTAATGTCCTTTCAATTAAATATTTTGTTACTTATTGAGTTCTGAAGTACACATCTTTCAATTATATACATAATAGCCTACTCTTACTACAAAAATAGCAAGCACTTTTCCCTCCTATGTCTTTGTTGCTCATTTTCAGTACCAGTCGGTATCTAATGAAACTCGACCTTCTCAATACCTTGGTAGGCCTATGTATTAAAAATTTTAAAAACTAAACAACAACAATATGTTATCCAATATATTACTTTAGTTTAAGAAAAACACTCTTTAAGAACCAACACAGAAAGGTTACGGTGTTACAGTGCCAAAACATATAAATACCCGCACGTCAATTTTCCTTTAGTTTAGTTTTGAAGGATGAATATTGTTCCTGATTTCAATTTAAGGCATCAAATAGCTGTGTTTCAGTCCCTGTTCATCCAACACTTCATCAACAATTAAAAAAGTGTAATAAAAAGCTCAATAACTGAAAATACCCTCATTTTGGGTATTTAAACGACCACTGGGTAAATACCCTATTTACGAGTATATTTACCTTCCCACTGGGTATTTACCCAGCCCACATCTCCAGTTAACGCGTATCTAAGAATCCGCCTGACAAAATTATCTTACACTACGTTTCATCATAAAAATGTCTACATCCAGCTAAAATAAACATTATCCTTTAAGCGTTATACAAAAAATCTTGGAAATAAAAGTTGTACGGTTTTACATTCTCTACATTTTTTTATTAACTTATATAAATTTTTGCACTAAAATGCATATTAAAGCCGCAATCCTAAAAAAAACAATTGTTTTACTTGAAAACAGCCTCACCAAGAATTTCAGCAAACATGGCGCCTACCCTATCTTGTAGAGCATAAATATTTAGTAAGTAAGGAGATTTTAAAAAAATCGTAGGACCAGTTTTTGAGGAAAACTGCAAAAAAGTGAAATATTACACGAATGAACTACTACTTCCGGTAGACCGATTTTGATGAAAATGTTTGTATTGGGTCCGGTAGTGGTATGTTACTTAAGTTTCAAGTTCGTACGATGTTTCGTTCTTGAGATATTCTGTTCACACACACACACACACACACGCGCACGCACGCGCGCACACACACCAATCACTAAAAACATGTTTTTTGGGTTCAGGGAGGTCTGAAAACTTGTAGATCCAGTGAAGAGTGTATTTGTTAAAATGGACATGAAAACAATACTTTCCATCCTATTTATTCATATAGGCAAGAGAAAGTAAAAATCAATTCCAAAAACTCAGCTGTCACTGAATTAAATAAATAATTGATTATGTTATTGAATCTACTGCGATTCCAGTGGACCCAGTAGCGAATTCAGAAAGATACTGGTTGGAGAGACAGGAAAGGGTTGCAAAAAGCGCAAAAAATAAAGAAATAAAAAAGCTATGGTCCTGAGATTAGGTGTACACAATAGAAACACTCTAATCTATGCTATGACAAAATTTTACTAAAATCGGATGAGTATGTACAGAGTTATGGGCCAATAAATTTGCATAATCCATAAAATGTCTCCAAAAACGGGTACTTTTTGGCTCTAATGTCAATAACACTTTTAAAAAATGGATAAAAATTTCACGTTTTCACCGTTCAATGCAGAATTAAGCAGTCATTAATTCGACATACGAGGTGTGGCTATTAAATAATAAGAGTGACGTAAAAAATGTTATTTTTATTTTATACATAATCACTTATTGTCACCTTCAATATACACTCCTTCTCCATCCCTACAACGCTCCATGCGAATTTCCCATTGTTGGAAGTCATCTTCTGTCAGCTCCTTCAGGACACATGTCGCTTTCTCTTTAACAGCTTCCACAGACTCAAATCTTGTCCTTTTTAATGCAGATTTCACCTTAGGGAACAGGTAGAAGTCACATGGTGCAAGATCTGGTGAATAAGGTGGATGTTCTAACACTGAGATGCTGTACTTGGCTAGGAACCTCTTGACAGATAACACGGAATGAGCTGGTGCATTGTCTTGGTGGAGAACCTACGATTTGTCCTTCCACTTTTTGGGGCGTTTTTTCCTTACTCTTTCACGTAGTTTAGAAAGTACCTCAAAGTAGTAATATTGATTAATTGTTTGAAATTCAGGAACCCAGTGAAGGTACACAATCCCATTGATATAAAAAAAAAAACAATCATCACTGCTTTAAATTTTGACTAGCTCACTCGAGCTGTTTTGGCTCTCGGTGAAGTTTGGCTCTTGCAGTGCAAGATTATTATTGGCGCTTCGTTTCCGGATCATAAGTAAAAAACCAAGTTTCATCACATGTTATTATCTTCTACTATTCCGTAAGGTGAAATCTGCATTAAAGGGGACAAGATTTGAGTCTGTGGAAGCTGTAAAAGAGAGAGCGGCACGTGTCCTGAAGGAGCTGAGACAGAAGATGACTTCCAGCATTGTTTCCAACAATGGAAAATTCGCATGGAGCGTTGTAGGGATAGAGAAGGAGTGTATATTGAAGGTGACAATAAGTGATTATGTATTAAATTAAAATTAAATTTCTTACGTCAGTCTCGTTATTTAATAACCACACCTCGTATAGTGCGTTAAAATCGATGCCATAAATTCTTTTAACAGTTGAGCTTCAAACTCAGGTTCCTATTAATTTTGATGTGGACATGAATAATTGAAGACAGTGCTAACCCACATCAACATAATTTTACGCAGTGTCATTTTAAAAGTTCATTAAAATCTACAAATCATGTTTTGGAATTTTTTATTAAACATTTGTTTTTTCTGTTAATATAGGTTCTTAAGATCGTAAATGTAGCATCCTGTTTAAAACTTGCTGTATATTTTATTTTTACAGAATATTTAAGAAAAATAATGCTGGAAATTTTGCGGGTTAGCACTTTCCTCTGCCGACCCCTTCAATTCATATCTTTTTTCTTAGAAAATTACAGCATTTCTGCAACATATCGAAAACTGGGGAATCAACATATTCCTAATTAAATATCAATATTTTGCAAAGAAGAGTTTCATAAAACTGTAACAAAACAGTACCTGCTAGGTGAGACAGCAACCTGCTGATAACGCCTATGCATGAACGGTTACGCAAGTCCCTAGCACCGAATTTGTTAATATTTAGTTCCACCCAGTGGATGTAAAAAGGCAATTCTAAAACACAATAAATTAGAATTATTTACATCTGCTTATATCTGGCCAACAACTCGTTTGCAAATAGTGAACCAAGAAATCGAAGCCTTAATTTCCTTACCAGCTAAAGATTACGTAACACTAACAAACATACCATCATCCACATGCCATCAATTCTTCGACAACTTTCTCAATGTCACCATTATGTCTTTTTAATTTAATGCTAATGTGGCCATTTCAGGATCATCACCAACTGAAGCTACCTTAAACAGACATTACAAGAAAAAAATAGAAATTTTATACCAAACTTATTATTTGAAGAGCTTAGTGGATGAAGGTGGTACGTAACAAAAATATAGTTTAGTGGAAATTGATACGAACGTACTAAGGCTTCTCTTCATGAAAATTTAGTCTTACGCAATTAAAAGTTCTGAGAATCCAGAATCCGGGTTGAGTGGGCCGTGGAGCCCTCTGTTGGCGACGTCGTGCTGGGCACCTGGTCGCTCGATAAATAATCTAACAGAATCTAATACACCCTCAATGGATAATTCAGGGGAAAGGTGCAATTTATACGGGATTCTAATTCTGTGGAAGGGTTTGCCGTCAGCGTGGCAGGAGAATATTTTATAAAAGAATTTGGAATTTGGAATAAGTGGGGAGATAATTTTTGGGGATGTGGGAATTAATTAGTAATAAGGAGTAATTAGGGGGAGTGGAAAAGACGGCTCTTTTCTTAACTAATTTGTTTTACTGTGGCCTTTTTTTTCTACTAGAGGAAATTTAGAGATTATGCTATGGAAAGAAGTGTAGTTTAGTGTGGGGACTTAAGCATTAAGTAAGGGATGGAAAATTGTTTTACTTGGAAGTGTGTATGGGGGTATGATAATACTAGGGGAAGTCTTGATGAACGGTAGCTTGAAGCGTTCTTCAGGCGAGTGCGGGTTGGTGTAGAGCGCCCTGACGATGTCAAGGTTCAAAGTCCTGCCGACGTCGTGCAGTCTTCTGGACGTTACTTAGATAAAGTCTTCCAAGGAGGGAAAGAGTAGGTATTCGTGGATCGTTTTGTTGTTGATAACGTAGTGGAATTGGGTAATTTTTCAAAGAATTTTATTTTGGAACGCGGTTAAAAGTTCTTATAACTTTACTTTTCATTGTCATTTTTTATTCGATTTATCAATCATCGACTACTATTGTCATATAACTTGGACACCTTACAACACTTATTCTAACGCATACAACACTTTCACCAACTAAAAAGTTTTTATTGTACACTGTTATCTATGGGGTAAGCGCAAAGTGAACGCTTGTCGCAGGTACTGATTCACGGTAGCGAATGCGCATAGTGGGAGAATGTAACTACGCGCTTAATCTTCATTCAGTTGTTGGTATTCTACATGAGTTCCAGTAGCAACAGTGCTGATGAATTATTTCTAATGGAAAACGTTTCCACGAAATTATCATTTAAAGACGATACCGTTAGCGACATTAATAAGAACACATAATTGTTCGGCAAAATCACCTTTTTCTGCAATTAAAAAAAAGATAGAGACAGGTTTTTTGAATGCATGAGACTGACTCTAAAAACGTTTAATTTTATATTGTCTAAAGTATAGGGTGATTCAAAAAGAGCGCCGGTTTTGATATATCAAATTAAGAGATTTATTTTATTGAAAAACTGAAAATAAATACATCAACAAGTTCATCTTACCTTCCGATTTCATGTATGAAAAATGATGTCATGCATGTGTCCTCCTCTACTGCGCTGGCACGCATCAACTCTGTCCATGAAATTGGATATTACTGCACGACAAGTTTCGGGGTTTATTGGCATACACCAATGACTTCAGATGACCCCAAAGATGAAAGTCACAAGGCATCAAGTCACACGACCTTGGTGGCCATTGATGGTCGGAATTACGAGAAATGATGCGATCCTGGAACCGTTCACGAACCAACAACATTGTTTCTCGTGCAGCAACTGAATTTTATACGGGTGATATTGGAGATCGTACCAAAGAATTCTCCGTACAGAAGAACATTGTAAACACAATTGTTGAGAACGGCGACGTATTGATTTTGCTGGGCTAACAGCCACACTGTCACGAACCAACGCAACGTTCTGCTCAGTTCGGCCAGAACGACGACGTCCAGAACTTTTAAGGTCGACTGTTGAACCCGTCTCAAAAAACTTTTTCATGAGCCTGTGAACTGTTGATTCATTCGGTGCTTCATTACGTCCTAGAGTACCGCGAAGTCGCCTGACAGTAGCCGCATAACTCTCTCCACTCTGGTAAAATGTTTTCACGATTAACACTCGTTGTGCAATAGTAAACTTCTCCATGGTTAGACACAGACTGCGAGAGTACTACACTGCGAACAAGAGAAACTACAACTGAATCGTCAATTGGAATGTTCTCCGAAATAGAAATGAGGTCTAACAATGTTGCCAACCGATAAACAAAAATTTACCAACCGTTTAAAAACCGGCTCTCTTTTTGAATCACCCGTTAGAACTCATTTTTAAAAACAATGGTGCAACTTGCACAAGCAACCAATATTACCAGAAGAAAGATTTGTGATTAGTTTGAACATTTTAAACGTATTTTGAACTTTTTGACTACCGATATTCAATATTATAAAGCATTGTTTGGCCAGTAATAATCTTTTAAAATTAGTTTTATGAACCTATGTTAAAAATTAATTAACAAGTTGTTATTATTTATGAATACATATTATACGACCACAAAGTACATTTAGCAACCTGCCAGCAAGCAGCAGGCAGGTTTATTGAAAACAAACCAGTGAGCTGATATGCGCAGATGACCAGTGCGCAGCTTTCTCCACCAGCGTATACTGTGAGACGTCCGATTAAAATATAATGGCCTATCCCTACTAGCAGGCTCCCACTTGTAAGCGACCAGCGACCAGTGTTCACTGTGCGCTTACCCTATGAATGGATTAACAGTAATTTAATAATACAAAATACTCGTAAAGATCTTTACAAGAGACATTTTTAAAGGAACACACAATGCATATTAATGATGATGATGGGTGTTAATTACTACATTTAAGGGAGCAGTCAACCCAGAAAATAAAAATGAAAACCTCTGGCTATAATTTATCATTATTTATTTTAAATGAAAGAGTTATTTACTAGTAATGATCTACCATTTGAACCAAGCCAAAAAATTAATTACAACCAATAATATAAGGATCAGGTTGGAAAACCGGGCTCTAACAGGGAATAAAATATCTCAGGAACCAAGAAAGATATCAACATGATTCTTATGCTCCAAAATACAGAAAATTGCTGCCTATTATCTGTTGTATGCGCTTGTATGTATTTTTACTTACAAGAAATTTATTGAAGAAAAACCATATTTTCAAAAACATTTATTTTGTATTCACAAATTATTTTTTAACTAAATCCCTATTAAGGTTTTTATAATAATCATTCCACAAATAATAGAGTAAAAAATTATGAAAACTTAAAAAAAAAACATCATCCAAATATCTCCAATACTAACCAAAATATTTAATTCTCAAGAATGTACAATCATGTAAAAACCACATTTCCGGAAAAATTGAAAGAATAATTTCACTCACGTTGCTAGTGAGCTTTATTTTAAACAGATGTTTTTATAATTTTCTGTCAACGTACAAAGTAAACAAATGTTGTGATTCAGAAAATTTTAAACTTCAAATAAATGCAAAAAACCATCAAAATTTAAAAAAAAATCATCTTGAGTTAACTACCCCCTTAACTGTTATTACTCTAAAAAGATGTCTATTAGGTTCAAGTAAATCCTGGTAGAAGGTGTCAAATGATCTAAACATCTTAATCCTTTACAAACCTTAAAATTAAGCCGTACATAGCCCGTTCATACCCTAGTACAGGAGTCTCCGACCTTTTTTACTCAAGGGCCACATTGTAAATTTTTGGAGGAAAGACGGGCCAGCAATATTTCAGGGCAGAAAGTCTAGCCCCCCTCATACACCCTCGAAGTTTTTTCTATTTAAGAGCTCAGTGGTGGTTTTTGAGATTTTCTTGCTTAGTTTTTTAAGTCGCTATATTTCCTTATATATCTTGATTGTTGGCTAACTAAAATTCTTTACGTGATTGTAAAAATAAGCTGTGACCAAACAAATAATTATATTTGCTATAAAATAATATTTGTTCTGTAAAAGGAGTTTTCAAGTAGGCTTAATGAAAACACAGGATGATACAAAACCAAATCTTTTCAATTTACTACAAAATGTACTTCATTGAATTTTAACCCTTTCGGGACTACTATTGTTTACATGGTTCATTGCTATAGGACTAGACATAGTTTGTGGTTTTTACAAGGTTCATTTGAATCAGTCATAATTCAAAAACCATCCCATGGATTTACATATTTTTTTTTTAATTTTCTTCACAAAATGTTGTATTTTTTTATATCTATAAATTCAACAAAGTACATTTCTGATTTTTGTTAGAGTTTTTCCAATTATTAAAAAAAAATCATAGTATATCACAAAAGTTTCTAAATCAACCACTAAAAATGAATTTAAAAAAATATTTCAGGGTTAGCCAATAATGTGGCTATAAAGAGTAAAAATTTTTGTACAAGTACCCAAAATTTTAGCTAAAAATATGGAGAAATAAAAATTTGTCATTCATTTTTGTAAGATCATGCACAAACATAAAACGTGTTCATGTCACTTACCAGGTATCAAGTGTAATCCAAATGCTCCTGATTCACTGTTGCATCACTAAAACACTAATTTTCACTTAAAATTTATTAATATTATACAAAATAACGCTATTGTTGTTTCCTACTATAATTATTATCCTAAAAATTTTACATAATATAGTCTAGCCTATATACACTAACATGTGTGTTTCGGGTAACACATAGGATGTAACCCCATCTTACATTTGCTACACACTGTCCTGCTTTTTTTCCTTTTCCCACCTTGTTGTACACTGATTTTACTACAAACACAGCAGTTTCTTTCTTTTTTTTCCGGTAATTTTTCAAGTCCTTTGGCCACTGGATCGCCTTGTGGTTGTACATTTTGTCGCACAGGTAGCCATTCCTCAGTTAAATACTCTATCACTGAAACTGTAAATTGGTACCTTGTCTGGGGTTTGTCAGTGTTTAATTTATAGAGAATGTATGCATTTAAAATCATCCTCCCAAATAAATTAAAAACAACTTTCTTCCAGTACCTCGAGCTCTTCCTTTCATCCAAGTACACGTATAGCATCATGTCAGCTGCATCAACTCCTCCCATGTAAGCATTATAATTAGAAATAATCTCGGGTTTTGTTGAAGTCACTTGTTTCCCATATTTATTTTTCACTTTGGTGACATCAGCTGCTTTATAATGGCTTGATATCAAAAGAACTGGGTTCTTTTGTGACTTTTTCTCTCGGTAACCTAACGTAAGTAATTTCTTATTTCGAAAATACTTCTTCTCACCCACTCGAAATTTTTTTTTTAAATTTTCTGGTAAGCCTTTTCTGTTTTTTCTTATAGTGCCTGTACAAAAGGTGTTGTTGTCGTACAAGAAATTAAGAAGTGGAACACTAGAAAAAAAATTATCTATAAATAAATGAAAACCTTTGTTTAAGTAATTGCAGGATTCTAAGAGTCTTTTGACCACTGAGTAAGCTAGACCATGTTCTTTTATTTCTGTATTCGATTCCAGTTGAGCTCCTTTATAGCAAAAAAAAGACAAACAATAATGAGTGACTGAATCACACAGCATCCATAGCTTAATTCCCCACTTATGGTGGTGCTTATTAGGTAAGTATTGGAGAAGTCTGGTGTGACTTTTAACTCCAATCAATGATTCATCAATGCAAATTTGTTCGTTCGCTGTGTAATAGTGCTTGAAGAGTATATTTGCATGGTCCACCAAAGGTTGAAACCTTGCGCATGGATCATACTTTGGATCAGTATGTTTTGCTGTTTTACTAGCATCTACCAGATGAAAAAATGTTAAAATGCATTCAAACCTTTCTCGACTAAACATTTTCCCAAACCATGGCGTGGCTTGTGATCCTATAGTAGACCAATAAGCCTTTATTGAGTTCTTTTTTATGAGTCCCATATTCAGTATAACAGCAATAAAAGCTTTCACTTCAAGAGCTGTGACACGGTTCCATTTCAAAAATTTACTTTTTGAAGATAGTTCATTGAATTTACCAGAAATAAAATTTTCAGCATAATCATTAGTGTTTTGCAATAAGTTCAAGTAAAGGTAATGTAAAAAATAAATTAAAATACAAAATAGGTTCAGAATTTTTAGGGGGGCAATGTTTAGGGCCTGGTAATTCTGAGTATCGGAAGGAGTGGTGATAATCATCTTGATTTTCTTCTACAGGTTCCCAAACTATAGGTTCATCTGTGAGTTGATTTTCACTAAAATTCCTATCAAGTCTAGGGCGACCTCTGCCCCGTTTTTCAACAACTGGATTACCAGAAGTTGAAGGACCTAAGTCAAAAAATGGCAGATCAGTAACTGGTAACTCACAACATTCCTCAACTTCATCACAAGATGAGTTATTTTCATCACAAATATTAGGTCTTGTAATATCAATGTCACTTTCTGAATCAGTTTGTAGCAAATGATCAAAATTGATTTCACTATCCCCTGATACACTGTTATCCAAATCACTCAATTCACTGCCCAAAATAAGTTCTCTAATATGTTCAGAGTTACTTTCATCACAAGTAAATGTAGAACACTTACGTTTGCTCATTGTTTCTAAAAGATTCAGGCTTTATTATTTATATCAATACACTAAAATAACTATTACACTAAAACAAATAACTAAAAACTAATACACGAAAACACTGGGTAAAAGATATTTACAACACTGGAGAAAAAATATTATAAACTGAAATGAAAACAAACACTAACTAGACAGAAAGTAATAAATTGTAACGAAAACAAACACTACCGTAAACACGACCATAACCTAACAAAGGAAACTATCAGTCATTAAACCTACACGCTTGCATCAGCTGTCAAATATTGCCAACACTACATTTCATAATAAATAACAATTTATTAAAATAATATAAACAAATTTTATCCATTTCATTATAAACTACATTATTTTCTGAATATTTTGGTCTAAAATATGTAAAGATCTGATGTAATATAAATTAATTACGCAATATTATACACACGTCTGACGGATCGGACGTTCGTCCTATAGCGTAAACCAAGGCTGTCCGACGAATCGGACCGTCGTCCTCAAAGGGTTAAAGAAAACTTGACAATACATGAGTTTACAAGTGATCACTACTACTTGTTTACAGCTAGTTTTACACTTATTGGGAAAAGAAGTGGCAAGTGAGAGACGAGTACTGTACTCATATATTTAAAAATGCCTAAAATCATTTTAGGTAAAAATGCCTAAAAGGAAATATATTATCAAATAAAAATTTTTTTTTTCAGCATGCTAGCTTTCCGCGGGCCGGATGTGACCCGCGGGCTGTAGGTTGGAGACCCCCTAGTATTTCCGTAAACTGTCGATATACAGCGTTCTATGTCATCTATGAAACTAAAGGTAGAAACAGACTACTATCACGTCATGTGAGGTCACGTGATGTTACGTTCTGTCACGTGACAAGCGAAAAGTGTGGTCCATTGTTGTACATGGTTCTCTTAAGTATCAGGTTCACACTGAAGTCACCTCACGCATATCACGCCACGTCACTCACCTCATCCGTGATATCACGTTTTCATTTTCTGTTCGTTTGACATATTTTGACAAACGTGAGCTCACAGGCCAAAATTAAACACGCACTGAGTAATATGGTGCTATCGGCAGAAATTGATAACTCTGCAATTTCAACGCTGCAATCTGGAGTATTGAAATCATAACTACACCAACAGCTAACGGAGAAGACGCTGTATCGTATTCTTCCGAAAATAATGCGGAAACACCTACGCTACTGCAACTGGTATCTCTGCCTTCAGCAGAATACCAATAAAATAAAATATAATTATTAATAATTTCAATAAAAATAAATTAAGTAAAATTATTAGTGTTTGCTCAATTTTTTTCTTACCTCAAACAAACACCTAATCTTTCTTCAGTTGTGATAGCTTCACGGAGTTGGGTATTTTGTTTCCTTACATCATTTTTAATAAGGTCATGAACAAAATCAAATTCTTCCATTGTCATTCTAAAATACATTCGAAAACGTTTCGGATCCTACGTAATTCTGGTACTAGTCGTTGAAATTCACCCAGTTGTTTCCTTCTTTTATTAATATCATGTACCCATATTCTCTTTGATTTCATGCTAATATGGTTTTCTGCATTTAATAAAACAGCCGCATTTTCCAGTTCTTCCGCATGAAGAGATCGTTCCGCATCTCTTCCGCATGAAGAGATCGTTTCTCTTCATGCGGAAGAGAAACGATCGAGTGCGCTTGTTACGTGACAGTAGTGTGCTTGTAAACGTGATATCACGTTTCAGATATGGTACAGTGACATGACGTGACGTGAGTTCCCGTGACGTGATAGCAGTCTGTTCCTACCTTTAGTATCCACTTAACACCTTCAGCAATCACAAAAAATACATTTTTGAAAAATTGTTACACAGCAGAACCTTCATCCACTCGGCTCTTCATTTAGTATTAATCAAAAAAGAAAAATCTGGTGTGTGAAACACTCACACAACTTTCTCTTGCCAGTGCAAATAATTAACAATAAACCTAACATTAGTAATAAAACATTAGAAATAAACAACACAACTAACCTCAATAAACATTACCTAATTTTAATCATATACATATATGAAAGACGCAAAATGAAAATCGATCTCGGTTTGACTTAAAAATACGGAAAATCACTCTTTCACGCTAAACTACGCTCTGTAGAAAAAAATGCTCAAATTAACGTTGTAGATCTTTTAATTTCCTATAAATTCGATTATATACACTTTTGTCATAAAATGCATACGAAGGCCGAAATCTTTAAAAAATCAATTTTTTCACGTTTTCGTAAGAAAAAACAGAAAATCGCTAATTACCGCTAAACAAAGTGTTATACAAAAAAATGTTTAATTAGTTGAAATATATATTTCTAACCACCAGAATACGGTAACAGGAAACACTTACCAATGTTTATAGTGCTTTCGTGTATCTTGTACAGATATTAGATAAATTAATGTCCCATAGCCGAGCGAGTGAGAGGGAGATATGTAGCATAACTACGCATGTGCCCAAAGGTCTTTACCATTATTATCCAGATCTGAAAAAAAACTGCAGTCGTTATCTTGGTTGTTAGCTTACTGCATGCATAAACGCTTGCTCACAACAATGAGTGAAATTATACGACAATGTTATTGGAATGGCGCGTATGGCTTGTGCGAGTGAGAGTGTTATGCATTCTCTCACTCCCACGGCTAGGGGACTTTAGTTCATCTGAATACTGTACAAATCTTCAGTAAATTAAATTTTTTTTTTAAATCTGGTGTGAAACACTCACACAACTTTCTCTTGCCAATGCAAATAATTAACAATAAACCTAATGTTAAGTAATAAAACATTAGAAATAAACAAAAAACTAACCTCAATAAATATAACCTAATTTCAATTCTATATGAAAGACGCAAAATGAAAATCAACCTAAGTTTGGCTTAATAGTACTGAAAATTGTTCTTTCACGCTAAACTAAGCTCTTTAGAGAAAAATGTGCTAAATAAAAGTTGTAGATCTTTTAATTTCCTATAAATTTTATTATATACAATTTGTCGTAAAATGCATACTAATGCCGAAATCTTAACTTAACTTTTACTAAACTAAACTTAACTAAACTTTTGTTTAATTCATTTTTTCGCTAAAATGCGTAATAAAGCTGCAATCTTAAAAAAACAAAGTTTTTACGTGAAACAGCCTCACCAAGAATTTCAGCAAACATGGTGCCTACCCTATCTTGTAAAGCATAAAAAAATAAGTAAATGAGGCGATTTTAAAAAAAATTGAGGACCAGTTTTTGGGAAAATCGCAAATAAATGAAAAATTACACGAATAAACTACTACTTCCGGTTGACTGATTTTGATGAAAATGTTCATGTCGGGTCCGGTAGTGGTATGTTACTTAAGTTTCAAGTTCGTACGACATTCTTGTTGTACGATTTAAAAGTTGTAGAATTTAAAATTCTACAACTTTTATTTCAAACATTTTTTTCATAATGCTTAGTTTAGCGGTAATTAGCAATTTTCTGTTTTTTTCTCACAAAAACGTGTGAAAAATCTATTTTTTTAAGATTTCGGCCTTAGTATGCATTTTCTGTTCTTGAGATATTCTGTTCACACACACACAGACCAATCGCTAAAAACATGTTTTGTTGGGTTCAGGGGGTCTAAAAACGTGAATATCCGGTGAAGAGTGGATTTCTTAAATTCGACATAAAAACGATACTTTCCTTCCTATATATTCGTATAGGCAAGAGAAAGTAAAAATTGTTGAAAAATCTGACTTGGAATAATTTGTAGCAAACTGACAACAATAATATCATGCATTGCACCAACTGAAATATTTATGTAAGTATAGGTACAGAAGACAAATTACAAAAATAAATATTTAATAGAAAAAAATTTGTTTTAACTGTTAAAACAGTTTACTTATATTTACTGTTAATTTTTACTTTCTCTTGCCTATATGATATAAAGGAAGGAAAGTATTGTTTTTATGTCGATTTTAAGAAATCCACTCTTCACCGGATCTACATGTAAACAGACCCCCTGAACCCAACAAAACATATTTTTAGTGATTGGTCTGTGTGTGAGTGTGTGAACACAATATCTAAAGAACTGAACATCGTACGAACTTGAAACTTGAAACTTAAGTTACGTATCACTACCGGACCCGACACGAACATTTTCATCAAAATCGGTCAACCAAAAGTAGTAGGTTATTCGTGCAATTTTTCACTTTTTTGCTATTTTCTCTAAAACTGGTCCTACAATTTACTAAATTTTTTATTCTCTACAAGATAGGGTACGGCGCCACGTTTGCTGAAATTCTTGGAGGGTGTTTTCTCGCAAAAAATTGTTTTTTTAAGATTACAGCCTTAATATGCATTTAAGCGCAAAAATTTATATAATATTTTTTTTTTTTTTTTTTTGGTATAATCAAATTTATAGTAAATTAAAAGATCTACAACTTTTTTAAGCCAAAGTGAGGTTGATTTTCATTTTGCGTCTTTCACTCATATTTAAAAGAAGATTATTAAATTTTGAGGTTAATTTTTTGTTTATTTCTAATGTTTTATTATTAATGTTAAGATTTTATTGGAGGACATTATTTGCATTGGCAAGAGAAAGTTATGCGAGTGTTTTACACCAGACTTTTTGGATAAAGAACCAAATGCTACCTACCAAATGTACTTTAATGCCAGTAGCTGTAGTTGTCAGAGCAGATTGTTGCAGAGAAGCGTTTGCTGGTCGTTCTGCTCTTAACACCGTTACGTTATTACCACCAAGCTTGATCCCATTTTGATTTTCGCCTTTTACGAGTCATCATCAGTTACTGATCCAAGATTGTTTCAATCACCTGTTCATTTTGCCATACCAATAACAAATTCAACCTGTAGGAACAAGGGAAAAAATTACAATTAATATAAATTTACGGTAATTTTCTGTTAAAGGGGGGGGGGCACTCTCATTTCAGTTGGAAATGCACTCCCCAACTCATGAAACACTAATATTCTTACTTTATAAGTTGATATCTGGAGGATTCAAGTCTTTAATGGCACCCAAAATCATGGTAAAGAGATAGTCTCCAGCTGTGAACCGCCACTGGAACTCGACCAGGTATTTGGAGCCATCTCAAATGGTGTTTAGCCATCCTACGATCTCTTTTGTTTCCTTTTATTCACATTTCCGGTTGAAGACTATACGCTAAGTATACAAATCGTCATAACTCGCAAAGATGTGACATATAGTTTCTGAGAAAAAATATAGTCATTGGTTTACATGTATAATGTATAATAACATTAAATATTATGACCCTTGTCATAACATGGGTAAATTGTATCTTCCCTATAGAACCCATTAATAAATAATTACACGTTGTCACATTATTTCCCATTTCGGCTTGATAATGTAAGAATACAACAAAATTTCTGTATAAAGTCCTACCATAACCTTATTGTTACCCACAAAACAAATAACACAAAAAGATAGTAATCTACAGTCCATAATAATTTTCTTTTATTACTACATTTTATATTAAAGAGAAATTATTACCAATAACTAATCGCATTTAGAATTACAAAAAAAATCTGGTGTGAAACACTCACACAACTTTCTCTTGCCAATGCAAATAATGACCAATATAACCTAACATTAGTAATAAACCAAAAACTAACTTTAATAACATAACCTCATTTTAATCGTGAGCGAAAGACGCAGAATGAAAATCAAGCTCAGTTTGACTTAAAAATACGGAAAATCACTATTTCACGCTAAACTAGGCTCTGTAGAGAAAAATGCTATTAATAAAAGTTGTATATCTTTTAATTTTCTATAAATTTAATTATCTACACTTTTGTCGTAAAATGCATACTAAGGCCTAAATCTTAATAAAAATCGATTTTTCACACGTTTTCGTGAGAAGAAAACAGAAAATCGCTATTTACCACTAAACTAAGCGTTATACAAAAAAATGTTTAAACCAGAAGTTGTAGAATTTTAAATTCTCTACATTTTTTATTATATACATTTTCCCGCTATAATACATATTATAGCCGTAATCTTAAAAAAACACTTTTATTACGTAAAAATACCCTCACCAACAATTTCAGCAAACATGGCGCCTACCCTATCTTGTAGAGAATAAAAAATTAAGTAAATGAGGCGATTTAAAAAAAAATCGTAGGACCAGTTTTTGAGAAAATCGCAAAAAAGGGAAAAATTACACGAATAAACTACTACTTCCGGTTGACCGATTTTGATGAAAATGTTCGTGTCAGGTCTGGTAGTGGTATGTAACTTAAGTTTCAAGTTTCAAGTTCGTACGATGTTCCGTTCTTGAGATATCGCTAAAAACATATTTTTTGGGTTTAGGGGGTCTGAAAACGTATAGATCCGGTGAAAACTCGATTTCGAAAAATCACCATGAAAACAATACTTTTCTTCCTATACATTCATATAGGCAAGAGAAAGTAATACATTATTACTTATACAACAGAATATTTTTACCAAACAACTGAAACTGAGGTTATGTAAGTCAACGATAAAAAAAAAACGCTCATAAATAATTTTAGTGATATGGGCAGTGGCGGTCTTAGCGGGTGGGCCGGGCCCACCCATTTTTAATATGACTTGACTGAAACAATAAAACAACGAGGATTTTTATCCACAACAAGATGGCAAACACTAATGGTTACGATATTTACGTATCGCAAAATAAAACGAATTAAACCTTATCTACGGGCATCTATGACAGGGCAAAGACTTAGTAACCTGGCGATTGTATCCATAGAAAGGGAGTTAAATTTTCCTTTAATGTCGGATCCAGATCCAGTTGTGGACGAGTTTGCAGCTCAAAAAGGAAGACGGCTACAGTTCAGTTTGTTTTAAAGTAAACAATAATCGAGAGTTGACTAGTTTACGTTTTATTATTTTTTCATACTTTTGACCAACAGAATGGATTTGGACTTGATTTTTATAATTTCAAACTGTTTTTGTAACTCCATGTACTGTATTTAAAGTGTTCAATTTAGTAAATTTCTTTTAAAAGTTACTAGGTTGTATTTGTTCATTTAATACTAAATCCTGAAATAAATATAGAATGTACTCAATCAGTTGTTATGGTTTAAAAAATATAAATAAAAGGGGTTAACCTAGTTTCAATATAGTATAGGGTGATTCAAAAAGAGCGCCGGTTTTGATATATCAAATTAAGAGATTTATTTTATTGAAAAACTGAAAATAAATACATCAGCAAGTTCATCTTTCCTTCCGATTTTATGTATGAAAAATGATGTCATGCATGTGTCCTCCTCTACTGCGCTGGCACGCATCAACTCTGTCCATGAAATTGGATATTACTGCACGACAAGTTTCGACTTCCATTTGCCCGATAACCCATCGAATTTCCTCCTTCAAGTCATTGATGTTTCAGGGTTTATTGGCATACACCAATGACTTCAGATGACCCCAAAGAGGAAAGTCACAAGACCTTGGTAGCCATTGATGGTCGGAATTACGAGAAATGATGCGATCCTGGAACCGTTCACGGAGCAACAACATTGTTTCTCGTGCAGCGTGACAGGTGGCACCATCCTGCTGAAACCACAACTCGTCAATGTCCATTCCATCCAAATGACGCCACAAAAACTCCCTAATTTGCTGGGTTAACAGCCACACTGTCACGAACCAACGCAACGTTCTGCTCAGTTCGGCCAGAACGACGACGTCCAGAACTTTTAAGGTCGACTGTTGAACCCGTCTCAAAAAACATTTTCATGAGCCTGCGAACTGTTGATTCATTCGGTGCTTCATTACGTCCTAGAGTACCGTGAAGTCGCCTGACAGTAGCCGCATAACTCTCTCCACTCTGGTAAAATGTTTTGACGATTAACACTCGTTGCGCAATAGTAAACTTCTCCATGGTTAGACACAGACTGCGAGAGTACTACATTGCGAACAAGAGAAACTACAACTGAATCGTCAATCAGAATGTTCTCCAAAATAGAAATGTGGTCAAACAATGTTGCCAACCGATAAACAAAAATTTACCAGCCGTTTAAAAACCGGCGCTCTTTTTGAATCACCCTTTATTACAATTTTATTAAAGAATATGTATATGTCTAAGTATACTAATTAAGAAATATATTTGCTTTTCATGGTAATGGAAAAATTAAAGTAATTATTGTTGTTTACTGTACATGATCACAAACGGAAACATAAATACGACCAGTAAATAATAAACTGGAAACTTTTACTATTTCTTGGAAAATTTAAAGGAATATTCTATTGGATTAACCAAAAGCAAATTTGTGAATTATCAGAAACACATTAAAGAGACATCATTAATGTTGTTGTAAACAACACCTAAGTATAAAAACCAGGGAAGAGAACCCCCCCCCCCTGTCCCTTTACTCTGCTCTCATTCTTATCAAGACTTACTTCACGTACTTCAGTGTATCTGCCGGCCGTTCCGTATTAATGAAATGGTTCACCATTTCACGTCACGTATTTATGCTTTGCTTTTCATTTTGTGATCATCAAAACTGAAGAAGTTATACGTGTTTGGTAAAATAAAACTGCAATTTGTATCTTTCTCAAATTGTGTTATTTAATTTGTTGTAATCGTCTGCAGCCTTACCCACAACACATTTATCTAAATGTATTCAATTTATAAAATCATAGACAAATATGTATATATGTTTTACATAGGTAAAAATAATGTACATTATATATAAACAGCTACTTTTTAACCTAAAATATTAACATATAAATATATAAGTGGGCCCACCCAGAAAAAATTTCTGGGGCTGCCACTGGATATGGGGGCAAAAAAACACCAGATTCGGAGTTACCATACATAATTAAAATGGGTGAGCCCTGATTCTACATAATTATCGAATATAGGCTGCAGAAAGCATTATAGATTTATTTATAAATGATCATAAACAGTAAACATCTACAACACTTCTCAGGATGAAACATTTTATCACAAACAACACACACAAAAACTAATGCAGTCATTTATTCATTGTCAAAATCTGGTTCACTTTAAATCACAATGTCAGTGAAGGCTAACATTCAACATGGTTTTTAACATTTAATCATTAAGCTGAATACGTAACACGATAACAATGGCCAATGAACATTTTAAGTCATTTAACTTTAAATTGAAAACAATTTCAATATAAAAAGAAAACAATTCTTTTAAACATGAAATATAAGTTATAATAAAACGCATCGAAGTTTCGTGAAGTCAGGTTAGACAGCACACCTAACAAAATAAAGAGAATGTTCTTCCACAAAATATAGGTTATGTAATGTTTCTTGGCTGCCAATACCAAAATTGGCTAATTATATAGAATCAGGGCCTGTCATTATATAAAACATAATTACAAGTTAGATTTAAGAAATTCGGTACCATGATTATCTGTAACAAAAATATCGTTGCAAGAAAATTTCAATTTTTGAATTAATTACCCCGCTAAAAACAGAATGGAAAATAGAATAAAATTAACAGAACCTAACAATGTAAATTTGGTAAATTTTATTGTATGTTACTTACATATCTAGCTTCTTAATTCCGTTTAAAATTTTAACAAATTTTCTATCCGACTGCATTCCACAGTTCATTGTTTTTACCTGAAAAAAAACTACCATCACAAACATCTGATAAATACGGCGTCTTAAATCTAACGTCTTCACGTATTCGAAGTTCGAAACGGTTTTTTAAAACATATATAATTATAAATCTATATAAAATAAAATTGATAAATATACAGTTATTTTATGAAACATATTATGAGGAATTTTAAATTGCCTCATTTAAAATTTCATATATTATTAAAAAATATTGTTTTAAAACCACCAGTAATACGGTGCTTAGATTAGTGTTGGTATTACCTTTTTACCGTAATACTGGTGGTTTTAAAAACTGTATTTTTAATAATAAAATTGTTTGTACCCGGTCCACAGGGGTATTATATTTTTCTGGTGTTGGTACACAGGACAATTACAGCCGCCCTTACCATTGGTATACAAACCGGCCGAACCGTTGCATTTCGTCTTCAACGATATTACATATAGCTCAGCCGCTCTAAGTTTGCTCCTACTGTCAACAAACCAAAACCAGCTACTACAGGGTGCACGCTAGAGTCCGTAACTTTATGGATGTCGTATTCCTATTAAGTAAACTATTTTTTAAATTATAAGTACTTAAAGTACTAAAAAAATCAGTCGTGATATGATGTAGGCCTAACAATTTAATTTAGAAAAATACTTTTGAAAGTATTTTGTATTTAAATACTTTTGAAATGATTTAGTTGTTACTTTTTAATCAGCGTGTACACATTTAGATATAATGCGCATGTCAGTGACGTCATTGTTTGTTTACATTAGGAGCAAACTTAGAACGGCTGAACTGTACTTATTTCATCCATGGTAAAGTCGTCGCCAAAATCAGCTGTTCAACAGCTGATTTTCGGAGACGAAGGTTTCTGGTTCAAATCCTAGTAAAGGTAGTTGCTTTTATACGGATTTGAATGCTAGACATTGGTTACCGGTGTACTTTGATGGTTGGGGTTCAATTAACCATGCTCAGTGAGTGTGTCTGTAGAAGACTACACAGCCTCATTTACACGTCATACACATCATCCTCATCTCATTGGGTCATGGGGTTGCTTATTGTTCAGAATTGAACAGATTGTAATGTACACATATATTAGGAATTAAAAAAAAAATTTCATCCATGACTTTTGCCGACAATCTAAATATTGTTAGAATTTTAAAATCGTAAAAATACTTTTTTGAGAGAGAGAGAACTACAAGTATGTTTGTTTTTCCGCCATCCACAGGATGGCGTGAGTTTGAAATTTTTTAAATCAAGTTACGTAATTTTCTTATTTTTGTGTTTACATATTCTTCGTATCATTAATAATGTTATATAATTCATTACAACCCAAATAATCAAAGCCACTGATTTGTTTAAGAATTATGACATCGATTACAGTCCGCGTGTTCGCCTCTCATCACGCGGTCTTGGGTTCGAATCCCACTCGGGCATGGCATTTTTTCATACGTTACAAAAAATTCATTTCATCCTTCACCGTCTGCATTAGCAGCAATTTGCAAAACAGTCGGACGTTAAACCGAAAAAAAAAATCTGGTGTGAAACACTCACGACTTTCTCTTGCCAGTGCAAATAATTAACATTAGAAATAAATAAAAAACTAACCTTATGTCAATCATGAGAGAAACACGCAAAATGAAAATAAACCTCAGTTTGGCCTAAAAATACGGAAAATCACTCATTCACGCTTAACTAGGCTCTGTAGAGAAAAATGCTCTAAATAAAAGTTGTAGATCTTTTAATTTTCTATAAAATTGATTATATACACTTTTGTCATAAAATTAATACTAAGGCCGAAATCTTAATAAAAATCGATTTTTCACACGTTTTCGTGAGAAAAAAAACAGAAAATCGCTAATTACCGCTAAACTAAGCATTATACAAAAAATGTTTGAAAAAAAAGTTGTGGAATTTTAAATTCTCTACCGTTTTTATTTTATAACTTTTTGCGCTATAATACATATTAAAGCCGTAATCTTAAAAAAACACTGTTTTTAAGTGAAAACAGCCTCACCAAGAATTTCAGTGAACATGATGCCTACCCTATCTTGTAGGGAATAAAAAATTGAGTAAACCAGGCGATTTAAAAAAAAATCGTAGGACCAGTTTTTGAGAAAATCGCAAAAAAGTGAAAAATTACACGAATAAACTATTACTTCCGGTTGACCGATTTTGATGAAAATGTTCGTGTCGGGTCCGGTAGTGGTGGTATGTAACTTAAGTTTTAAGTTCGTACGATGTTCCGTTCTTAAGATATTTTGTACACACACACACACAGACACAGACCAATCGCTAAAAACATGTTTTTTGGGTTTAGGGGGTCTAAAAACGTATAGATCTGGTGAAAACTCTATTTGTTAAAATGGACATGAAAACAATACTTTCCTTCCTATATATTCATATAGGCAAGAGAAAGTAAAAAAATAATAAATAAATAAAAAAAGATTACAGTCTGTCACTCAGGTGAATATTTTTACAAGAACATTTATTCAATTTTTACTTTCTCTTGCCTATATGAATATATAGGAAAGAAAGTATTGTTTTCATGTCCATTTTAACAAATACACTCTTCACCCGAATATACACGTTTTCAGATCCCCTGAACCCAAAAAAAACATGTTTTTAACGATTGGTCTGTATGTGTGTGTGAACAGAATATCTCAAGAATGGAACATCGTACGAACTTGAAACTTAAATTTTAGTACATACCACTACCGGACTTGACACAAACATTTTCATCAAAATCGGTCAACCGGAAGTGGTAGTTTACTCGTATTCGTGTAATTTTTCACTTTTTTGCGATTTTCTCAAAAACTGGTCCTACGATTTTTTTAAAATCGCCTGGTTTACTAAAATTTTTATGCTCTACAAGATAGGGTAGGTGTCATGTTTGCTGAAGTTCTTGGTGAGGCTGTTTTCACATAAAAATTTGTTTTTTTAAGATTGCAGCTTTATTATGCTTTTTAACGCAAAAATGTATTTAACAAACGTTGTAGAGAATTTAAAATTCTACAACTTTATTTCAACTATTTTCTGTATAACGCTTAAGTTCAGCGGTAATTGGCAATTTTCTGGTTTTTTCTCATGAAAACGTGTGAAAAATCTATTTTTTTAAGATTTCGGCCTTACTATGCACTTTACGACAAAAGAGTATACAATCAAATGTATAGGAAATTAAAAGATCTACAACTTTTATTTAAAGCATTTTTCTCTACAGAGCCTATTTTAGCGTGAAAGAGTGGTTTTCCGTATTTTTAAGCCAAACTGAGGTTGATTTTCATTTTGCGTCTTTCATATATGATTAAATTAGGTTATGTTTATTGAGGTTAGTTTTTTGTTTATTTCTAATGTTTTATTACTAATTTTAGGTTTATTGTTAATTATTTGCATTGGCAAGAGAAACTTTGGTGAGTGTTTCACACCAGACTTTTTTTTTTAGTAAAACCTTTTGCCTTTGTTTTAAGCATTGGACCATTGCCATTACCACCTTGCAAGTTACAAAGGCGCCAATTCATTCAGCGCTTGCTCAACAAGTAGGTCCTTTCCTGATAAGTTTCATGATTTTTTTTAAATGCCTACTATTGGCGCATTTTATCTTCTTGGAGCATGATACAAGCTATTGTATTTTGCGGTACACCGGTTAGTTTCGATAGTTTATGCTGGCTTAAGTCTTTGGTGCATACATTTTACTTTCTCTTGCCTGTATGAATATATAGGAAGGAAAGTATTGTTCTTATGTCGATTATTCGAAATCGAGTTTTCACCGGATCTACACGTTTTCAGACCCCATGAACCCAACAAAACATGTTTATAGCGATTGGTCTGTGTGTGTGAACAGAATATCTCAAGAATGGAACATCGTACAAACTTAAAATTTTAGGAATTTATAGGAAATTAAAAGCTCTACATCTTTTATTTAGAGCATTTTTTTCTATAATGTCTGGTTTAGTGTGAGAGTGATTTTCCGTGTTTTTAAGCTAAACTAAGGTTGATTTTCATTTTGCGTCTTTCATATATGATTAAAATAAAGTTATGTTTATTGAGGTTAGTTTTTTGTTTATTTCTAATGTTGGTTCATTGTTAATTATTTGCATTGGCAAGAGAAAGTTGTGCGACTGTTTCACAACAGATTTTTTTATTTTGTTGAGAAGCTTTATTCGTTCACACAGTCATACCGTTATTATGCGGCATTTAACTCACAAAGCTGTTGATAAGAGTAGGTACTGTACTGTAAGCCTATGCATACAAATGTCAACAAAAGGTGTGAAACAAATCTGTTTAGAAAAAAATAAAAGTAAGCTTGAATATAACAAAACAAACCGACAGGAACAAAACAGTGTGTTACAGTACTGGTAGAACAATATAAGTTGACAAAAAAAAAAAAAAAAAAACTATCCTTGATAAAACATAACCTAATTTTAATCATGAGTGAAAGACGCAAAATGAAAATCCACCTCAGTTTGGGTTAAAAATATGGAAAATCACTCTTTCACGCTAAACTAGGCTCTGTAGAAAAAAATTCTCAAATTAACATTGTAGATCTTTTAATTTCCTATAAATTTGATTATATACACTTTTGTCGTAAAATTAAGGCTAAAATCTTAAAAAAAATCGATTTTTCACACGTTTTTGTGAGAAAAAGAGAGAAAATCGCTAATTACCGCTAAACTAGGCATTATACAACAAAAAAATGTTTGAAATAAAAGTTATAGGGTTTTAAATTCTCTACTACTTTTATTACATACATTTTTGCGGAATAATGCATATTAAAGCCGCAATCTTAAAAAAACAATTTTTTTTAAGTGAAAACAGCCTCACCAAGAATTTCAGCAAACATGGCACCTACCCTATCTTGTAGAGCATAATAAATTTAGTAAATGAGGCAATTTTCAAAAAAATCGTAGGACCATTTGAGAAAATCATGAACTTCCGGTTGACCAATTTTGATGAAAATGTTCGTTTCGGGTCCAGTAGGGGTATGTAACTAAAGTTTTAAGTTTCCAGTTCATACGATGTTCCGTTCTTGAAATATTCTATTCTCACACACACACACACACACACACACACACACACACACACACACACACACACACACACACACACACACACACACACACACACACACAGACCAATTACTAAAAACATGTTTTTTTGGATTCAGGGGTCTGAAAACGTGTAGATCCAGTGAAAACTCGATTTCTTAAAATCGATATGAAAACAATACTTTCCTTCCTATAAATTCATATAGGCAAAAGAAAGTAAAAAACACTATATTAATTTATTAAAGTCATTTGGTGAGCCATTTAACCAAGAATATTGATTAAACAAAAAAAAACTACTTAATACTCTTTTAATCGCTAACTTAACCCTATCAGTGCCGAAACAATATTTAAAAGTTTGATCCTAAAGTGCCTTTTAATTTGAATAAGGGTGTACAAAAGTGCCAGCCCTTATTTTGAAAAACTTGAAAGCATAAGCCTGCCATTGTCGACCAAAATTTCAACGTTACAGAAAAATAAAATTTCCAGTAAAAAAATTAATTTTCATTATGTTAAAAAAAAACAGAAATCGTTTTAACATTAAAAATATTCAAAATAGTTTTTTTTAGTTTATTTATAAAGTCACATCGACAGCTTGGTCATTAGCAACTACTGTGAGTTTTGGTATCTTAACGGTGGTTTTAACGTGTTAAAATTTCTAGACCCTAGTTGGGAATCGAACCCGGGAACTTTCGCTTTGTAGGCTAGTGCACTAGTCACTACACCACGGAGGTAGTTTCAAAAAATACATGTTTCCATTAATTTTTGATTAAAAGTGTTTTTGGAAACGTTTGGTTAACCGGATGTTGGTAATTACGGACTTCCAGTAAACCGGATGTCATAACTACGTATAAAATATTGACGTCCTGTTTTCCGGATATTGGCACTGAAAGGGTTCAACTACAGTTTATTTATTCAAAAAAATTTACTTTTAACTTAAAAACTAAAATTGTTTTTATAGGAAAAACAATTAATTATTTGTTCAAATATTAACATAAAATTTATTTTTGGAAAATGTGTAACATCAATTTTTTAAGTTAAAAACAAATTAAAATTATAACAAACTATAATGTAACTTACCTATGTGTTTATTTAATGCACTCAAATTTAAGTTTTCAAATCATAACTAGAATTCAGATTGGTCAAACAAGGATTACATGATAATACGAGGGCTATTCAGAAAGTAGGGAACGTTTTGTAAATAAACAAAAACTATGTAAAAGAAAAATTTTTTATTATATACATCTGAAAGAGTGACTAAAATACTACTTTTCTACATAGTCACCAAGCAAATTGAGGCACTTGTCATAGCGGTGGACAAGCTTCAAAATTCCTTCGTCATAGAAATCCGCCGCCTGCGACCGCAGCCACTCAGTGACGCGCGCCCGGAGTTTTGGGACTGGCAAGGTGTGCTGCTCATTGACTTTCTCGAGCGTGGTGCAACAATAAACTCTGATCGGTACTGCCAAACATTGCACAACCTTAGGAGAGCAGTTCAAAACAAGCGCCGAGGAAAGTTGTCAAAAATTTTGTTTCTTCATGACAATGCCCGACCTCACACGGCAAACCGCGCAAAAGCAAGGAGCTGTCCTTGATTCATTCAAATGGGAGGTTTTCCCTCATCCACCCTATAGTCCTGATCTTGCACCGAGTGATTTTCACTTGTTTCCAAGAATGAAGAACTGGCTAGCAACACAGCGCTTCGACGACGACGAGGAACTCCGGGCGCGCGTCACTGAGTGGCTGCGGTCGCAGGCGGCGGATTTCTATGACGAAGGAATTTTGAAGCTTGTCCACCGCTATGACAAGTGCCTCAATTTGCTTGGTGACTATGTAGAAAAGTAGTATTTTAGTCACTCTTTCAGATGTATATAATAAAAATTTTTTCTTTTACATAGTTTTTGTTTATTTACAAAACGTTCCCTACTTTGTGAATAGCCCTCGTATCTACACATATTATGTGTAGATAAGAACTGGAAGGTGAGTATGGGCTAACTCAATAGAGCTTTCAAATAGAGTAAACCCTTATAACATACAGTACAACCTTGTTAATCCAGACTAACTGGGACCAAAGACAATCTGGTAAATCAAAAATCCAGGTAATATGGGTAATAAGCAAAACAAATTGTTAAATAAGCTAAATTCACAAGATGATCATATGTTTGGATCACACACACGCACGCATGCACCCTCCCACCGACGCATGCGAGCACACACACACACACAATACACATACACAGAGTTTGTTTCTCCCAACCACATGGTGAATAAAACAGTTCACAAATTTTAAAAAGGTTGTGCAATAATTCATGTGGCATCCGGGGTAATTGTAATCTAAATGTACAATTCAATATCAACTTTGTAACATTTTTTTATGGAACATTTCGAATAGAAAATATTTAACAATTACGGGTTCGTCTAGAGGTAAAGTCGTCACCAAAATCAGCTGTTTAACAGCTGATTTTCGGAGACGAAGGTTCCTGGTTCAAATCCTAGTAAAGGTAGTTACTTTTATACGGATTTGAATGCTTGACAGTGGTGTATTTTGATGGTTGGGGTTCAATTAACCATACTCTCTCAGGAATGGTTGGCCTGAGTCTGTACAAGACTAGACCTCATATACACGTCATACACATCATCCTCATCTCATTGGGTGATGGGGTTGTTTATTGTTCTAAATTGAACAGATTGCAACGTACACATATTAGGAATTAAAAAAAAAATCATCCATATTAGGGTATTATCAATGGAAGGGGTGATATAGATAAATACATGAAAACGCATTACGTTAGTTAATGCAATTTTCTTTTAACAAAGGAAACTGCTTTCACGTTTTCACTTAACCCTTTCTAACCCAGTGTGACATAGAAGTCACACCGAGTAAATAACAGACATCAAAATTTTAGTTATTAGTGACTACTTTGGATTACAGAGTGCTGGGTGTGAAGTTTAATAATTTTCTGTACCTTAGCCAGGAATCGAACTTGAGACTTCCGCTTTGCAGTGTAGCATGCTGACCATTGCGCTACGGAGGCGACCATTAATTAGTTTCTTTTAAAAATTAATTTTTATTTTAAATATTTGTGTTCATTTACTAAAATAAAGTAGCATTTCTTCGAATATGTCGTATAAACGTACAAGTACGTATATTTTTTAGACTGTAAATAGTGATTTTATCCATTTTATCAATATTTTTCAATTGTAAAATATTTTGTCTTAAATGATGACTTTAAAATTAATATCATATTTAGTTTTTTTGCTACAAATCTAAGTAAGAGAATATATTTTGTTTTGTTGGAAGCCTCAACATAATTTTACTTATTCATATTGTTGGATAAAGCAATGTAAAGATTTTCTTGTGTATAATTAAAAAGATTGGGATTGAAAGGGCTAAATAATCACAAAGATCTATGTTTTAGTGGGTACGCTGAAACTTAAATTTGAACGCTTAAAATTAACACATCACAATACAAGATTATTTTATGACATTTTGTGAAATAATATTGTAAATCAAAAATTACTTAAATAATAACTTAACTAATAAATTCAAAAAATTTTTTTTTAAATTGGAAGTTTTTTATTTACAATAATTAGGATTTCTAAACAATTAACCAAAAATTTTTTATCAAATGAAAATATAATTGAAAATTTTACACAGTGCTATCCAATTTATTCAGATTAGATCTGACCAGATAATTTAGAAATAAACAAAATCACGTATCCATCCTTTTTATGGACACGGCACACAATTTATTTTTTTATTTATTTTTTTGTGCCTGGAAACTCCAGGAGGAGTATAGGACATGTCAGATATAACACCTGAAATACATATAAGAATCACACAATGTATCACTACTATCAAGAAAGAAGTTCTTGTACGCTATAAAAAGTTTCACCGATCAAGTAATTTTTCAGATTCTTTTTAAAGGAATTCAAATCCTCACAACATTTTAAAAATTGGGGTAATATATTCATGAATTTTCTCCCTGCATAAGCAAGTTTTTGTTGAAACAATTTTGTGGAGTGATTAGCCAGGTAATAATCATTTCTGTTTCTCGTGTTATGATTTTGAACATTGCAATTTTGGATAAAATTATTTTGCCTAACATACATAATCACCTGAAAAATGTAGAGAGAGGGAACTGTAAGCAATTTAAGCTCCTTAAATAGTGAAAATCCTATGAAGAGCGTTCCTACAGTATACAAAATATGTAAGAGTTAGAAACAAAGAGTACCCAATAATAGCCATGGAAGCATACCCTGTAACATTTTTCAATCATCATGTACTTGGGCAAGCTAAGTTTTCGACACTAACAAACAGCACGAAATACTTCTTTAAGTTGAACAGTTAACCCACCGGGTTGGTCTAGCGGTAAAGTCGTCACCAAAATCAGCTGTTTAACAGCTGATTTTTGGAGACAAAGGTTCCTGGTTCAAATCCTAGTAAAGGTAGTTACTTTTATACGGATTTGAATACTAGACAGTGGTTGTTGGTGTACTTTGATGGTTGGGGTTCAATTAACCATACTCAGTGAGTGTGTCTGTATAAGACTACACCTCATTTACACGTCATACACATCATCCTCATCTGATTGTATCATGGGGTTGCTTATTGTTCTCAATTGAACAGATTGCAACGTACACAAATTAGGAATAAAAAAAAAAGTTGAGCAGGAAACGCGCGTTTGTTTTCAATTCCACCATGAACTGAACTGTTATGTAAGAAGCAACAAGCTCAAATTTCTCATTAATTCATAACTAATCTTTTATTGTAAGGCGTACGCCAATTCATCCGTAAATAAGCCAAAAGTTCTTGTAAAATTATTTTATTAATTTTTTTTATCAAAAATTCTCAGAAGTTTCACAGAACACTTGTTGAGGATGATGCCAGTTCATACAGCTTGTGGTGAGTGGGAACTTTGAAAAAGTTTCGTTTTATTTGTTCTGAATAAGTTCTCCCGAAAAAACGGACCATGATAAAATTGCTTCAACAAAAATTTCAAACAAAAAAATGAGACAAAAAATTTATACAAAGATTTTTTGAGGCGAAAGATATGAATAACATGAAACCCGGGGGTGCAAATCACCAAAATTTGTTTTTTTAGTTTTTTTCAGGAAACTATTGGATTAAGGGCTACTTTAGCTAGAGTTACACGTGTGTAATATACGGGGCTGGATAACCATTACAAACTAGGGGAAAGAAAGGAGTACAGGGGTATTTTATGACTGCAGTTTTGTGCGTTCCTGAAAACATTGTCTCTGCTCCACAGACTAACAAATTCCGCCAAAAAAGTATAACAATAACAAAAGGAAAGCATGAGTGCAACATATTTGCGCAAGTGCATGTGTGTTCTGTGGCGTGCGTATTGCTTCTTTTCAATTTTTGGAAATAGATAGATAGAGAAACAGAGATAGATGGGGAGATAGCGAGAGGGAAGAAGGGAAAGGGTTAAGTGAGGTAGGGGCGGGAGGGAGGGGGAGAGAGAGAGAGAGAGAACATTTGAGGAGGTTTAAAATGGGATTGACGCTCTCCTTCGTTTGGATTGAGAATTTTAGAGACTGACTGCATTAACTTAGTGTTATTGTATAAATTAAAACCATTATTAGGGGGCCAACTAAGAAAGTAAAAGCATCCTATTAACATTGTACGCCATATTTAAAAACAATTCACGGCAAAACGCACTTCAATTTTTGGAAATAGATAGATAGAGAAACAGAGATAGATGGAGATAGATAGGGAGAAAGCGAGAGGGAAGAAGGGAAAGGGTTAAGTGAGGGAGGGGGAGGGAAAGAGAGAGATATGAGGGGGAGTAGGTGGACGAAGAGCGGTGTACGGAAGGGTACATCAAGTTGCGAAAATTGTTTTTGTTCATGGCAGGATACTAAAGCTATGACGTTTCACATCCCGGTTGTTATATGGGCCTATCTGTACATGGTCTTGAAGTACTTTAGGTGGGGCACAAAAAAGGTTCTACACACTTCTTCGCTACGATGCACCGTTTAGGAGATAATCAAAATACTTCCCCTCACTTTTGGGAAGAGGGTGCAACCTGCAATTTTTTTCGGTTTACCACATTTTTATATAATTTTGAAAGCTAAACAACTTCGTGTTAAAAGATTTTTTTGCATTTTGAAAATTAAAAATGTTTTAAATTTTTCATGAGGATAGCAACCCCCATAGGACTCCGACCTAAAATGAAAAAAAAGTATATAATACTCCAAAAACAGTGAAGTAGATCCACCAAAAAAAAACATGTCACTGAAAATAAATAAACAAGAAAATTGAAACAGTAGGCAAAGGAGAGGACGGGTTAGCAAAATTTTTTTTTTTTTTTTTAGCTTTTATTCGTTATCGGGAACTGTACATTTTTGACAACTACCCCCACTTTGATCGCTGCATTTTTTGACGTGAATAAGGCATGAGTTTGAACAGGGATCCCCAGTAGAGTTTGTTCATGGATGGCTGTCAGCTGGTCACCATACAAAGTCGCTTGCCCAACCGGTGTTACTTAACAAATAATAGCGACTTACTACCAGCTGACTGACTGGGCTGGCCCGAAGGCCTTAGCAAAAAATAGCATTATATTTTCATTTCATTTAGAATTCAAAGAATTCACTCATAAACGTACTAAATACAAGTGACCGTGTAAAAAACGAAACGATTTCAACATCCAGAATTCTGAATAAACAGGACTGAACCACATTTTCAATTAAAACAGCTGCATCACTGAGATTACAAAATACACACAAAACAACAAAATTATTTTAAAATTCCAGTCAAATTATACAGAAATAAATAAAAAAAAAACGGACAAAAAATTTCAAATTTAAATAATTTACCGATCGCTCACTATACAAAATTTAATGATCCATTTAATAATAAAATTTATTAAATTTTTTTTTTCTTAATAAATACTATAATTATTGAATTATATATTTATTGTAACTATACAATGAAAGTAATAATAATAATAATAATAATAAAAATAATAATGTTGTGTAATGCGTTCGTCGTTGAGCATTATTACAAAGAAAAGACACACAAATAAAAAAGATGATAGAACGATAGATAAAAATAAAATGATAAAAAAATAAAACAAAATGAAGAACGTTGTTCGTATAAAAAATTACTTTACGTTGATAAAGTTATTTTCCATTCTTCGGCCATACTCAAAGCAGGTTTTCTGATAGTTAGTGCTTTTCTGTCGCTGTCGTATAACGTATCAAGATCTTGTGACGCTCCACCTACAATACACAATAAACACGGACCATCAAAAATGTGTTGAGAGTAATGAACAAAATGAAATAGTTACCAAAAGTTGTATACGTTCGGTTAACGCTAATTGCACCCGGGTCAAGTAGTTTTTACTTTCTCTTGCCTATATGAATATATAGGAAGGAAAGTATTGTTTTCATGTCGATTTTAAGAAATTGAGTTTTCACCGGATCTATACGTTTTCAGACCCCCTGAACCCACACAAACACGTTTTTAGCAATTGGTCTGTGTGTGTGTATACAAAATATCTCAAGAACGGAACGTCGTACGAACTTGAAACTTAAGTTACATACCACTACCGGGGACCCGACACGAACATTTTCATTAAAATCGGTCAACCGGAAGTAGTAGTTTATTCGTATAATTTTTCACTTTTTTGCGATTTTCTCAAAAACTGGTCCTACAATTTTTTTTAAAAATCGCCTGGTTTACTACATTTTTTATGCTCTACAAGATAGGGTAGGCGCCATGTTTGCTGAAATTCTGCGTGAGGCTGTTTTTACGTAAAAAAGTTTTCTTTTTAAGATTGCGGCTTTAATATGCATTTTAGCGCAAAACGTTATATAATAAAAGTTGTAGAGAATGTAAAATTCTACAACTTTTATTTCAAACATTTTTTTGTATAACGCTTAGTTTAGTGGTAATTAGCGAATTTTCTTTTTTTTTCTCACGAAAACGTGTGAAAATCCATTTTTTTAAGATTTCGGCCTTAGAATGCATTTTACGACAAAAGTATATAAAATAAA
The DNA here is from genome assembly GCA_035578175.1 of Catonia carolina. Lineage (NCBI taxonomy): Eukaryota > Metazoa > Arthropoda > Insecta > Hemiptera > Achilidae > Catonia > Catonia carolina. The sequence goes on along the minus strand of JAQMRL010000002.1, from coordinate 2,279,036 downwards.
ATTTATAGAAAATTAAAAGATCTACAACTTTTATTTCAAGCATTTTTCTCTACAGAGCCTAGTTAATAGTGAAAGATTGATTTTCCGTATTTTTAGGCCAAACTGAGGTCGATTTTCATTTTGCGTGTTTCTCTCATGATTGAAATAAGGTTATGATTTTGAGGTTAGTTTTGTTGTTTATTTTTAATGTTTTATTACTATTGTAAGGTTTATTGTTAATTATTTGCATTGGCAAGAGAAAGTTGTGTGAGTGTTTCACACCAGATTTTTATCTATAGTATTCAGATTAACTAATGTCCCCTAGCCGTGGGAGTGAGAGAATGCATATCACTCTCACTCGCACAAGCCATACGCGCCGTTCCAATAACATTGTCGTATAATTTTACTTATTGTTGTGAGCAAGCGTTTATGCATCCAGTAAACTGACAAGCAACATAACGACTGTAGTATGTTTTCAGATTTTAATTATAACGGTAAAGACCTTTGAGCGCATGCGTAGTTATGCCACATATCTCCCTCTCACTCGCTCGGCTATGGGACATTAGTTCGTCTGATACCTAAACCCGTGTGTCGCTATTTGTATTCCACACTCTTATCTTGTCGGATTCATTCCAATTAGGCTCTGCTAATCGAAATTTTATTACTAATGTTAGGGTTATATTGTTAATTATTTGCATTGGCAAGAGAAAGTTGTGCGAGTGTTTCACACCAGATGTTTATACTAACACATACTCGGTTACACATACTGGGGTTCTGTGTGACCCAAAAGTGCCCATAAAAATAAAGGGAAGAGTCTACAGAGCGGCGGTTAGACCAGCACTTGTCTATGGCAGCGAAGCTTGGGCACTTAAGAGAGTGCATGAACAGAAACTCCACACTACAGAGATGCGCATGCTGCGATGGGCGGGAGGAGTCACATTGAAGGATAAGGTGCGGAATGAGCATATAAGGGGAACCTTCAAAGTTGCTAATATAGCAGAAAAGGTGCGAGAGTCCAGGATGAGATGGTATGGTCATGTGCTCAGGAGAACGGATGATCATGTCGTGAAGAGGTGCCTTTCCATGGCTACAGGGAGGAGAGGAAGGGGTAGACCCCTTACCACGTGGATGATGAATGTCCATGAAAATGTTGGGCTTATCCGAGGAAGACGCACAGGAGCGTAACAAATGGAGCTCTCTGATTGGGAAAGCCGACCCCGCGTAACGGGAAGAGGCGAGGCCAAAGAAGAAAGAAGAAGAAAGAAGAAGAATACTCGGTTATTTCTCCACTTGCACTGGTCATTTATAATAGTGCCACCAAAACTCTTGTTTACAGAACTAATTGGTGTTATAATATTAGTTGTGTTTTGGCTTTCAATGTTTAAAGTGAAATGGGAGGATATGGTACATGCTACGAGGTGCGGTCGCAGCCAGCAACTTTATTAGAAACATTGGTGTAGTCACTTGAATCACGAGTTTGCCCTTGTTTGCAACGAGGGGTAAAGGGGAAAAGCATCAGTGCGCATGCGCGACTGCTTTAATTTCAATACGACAAACATAAAAACTTGTACAATACCCGGAGCATATACAGAATATCCTTTTGAAGGAACCTTTGGTAGGTTAACTGTACGAATATAACTGTTTGTTACCGTAAACACAAATGTCCATTTCTCAAAAACGAGGTCGAATTATTCACAGTGCTGAACGCAATGTAATAAAATGTTGTTAAGTTGAAGCTAAACAAAAATGCCTATTCGTGCCTCTTAACAAAAGCCGTGACCGAGCGGCTAACTACTGTGATGTTTCTCTTTCCACTTGCCTTTCGTATTTTGTTGGTAATCATTTTTGTTCGGTAAATCGTTCGGTTGTGTACGTTATACTGTTTTGTATTTCACATCGCTTTTTTTGTGCGGTTATTTGGCAGTAATATTGTAACGTTTAATTTAGTAATTTAACAGTAATGTTTTGTACTCAAACATTTTTAGTGTGTAGTTTATTTCATTGCCTTTCTGGTAGAATTTATATAAACTGCTTTTTAGCAAATAGAATTTATATAATAATACTAAAATATTTAAAAAAAAAGTAATTACACTATTTTTCGCATGCAAAGCCGCGACGGGGCATAATAGTAGAATATAACGTACGAGATTTGATCCAAAAATAATGGGAATTTTAAAATTTCGCAGACTTGCGCAAGATAAAACAGCTGGAGAACTGCATCAAACTAGTCGTGACTGATGAAAAAAAATAACACTTTTTCTTTTATTTGAATCATAGCTAAGAATATGCTCGATCAAGTCACCTTTCAAACAAAAAAAAAACTTAATCGAAATTGGTTCACCCACTCGGGAGCTACGATGCCACAACTTAAACTTTTAACAGCCCTCTTTTTTTATCAGGGAGGTTAAAAAGGATGCTTGCAATAAACAGAAAGCAGACAAATATACTTACTCTTAGTTTTAACGGCCTTCGCTTTATTGATGCCAGGTCCGATTCCTAGAATGATGACCTTTTCAAGCCACGATTTCGTCTCATAATGATGATCTTTCAATAACAGACTGAAACAAACAAACATACAATTATTACTACTAATATACTTCTAACGGGTGTTTCAAAAAGGACGCACTTCAAAGTTTAAGGGTTAATATTTTCTGCATAGGGAATATTTTTTTTCCCCCAAATAACAGTTGGCACTACCGTACTCATTGTTGACCCATTGTGTATTACTGACATGTACTAGTGCTATCCCAGTATTCATTTGTGTCTGTAGTGTCTATATAAGTTCAAACATGGTTTTTTCAAAGGATGAACGTGTTTTTATTATTGAAAGTTATTGCGCATATAAATCTTACGAACGAGTGAAAGACGAGTTCCAGTTAAAATTTCCCAATTGTGAAGTACCTAATAACACCACAATATCGCGTCTGATTAATAAATTTCGTGAGACTGGCAGTGTACAGGATCGGAAAAGCACAGGTCGACCATCAGTGTTAACAGAACAAGTTTTGGACGATGTGAAACAACATTTGACTACCTCACCCGGCAAATCACTTAGAAAGTTATCTTCACAGGCTGGATTATCACTATCTACGAAGTGCGTCCTTTTTGAAACACCCGTTATTTTATATAATGAATTAATATAATAAATTTCACTAACCTTCCTTTTTAACTGCGTCAACTTTTCAAACTAAAAACTTCATTTATTAAAAGTAATATTTATAAAGTTTTTAGTTTCAATTATATATGTTATTTAGTCTGATGATGGTGGATCCACCGAAACACGTGTAAGTGAAAATAAAAGTTGACACAGTTAAAAAGGAAGGTCAGTGAAATTTATTATATAAAATAGAATTAATTTCAAACTGCAGGATGCATTATAAAGATTTATTTTTGAATGAAGATACTAATATACTGTTTGGTTTTTTCATCTAGCACGCTGTGATGTAGATATATCAAGGAGCAGTTTGTAAAATACCTCAAGGTAGTAATATTGATTAATTGTTTGACCTTCAGGAACCCAGTGAAGGTACTTTCTAAAATACGTCAAAGAGTAAGGAAAAATACCCTGAAATGTGGAAGAACAAATCATGGGTTCTCCACCAAGACTAAACGCTAGCTCATTCCGCGTTATCTGTCAAGAGGTTCCTAGCCAAGTACAGCATCTCAGTGTTAGAACATCCACCTTATTCACCAGATCTTGCACCATGTGACTTCTACCTGTTCCCAAAGGTGAAATCTGCATTAAAAGGGACAAGATTTGAGTCTGCGGAAGCTGTAAACGAAAAAGCGGCACGTGTCCTGAAGAAGCTGACAGAAGATGACATGTTCGTTTGGGTTCCGGGAGCTTAAAAAGGTCCAATTCTGGTGAAAACTAGATTTTAAAAAATAACATGAAAACAATACTTTCCTTCCCTAATCTTTCACATACAGCAAGAGAAAGTAAAAGTATATTCCACATGTAAATTGAGATATCCTAATAGGCTGACGACGTAGTGATTGGCATGAAAGCAGTTTCCTTCTTTTTTTTTAAATTTTGTAAGTTAATTTTTCACAATTCTGGTGTTTACATGTGACAATAATTTATACGAGGGTAAGTCAATTATTATCCGCAATGTAGTTATAAAATTTTATTGTAATCAAATAGAAAACTTACAAGTACATCATTTTTCCACATAGTCCCCTTGCTTTTCAACGCACTTGGTCCATCATTGTTCAAGTTTCCTGATGCCCTCATAAAAGAATGTTTTTGGTTGAGATGCGAGCCAGGAATGCACCGCCTCTTTCAATGCTTCATCCGAGGTAAATCAAAGGCCCCTTAATGCCTCTTTGAGTGGATTAAACAAGTGATAATCAGAAGGAGCAAGATCGGGACTATATGGAGGATGAGCCAGTACTTCAAAATTGAGTTTCTGGAGCCTTTCAGCAGTGTGGGCAGCAGTATGCGAATGGGTGTTGTAGTGCAACAACACAACACCTTTTGACAGTAGTCCTCGGCGTTTGCTTCCAATTGCAGGCTTTAGCTTGGGAGTAAGCATCTCACTGTAACGTACACTGTTTATTGTTGTGCCCCTTTCCTGATAATGTTTCAGTACTGGACCTTGTGAGTCCCAAAAAACCATAAGCATCAGTTTTCCTGCGGACGGTTGGGTCTTGAATTTTTTCTTGTACGGCGAATTTGGATGTTTCCATTCCATACTCTGCTGTTTACTCTCCAGCTCGTAATGATGGATCCATGTTTCATCACCAGTAATGATCCTGTCTAAGAAGTTGTCCCCTTTGTTACCATAGTGATCCAAATGTTTTTTGCCGATGTCCAAGCGCGTTTGTTTATGCAACAGTGTCTGTTGTTATGGGACCCATCTTTCACAAACTTTATGAAACCCAAGTGTGTTGTGAATGATTTCGTAGGCAGAACCGTGGCTAATTTGCAGATGATGTGCCACTTCTTCAATAGTTACTCGTCTGTCTAAGAGAATCATTTCATGTGAACGCTCAAAATTTTCTTCATTTATGGTGTTAAACGGTCGTCCGGCTCCTTCATCACGCGTAACACTTGTGCGACCATTTTTGAATTTTTCAATCCATTCGTAGACACTCCGTTGTGGCAAAACACTGTTCCTGTACTGTACCGAAAGTCTTCTATGAATTTCGGCCCCTGATACACCTTCCGAACACAAAAAACGGATCACTAAACGTTGCTCTTCTTTGGTGCATATAGAAAGCGGAGCAGCCATGATTAACAGCACGACAGCGATAACAAAACTAACCTAGCAGCTTGAAACTTGCATACATATAACCACAAATAAACAAAGCATGTATCATCAACGCAAAACGACAGTACCGCCAATTGTTTAACAGGAATGTATACTTACGTAGATGTTAGTTGGTTGTTAGAGAATTCAAAGTTAAGGAAAATAGATTTCTTGTTGTAAAGGTGCTGGAAAGTTGTTTCATCATCAATGTACAGGTTACCATGCGCTGTATTCTGTAAACAACAAATACGTTCCTATTTTAATCACAATCGGTGAACAGAAATGCAATTACAGTAAACCTCGTGGATAACCGAAACCATGGGGACAAGTCGATATCATAAAACCAAAGTTATGACTGATTGTAGGTTAATTCCATTAACCCTTTCAGTGCCCAAAAATTTTTTAAAAGTGTGATCCTAATGAGCCAAATCTTTAGGATGTACAAAAAGTGCCAGTCCTTACCATAAGCCTGCCATTGCCAATCAAATTTCAACGTTACAGAAAAATTAAATTTCCCATTAAAAATTAATTTTTATTGTGTTCATAAAAAGAATAAATTGTTTTGATACATTAAAATACTCAAAATACATTATTCCATTATTTTTGTTTAAAATTAAAAAAAAATGGTAATGGTACGAGGGTCATTCGTAAAATAAGGTTCCCTAAGCTGCAGAGACAGAATGCGATGTGCTGGGAGAAATCTGGCAACACTGTCTTACTCATCAGCTCTCCCTCTCTTTTTCCGCACCACTCCCGCCTCGCTACGTCGATCAGTGTCGGCCTAGCAGCCTTCGAAGATGGAGCTCCCAATCGCTGTTACCGCCAGATGCGAAATTCGCGCTGTGATACGTTTTTTAAATGCAAAACGAATTTCACCTATTGACATTCATCATGGAACAACAGTAAACTCTGACAGATATTGTGACACATTAAGAAAACTAAGACGCGCAATCCAGAACCGCCGGAGAGGAAGATTGTCCAGTGGAGGCTTCTCCATGACAACGCTCGACCTCATGTCTCACATCAAACTCAAGAACTGCTGACAGATTTTGGCTGGACTGTTGTGCCCCCCCCCCCCTACAGCCCGGACTTAGCCCCAAGTGATTATCACTTATTTCCAAAATTAAAGGAACACTTGGGTGGCCTACGCTTCAGTACCGATGATGAAGTCAAGGAAGAGGTTACTCGATTCCTCAAAGGATTGGCGGCAGAATTCTACAACATGGGGATAGAAAAGTTGGAGCATCGTCTGCAAAAGTGTTTGGACAGAAACGGCGATTACGTAGAAAAATAGCGTAAGTTTTAAGCTTTAAATTGATGTATAACACTAAGATAAAAAAATATAGCTGTCTATTTTTAAAAATTATGGGAACCTTATTTTACGAATGACCCTCGTATTTGTAAACGTCCAGTTATTCAGACTACTGGAACCTTATGCAAAGGATATCGTTGTCCCATTTGCCGGAGGTTGGCACTGAAAGGGTTAAAGAACAAAATCAAATATATTAAGTGACCTATCATCCTGTTCTTGGGCATTCATAAGATACCTTTCATCCTGTATACTTTCTAATTTTTTAACAAACAAAACTGCTCAAGTTGTACTTTCATTTGATGTATCATTTATAGTAAGTTCACGGTAAGAACCAACTGTCGAATCAACAAACTGCATCTGTGGTAGTACGTGTAAATACACCACACAAATATATGCAACAGCCTAGCATTAGTCACCGGGTTGACACCAACACTTTTATAACTGCTAAACAATAACAACCAACAGCCGCATTGCGTTCCCTAACCTCAATAAAATCTTTCCCAAAATCACTTAATTTTGTTTAGAATTCAGTTGCATACTACTCCGTATTGTTTTTAGGCTTATTCAATGTTTATATTACAAATTCTTCACGTATGTGTCATTTTTAATTTTATGATCCTAAATGAGTTTTCAATTTAGTTGGCTTTGTTATTTTAAACTGTTCGGTTTGGTTTAATTGTGCGTCTAGTTCGAATGGTGGTTTTAGTTTCATGTACAGTATAATTTTATTGTAGTTATTACTTTATTCGACTGTATGAACAAAAGTAAATTTTTATTTTTGCTGAAAAAGTTGATATTAATTTATAGTGATGGCTAATGCACCCGAGTCCTCTATTTACAAACACGAAAAAGGTAAATCTTTGAGAATAAAATGAGTTTTAAAATTAGTAAACAATAATAATTTTATTTATAAAGTAAGCATTTAAAATTATAAAAAACCATTAAAGTATTTAATTTTATTAAGGTAAAAAATTAACTACACATAAGAGTATTAAGCACGAGTCGTTTCGCATACGGCTACTATGAAAATCACATAATACTTTTGGTGCGTACGGTTCTGGAGCTGTGACATCATTCACTGTTTGTTTACTTCGCAGTTAGTTCTTAAAATGAATTTGGTATATAACTGTTAAGTATAATGTATTGAATATTATAGAGTGTTAAACCCCCCCTCTCCACTATTCATTTATAAACACCCAGTATTATAGTGAAAAAAGTCATTCCTTTTTGAATGTAACAAATTACTGCATCCTGTTGTAGAGAGGTATGAGTATTATTTATGGCACAGGGTACAATTTTATCAAAATAAAACTGTAGGATTGTGAAATCGATCGAGCGAAAGTTTAAAGTTCAAAAGAACTTATTTTTTGTTATTGTTTAATACTATTAAACAACTACTATCATACTGTTCGCCAATTACGGCGGCATCTAGGGAGGGTAGCGAGACAGAGAGAGAATGTGTTGCGTCCGCCTTTCCCCTCAACTCATTTCGATCAGTGGAGGGTGTTCAAGCACAATAGTGACAAAACGCGGTACGGTAGGGCACTCTGCCGGCCAGTTTCGTTCACTACACTCTAACAAGCTCATTTTTCATAAAAAAATTCTGAAAAAATTACTTTCGCTACCTAATGAATCTTATTTTATTACACTATAAATGTTATTAGTATATTCTGATATTTATATAAGATACGCTCGTACAAAGACGTTTAAATCTCATCGCATTTTTTGCGTATCACGTAGGCTAATATAACTTCTTTTCCAGGATAACATAATATGCGTTTTATTATTTTGTTATAAAATATAAAATTTTATCTGTAATTTGATATATGTAGGGTAGAAAGAGAAATAATAAACGAGCTTGAAAAAATCACTTTTTGAAGGGAAGTCAGAGATAGATAATCGTGTCTGGTGTCTCCTTCCTATTAGTATTCCAAGAAGCTGAATCAATTTTTATAGTTGTGAACTTAATACAAACATACGTCAATTTTTAGAAATTAACTACACTCGCACAATATCAGTTGGTTGACATTTTAACAAAAAGAACCGTATAGTAAATATAACAGAATGAGGTTATGACGTACCTTTCTTTTGGGCCTGTCAAAACTTATGGTAGGTACATCATTTAGAAAAAAACTTATTGCCTATTACCGTAAAATGAATCTCAGACATTTTCCCCGTATTTTGTGCACGCGCAACTAATTTTGACGGGGTGTGGCTTTCGACAGCGACACCAATGTCAAAACGATTACCGCATGAACAGAACACAATGAGTAGTGAGTACTACTTTAGAGGCAGCCTATATCAGGCTACGACGCTGTGGTGGGGGAGCTACTTACTGCGCATGTGCGGCCCGCATGCCACTGTAGTTGGTTATATTTATACGAGTATTATTTATGGCACAGGTACAATTTTATCAAAATAAAACTGTAGGATTGTAAAATTGATCGAGCAAAAGTTTAAAGTTCAAAAGAACTTTTTTTTTGTTAATGTTTAATACTATTAAACAACTACTATAACTTATGCATTTTCAATTATATATCTTAAACTTTGTCTACCCCAGGAGAGTAATTTTAACTTAATAGTTAACACATAATTAAGGTTGTGTATTACAAAACAAAGAAATTAAATCTTATTTTCACAGTTTGCAAACGTTGTTATTAACATAAAAAGTTACAGAAGAGAAAAGTTCTGTTGAAAAAAGTATGTCGATAAGAGAAATTACTATTGATAATGTCTAGGAATAGTTTCAGTCGCATGTAGACAGATCAAAGGTAAAACAAACAATTAGAACATGCAATAAGATGATTGATGTACTGACATTATGTTGTAGAGCAACCAGAAGAGTGTACGGATCATTATGCATTAGGACAGCTGATCTCCTCACTCTCATCTTCAATGGAATTATTGAACCACCTCTCACATAAAACGGTATCTGCAAAAAATAAACCAAACCACAATTTAATAAAACCCATCTAAATACTGGGTGATTCATTTAAAAGTAGCCCGCCCCGCTCGAGTAATTTTCATATGCTTTATTGGCAGCACTGATCACGATGTGATCGACTGGCCTTTATAGTACAATTTATATTATTATTATTTAATTATTATATTATTATAGAGTAGGTACAATTTTTTCCAGCAAGATGGTGCAACATGTCACACGTCTTGCCAGTCCCTATCTCATATCAATCAGGCTTTTCCCATGCGAGTTGTTAGTAAAAATTTGTGGCCTCCTCGTTCACCCGATTTGAGTATGTGCGATTTTTTTCTATGGGGTTATTTGAAAGGAACCGTTTACCAAACAAACCTCCGCAGTATACATGAGCTAAAGAATAACATCGTGGCAGCCATTCAAGCTATAGACGTTTCCGTATTGTGTCGTGTGTGCATTACCTTGCATAACATTGAACGAGCGCAAAAATGTGTAAGCGTTCAAGGACGCCACTTTCAGCATCTACTGTAAAGGTGAAGTTGAAATTAGTGTACAAATTTTAAATAAATATGTAAAATTATGTATTAAGTAATTCTATTTATTCATTTACTATTTGAATCCAATTGAGTGCCGAAGGCTGCTGTTAAATGCAGCGGGCTACTTTTAAATGAATCACCCGGTATAACAACATACTGTTCACCATTCTCAAGTCATCCAATTAATGGACAATGATAAATCTTAATAATGCATCCTGCAGTTTGAAATTATTTCTATTTCATATAATGAATTTATATAATAATTTCACCAACCTTCTTTTTTAACTGCGTCACCTTTATTTTTATTCTTACTTACACGTGTTTTAGTGGATCCACCATCATCAGAAAAAATAAAAAAAATTGAAACTAAAAACATTTTCATCTCACTTATTTAAAATTTACAGAAGATGATACATCTTCAATCACTTGTATAAAACTCTTTATACAAGTTACAAAGTTTTATACAAGTGAGTGAAGATTTATCATCTTCTGTAAATTTTAAATAAGTGAGATGAAAATGTTTTTAGTTTCAATTTTTTTATTTACTCTGATGATGTACTTGAAAATCGCAAATTACCGCTAAACTAAGCGTTATACAAAAAAATGTTTGAAATAAAAGTTGTAGGTTTTTAAATTCTCTACAACTTTTATTATATAAGTTTTTGCGCTAAAATTTATATTAAAGCCGTAATCTTAAAAAAACAACGTTTTTACGTGAAAACAGCCTCACCAAGAATTTCAGCAAACATGGCGCCTACCCTATCTTGTAGAGAATAAAAAATTGAGTAAAATAGGCGATTTTAAAAAAAATCGTAGGACCAGTTTTTGAGAAAATCGCAAAAAACTGAAAAATTATACGAATAAACTACTACTTCCGGTTGACCGATTTTGATGAAAATGTTCGTGTCGCGTCCGGTAGTGGTATGTAACTTAAGTTTCAAGTTTCAAGTTCGTACGATGTTTCGTTCTTGAGATATTCTGTTCACACACACACACAGACCAATCGCTAAAAACATGTTTTTTGGGTTCAGGGGGTCTGAAAACGTATAGATCCGGTGAAAACTCGATTTCGAAAAATCGACATGAAAACAATACTTTCCTTCCTATATATTCATATAGGCAAGTGAAAGTAATAAAGGTGATGCAGTTTAAAAAGAAGGTTGGTGAAATTATTATATAAATTCATTATATGAAATAGAAATTAAAGATGTGAAGAAGCTATTCTTCAACAGTTTTTTGACACCTGGTAAAAAAAGAAAACGGTTAGGTGATACTAGAAAAACTGACAGTGAAGACGCCGGTGACAGCGATAGTAAAGAAGGCGATTCATTTGTAAAAAATTTTATTCCAATGGAATAAGGCAGTTGGTAATTACAGTAAATCAAACATTTCTAGTCATGTAATTAAACTATAGGCAATATTACAGGTTGCATTTATTTCTTATAAGGTTTATAAAGAAAACACTTTCTTGGAATAAACCACAGCTTACAAAATGCATGTAGAAACTGCACGGTAGTGAAATGTACAAGTAGTGTCTCACTGTTGAGGTGGCAGCACTGTCATATTTTCACTTCCCTTCCTCCCAGCCCATCCATAAGCAGAAGGCAATCCATGATTTCTGTATCAATAGATTAGTTTTTTTTAATCCCTAATGTGTGTACGTTGCAATCTGTTCAATTGAGAACAATAAGCAACCCCATCACCCAATCAGATGAAGATGATGTGTATGACGTGTAAATGAGACTGTGTAGTCTTCTACAGCCTAGAGAAGAGAGAAAAGAACTGTCACTGTGAACGAGTCACGGTTACTTATAAGTCACGGTGACCACAGTTATTCAGATAGGCAAGTAACCGTTCCCCAGTCACTGTTACAAAGATCGCTTACTCATTCTCTGTTCACTGTTTAAGGCAGGACGACACGGCGACCATAATTCTACAGTTCCTTCAATCACTTTTACACAAATCAGTTACTCAGTCGCTGTTCACTGTCACTTTTAAGAGAGAACGAATTCTTTACCTTAGGAACTAGTGAACAAATTCACTCGCTCATTCACTGTTCACAGTTAATAGACAAAACGACAGAATATGCTTACTCTTCTTCAAGGCCCCTATGATAGCTACGTAAGATATGTTGGTCTGTTCACTGGGCTTAGTGCTCTCCTTATCGTCTCTCCTTTGATAACCGGCACGTCCATTCCTTTTTTACTTCAATTTTTACGCACTCTTCTCTCTCTCTTTCTCTCTCCCTCTCTCAGTCTCTTCCCCTTGTTGTGTTTGTCACCTACTAGACTAAACAAAACGAGGGTAGTTCCTTTACATAGCGGTAACACAATTACATTACCGTATTATTTTTATTGCACGCCGCATTCTACCTAGCTATTTTATTTATAATGTGCGTTGTTATTTTTCAGTTGTAAATATTGTTTCTTGTACTTTCTCTTTTTTCTACAAAATGTTATTTTTATTACTAATTTAGGATACCTTGTGTTAATCAGTTTTAGGCTAAATTTTTATTTTAGTTATATATGTAGCCCATTTTTTTAATTTATCAAAAACTTCATTTATCATGAAATAACTGAAAACATTATTATTGTTTCATGATAACAAATGAAAAATGTACTGAGAAAATACAAAGTTATTGCTAAATCACTAGTAACTATTAAAAGTAATGGTGAACGCAAAATCACTGTCACCAAGATCACGGTGACTGGTTGAAACAGTGAACGCTCTTCACTAGTACAGACCCAGGCCGACCATTCCTGAGAGAGTATGGTTAATTAAACCCCAACCATCAAAGTACACCGGCAACCACTGTTTAGTATTAAAATCCGTATAAAAGTAACTACCTTTACTAGGATTTGAACCAGGAACGTTCGTCTCAGAAAATCAGCTGTTAAACAGCTGACTCGCGGCGATGACTTTACCTCTAGACCAACCCGGTGGGTCTATTTATAAAATAAAATTGTAAACATTAAAGGTATGGCTGGACATAACAAGGTGGCAGCACTGTCGTATTTTCAGTTCCCTTCCTCGCAGCCCATCCATACGCAAAAGGCAATCTCGTGACTTCAGTATCTATAGATTAGTGACACAGTTAATTTTATCCATCTGCATAGTGAATGATAGCCTAGATATCTTACCTTACTCAAATCAACAGGTATATTGACTGGACCATTGTTAGTGAAAGGTTGATAAGTGTCAAAGTCATACCATATCTCTGTATGGCCTGGGAAATACACTGTCACTTCATTCACGCCTGGATCAGTCACCGGACGAACTAATGTCGAATTACCTAAAAACAAATTGAAATTAATTAATAGATAAAATGCGAATAGCACACACCGTTTTCTAACAACGTACTAACAATGATTTATACAGGGTGTGGCATATGTATGGGAACCATTCAATGAGTTGGAAACTGTTGTAGATATAATCAATATGTCTCCTCTTGGATGTTGATAAATTTCATGACACAGAACAAACTATATGCTATGAACTCCTTTTTCAAGAAGAAGGATGGCCGAAGATGGACATGGGTGAGCCCAAATAGTAATACAAAGAATGAAATAGACTATATCTTGACTAATAACAGGAATATATTTGAAGATGTCTCTGTAGTGAGCCAGGCAGGAATAATATCAGACCATAGAATGATCAGGGGAAAAATTGTAATAAACGAGCGAGAGGAGAGAAGGAAAATAATAAAGTCAAAAAGGATGAGAGTGGACGCAAACCTCCTACAACAGAACAGCACATTTTATAAAGAGGAAATTGAACGAGAGGTCAAAGCATTAGTTGGAAACAGTATAGTTGAAAGAAGTGTGGAAGAGCGGGAGGCAGTGATTAGAGAAGCGATGATGAAGGCATCTATCAAAGTAAATAATTCTATTAAATCTTTGGCAAATACCAAAGATTTAATTCAAAAAAGAAAAACACTGATTGGAGAGGTAAAAGGGTAGATATAATACTGTAACTTTCAGGATAAGTTATTGGTCACATACTTAACCTTTTCACGTACAACTGAATTTCAACCCCTTCTAAGGGGGTGGCCCAGGAGTTGTAATATTTTAAATGTAAACACCCATTGTGTGGTACATCATTTTAAAGGGTTTTTAAATACAAGAAAAACGGCATAAATAAAAATTCTCTACAATACTTGTATCCAAAATGGCGGCTGATTGAAGTTTTAGTTTTTAAAGAAATGGTTGACACAATAATGAAACTAAAACGCTATTAATGTGACTTCATAAACAATGTTAGATAAATATTGAAAAATAAACAATGAAATCAATTTAATAAAAAAAAACCAACAAATGGAAAAGTACAGTACAAAAAAAAGACATTTCAAATCACTGTTATTGGTAATGAAATAAAATAACTTATTATTGACAGCTGATCATAACAGCTTATTATTCACTAATTTTTGATCGGGTGATAATTGTTGCAACAATACACTGATGAGTAATTTATTTACAGTCCAGCCTCTCTAAGTTTGCTCCTAATGTAAACAAATAATGACGTCACTGAGTATGCGGATTATGTAAAAATGTGTACACGCTGATTAAAAAGTAACAACAAAATACTTTCAAAAGTATTTAAATACAAAATACTTTTAAAAGTATTTTTATAAATGAAATTGTTAGGCCTACATCATATCACGACTGATATTTTTAGTACTTTAAGCACTTGTAATTAAAAAAATAGTTATCTTAATAGGAATACGACATCCATAAAGTCACGGACTCTAGCGTGCACCCTGTAGTAGCTGGTTTTGGTTTGTTGACAGAAGGAGGAGCAAACTTAGAACGGCTGAACTATAGTGTGGAGCATGCTATTCCTACAGTAACAGTAATTTGTGGTTATTTATTTTGATTAGTTAGCTAAGTATTTTTGTCGTCTTCTACTTGTAATTTACCACCAGGTTTTCGTTTATTTCTATTATTGTTCTTACGGGATTAACTTTGTTTTGTACTATTTCTTTTAATAATAATTACAATAATGTCACTTAGTTTAGCGGTAATTAGCAATTTTCTGTTTTTTTTCACGAAAACATGTGAAAAATTGATTTTTTTTAAAGATTTCAGCCTTAATATGCATTTTACGAAAAAAGTATTTAATCAAATTTATAGGAAATTGAAAGATCTACAACTTTTATTTAGAGAATTTTTCTCTGCAGAGCCTAGTTTAGCGTGAAGCCTAGTTTTGTGTCTTTCACTCATGATTAAAATAAGGTTATGTTTATTGAGGTTAGTTTATTTCTAATGTTTTATTACGAATTTCAGATTATATTGGTCATTATTTGGATTGGCAAGAGAAAGTTGTGCAATTGTTTCACACCAGATTTTTACAATATGATACGTGAGAGCAGCATTAACTTAATAAATAAACAATTGAGAAGACTTACCTATTAAAAATTCATTGTCGATTGTGAACGTCGATCTTTCAGATGTGAATTCGAACCATAACGGTCTAATAACCGGTTCACCAGTTTGATTGTGTATGTAAAATTGCGTGTACCAAAACGGTAACAGAGAGTAACGTTTTTTGATAGTGGCTCGAATCAAATCGGTAGTTCTCCGATCGAATAACCACGGCTCTCTCCGTTTTGTATCGATGTGAGCGTGAGCTCTGTAGAACGGCAGAAAAGCACCAGCCTGTCAACCAAAACAATAAAGTAAATGATTATTCAATAGGCAATACAGTCAAATCCGGATAATCGGGACAGCCGGTTTTTTGGGACAGTTGTTTAACTTCTTAAAAGTTGATTTTTTTAATTCAAAGTACAGTATAATACCGATTATCCGTGGTAATTGGGGGGATAACTATACCGGATAACTGGAAAACACGGATAATACAACCCAATTCTGTCGAGACCACTTACGTCATAAACAAAACCACCAGTTACGCGTGTATGTTTTATTCTACTGATTAATACATGTTAATACTATCGGATATTGGAAATAAATAAACAAATTGTATTGAAATAAAAATATTTACTACATAAATTTATATAAGTCGAACTTAAACTACGTACCAAAAAAAAAATCACAAAAAATCTGTTATTTTACTTTGTTTCATTTTATGCCGCAATATTTTTTCTTTTATTAGCTTATATAACCACGAATATGTAAAATGTCCACGTAATCTGTGTCATCCTGATTTTCCATGAAAGTTAGTAATGTTTCGGCACCGGTTAAAGCTTTTTTGCAACTTATTTTAGGAGCTGGTAACGTGCTCGCCTCTCATCACGCGGTCTTGGGTTCGAATCCCAATCGGGCATGGCATTTTTTCATACATTACAAAATATTCATTTCATCCTTCACCGTCTGCATTAGCAGCAATTAGCAAAACAGTCGGACGTTAAACCAAAAAAAAAAAAAAATTCTACTGATCGCACGGTTAATCCAAACCCCGTTTAAACGATCCACGGAAAATCGGTACTCTACTGTAATGTTATTTTGCTTAAATTTTTCCCACTGAATAATTATTTTTATTATTTCTGATTATTTATTTTATTTACTTATTTTTTTATTATATTACATTTTTATAGGTATATTTACGGAAATTAACAGTTCAAAACTATTATTATAATTTTATTTTAACCCTAATAAAACAAAAAATGGAACTAATACTATATAATAAAACTAATACGAACGAACACGTGGCAAGCAATGGACAACATTAGGTACGTTATACAACTGTAATAACAACAACTAGTTGCCTAGCAACTGTAACTTAATATGGAAAGATTAGCATTAAACAATTTTAACAACATCTTAACATTAACTGTTCAGTATTCGGTTTTTTCTCTTATGTTAGTTTCACTGTGTTCCCGCCTCCTTGATTTCTTTGGTGTTCGTCGTCGTTGGACCACGACCATATGTTTCGTTGCTATAGGAACCAATTTTATTTTGTGTTGTTCATTGTTGCGGGCGGCGTCGTTCGTTCTCATTCTCTCTCAAGTCGTCTTACGAGCATTGTGGTGGTTCTACGGCGATTGCATTTTGTCTCAAGTAAGTAATTCACTAATCATTCTATATACATTAACCTTTTCAATGCCACGGATGCGTTAACGCACAATGAGTTTCCTCTGTGATGTGCCATGGACGAGTTTACGCACGGCATGCAGTTCGAATTTTACTGCCGTGTAGCGTAGCATTTGTTCTACCAATCCCCTTATTGCATAGCATATCAAACCGTTCAGAATGAAAATGGAATTTTTTTCCTCTCTTAAGTTTCAAGCTGCCGTCAACGGCAAATCTACTATAAAGTTCTAAACAGGGAATTTTCTATCTCCCAGTATGTAACACATGTTGTGTACCGCACTGCTCGTTTTCATATGTTGTTATTTTATTTGCCACGTAAACGTAACCGAATTATTATTAGCTTTTAGTTCAGTGTTTATAACCTTTTATAACGTACACGTTTAGTAATGAGTGGAAATAAAGCGATCATTAATTTATTGGCTGGCACAGAGTGAAAGTCACTTTTTTTTTCGCTGGCATTGAAAGGGTTAACCCCTTACAAGTTGATTTTTTTAACTCGAAAGTAATGTTATAATTTGCTTAATTTTTTTTCCACTGAATAATTATTTTTATTATTTTTGATTATTTATTTTTTATTATATGAAATTTTTATAGGTACATTTACGGAAATTAACAGTTCAAAACTATTATTATAATTTTATTTTAACCCTCATAAAACAAAAAATGAAACTAATACTATAAAATAAAACTAATACGAACACGTGGCAAGCAACGGACAACATCAGTTACGTTATACAACTGTAATAACAACAACTAGTTGCCTAGCAACTGTCACTTAATATGGAATGATTACCATAAAATAATTTTAACAACATTTTAACTTTAATTTTAATCCCTGGAACTTTTGGATAGCACCCAGTATGATACTCAGGAAGCTCTAAGTTTTCCAGCAGTGAAAAAAATTATGAAATCGGTCAATTATAGATACTGAAGTCACGAGATTGCCTTTTGCGTATGTATGAGCTGTGAGGAAGGGATATGAAATATTTACAGTGCTGCCAACCTCAACAGTGAGACACTACTCATACATTTCACTACCGTGCAGTTTCTAGATACATTTTGTAAGCTGTGGTTTATTCCGAGAAAATGTTTTCTTCATAAACCTTATAAGAAATAAGACCTGTAATATTGCCCATAGCTTAATTACATGACTAGAAATGTTTGATTTACTGTAATTACGAATGAATCACCTTTTCTTTACTATTGCTGTCATTAGCGTTTTCATTATCCGTCTCTCTAACCATTTTCTTTTTTTAAAAGGTGTCAACAAAACTGTTAAAGAATATTTCTATTTCATATAATGAATTAATACAATAATTTCACTAACCTTCTTTTTAAACTGCGTCACCTTTATTTTAATTTTTACTTACACGTGTTTCGGTGGATCCACCATCATCAGAGTAAATAACATAAAATTGAAACTAAAAACACTATTTATTAAAAATCTATAGAAGATGATACATCTTCAGTCCCTTGTATAAAACTGATTTAAAATTAATTTATTTAAATTTATCCCTTCTCATATTTACTGTAGATAGCAGCAGCAGTAAATATCACTTCATCATTCCTAAATTTCACCTGTTATTTTGCCTTTTGAATGGCGTGTTACAGAGTTATTATTATTTTTAATTCTAATATAATTTAGGGAAAATATTTTCTTTCATGCAATTTTTGTTAAATTTTATGTTTATATTAGTTAAATTAATTTTCAGTTTCAATTTTTGATACTTAAATGCCATTTTAATAATATTAAAAAGAAGGTTAGTGAAATTATTGTATTAATTCATTATATGAAATAGAAATATTTAAAACTGCAGGATGCATTATAAAGATTTATTTTTGAATGTTAAAGAATAGCTTCTTCACTTCCTTAATTTCCTTCTTTATTTTTCGAATTGTGCAAAGAGAAACATCACACTAGTTAGCCGCTCGCTCATGGCTTTTGTTAAGAGGCACAGATAGGCATTTTTGTTTAACTTCAACTTCACAACATTTTATTACATTGCGTTCAGCACTGTGAATAGTTCGACCATGTTTTCAAGAAACCGACATTTGTGTTTACGGTAACAAACAGTTATATTCATACAGTTAACCTATAAAAGGTTCCACGATATACTGTATATGCTCTGGGTATAGTATATGTTGTTATGTTTGTCGTACTGAAATTAAAGCAGTCGCGCAAGAGCACTGATGCTGTTCCCCCTTTACCCCTCGTTGCAAACAAGGGCAAACTCGTGACTCAAGTCTGCTGAGCCTGCTGAGTTAAGCAGTGGCAAGAGGAAATTATTGGTAAGTGATGAATTTATCATTGTGTTTGATTTTTAAAATTTTTCATTTTGTGTGATATTTAATTCAATAGGGTTCATGACAAGCCTACTGAAGTAAGCAGTAGCAAAAACAATTTTTGGTGGTAAGTGATAAATTTATCATTGGTGATAAACTTTCAGTTTATCAGTTTTATCTTGACATGTCCTATAGGTGCCCATAACAGACAGGTGGAGTGTCAAATTATGTACACTCAATCTGTTCATTGCAGGGCTAAAATAAATAGTTCTGTTTCTTATCACATGGTCAGCCAATTAAATGACTGAATCATTTAAGAACAGAAGAGGTAGAGGTGTAAAAGACACTAATCAGAGTTATCTCCTCTGGAAGTAATGAATTTCATTATACAGCCTGACCCTGTGGTGAATGAAGTGAAGGTGTCATTTGCAGAGTGGAAAATATGTGCTTTTCAGAGGGCCCGGCATGCTGATAAGCGTACTTTTCCACTCAGTGAGTTGTGGCAATGGTAAACCCCCTGACTCCTCGTTGTACCTAGTAAAACCTCTACAGGTTCAAACCAGCCTTTCGGCTGATGACCTAAACAACATGTCCTATACTCCCTTTGGAGTCTCCAGGATGAAAAAAAAAGTGACTATAGTTTCTGAGATTATCTCGTACAAACAAACAAACAAACAAATGTTACTTCTTTATAATGTTAGTATAGATAATTACCTGGTACCATCTGACTACAAGTTCACTTTCAGGGTTTTTAAAGAATCCACCGACATCGGCACCGCAAAACGACATACCGCTGATAGCTAATGAAAGGCACATTGGAATAGATATCGCCAAATGCGACCACTCGGCTGCATTATCGCCGGTCCATATCGCTGAATATCTCTGAATTCCGGCGAATCCGGACCGAGTTAAAATGAATGGCCTTTTAACGTCCGCTTTGCCTTTACCTTCGGATCTCTCCAATAGACCTTTGTATGTGGACATCACCTGAAAATTCCACAAATAAACAATATCAGTTTTACACCCATTGCGTTAGATACAGTTCAGCCGTTCTTAGTTTGCTCCTACTGTTAACAAACCAAAGCCACCTACTACAGGGTGCACGCTAGAGTCTGCAACTTTACGGATGTCGTATTCCTATTAAGTTAACTACTTTTTAAATTATAATTACTTAAAGTACTAAAAACATCCGTCATGATATGATGTACGCCTAACAATTTCATTTGGAAAAATACTGTTAAAAGTATTATGTATTTAAATACTTTTGAAAGTATTTTGTTGTTACTTTTTAATCAGCGTGTACACATTTTGATATAATGCATATGCTCAGTGACGTCATTATTTGTTTACATTAGGAGCAAACTAAGAGAGGCTGGACGTTACACTCACCCAAAACAGACTGGTGGAGAGTTTAAATTATTTATACTCAATCTGCTAGTTCCAGAGCTACAAAAAATCTGGTGTGAAACATTCATACAACTTTCTCTTGCCAACGCAAATAATGAACAAAATAACCTAACATTAGTAACAAAACATTAAAAACAAACAGTAACCTAACCACAAAAAACATATAACCTTATTTTAATCATGAGTGAAAGACGCAAAATGAAATCAATCTCGGTTTGGCTTAAAAAAAATACGGAAAATCACTCTTTCACGCTAAACTAGGCTCTGTAGAGAAAAATATTTGAAATAAAAGTTGCAGATCTTTTAATTTTCTATAAATTTGATTTTAAAAACTTTTGTCGTAAAAAGCATACTAAAGCTGAAATCTTTAAAAAAAATTGATTATTTTTCACACGTTTTCATGAGAAAAAACAGAAAATCGCTAATTATCGCTAAACTAAGCGTTATACAAAAAAATGTTTGAAATAAAAGTTGTAGGTTATTAAATTCTCTACAACTTTTACTAGATACATTTTTGGCTAAAATGCATATTGAAGTAGAAGGGGTTTTTTATGTGTGCAGATCAAATAGTATGTTAGTGTGTCTGTGTGTGTGTGTGTTTTAGTGTGTTTATATTCGATTATAGTTGTACCTACTTTGATTTGTGGTTAAAGTACAAATTTACCTAGTGTAGTGTTTATTATTTTGTCGTTTACTAGTTTACATTAAGCTTAAAATTTCTAAAATTGGAAGGAAAAGTTCTGCATAGCCAATCTCGGGAGAAAATTGCTAATGTGGTTACGTTTATGACCGAGGAAGCAAAGCACGGTGTTTTTACTATAGATGTTAAGAAAATTATCAAACACGTTAGTGCAGCAACTGGTGTGTCAAAACGTTCAATTACACGAATAAAACAAGCATCAAAAGTAATATTAGAAGGATCGTCACTTTCTTTTACAACACCCAAAAAACATTCGGTACGGACCAAACCTGTTTCAAGTTTGGATGATTTTGACAGGAGTGTTTTCCGTCAAAAAATAAATAATTTTTACACAGACAAAGGTGGAAAATGCTTACTAACAATAAATAAATTATTAATAATCAATTAATAATTAAAAATAGTATTAAAGACTATTAATAATCAATTAAAAAATTAAAGTAGCGCTGTTTCAAAACTGTTACCGAAATT
This sequence comes from Catonia carolina, assembly GCA_035578175.1. Lineage (NCBI taxonomy): Eukaryota > Metazoa > Arthropoda > Insecta > Hemiptera > Achilidae > Catonia > Catonia carolina. The sequence goes on along the minus strand of JAQMRL010000002.1, from coordinate 2,257,121 downwards.
TTGTTAAAGTATAAATATTCTTAGAAATAGCTTTATAAATTATAATTGGGTCTATATGAACATTATTGTATAAATGTACGCTTTATAGAAAACTGTGTCATGCATTTTGTTTTGAAGTGGCCATTTTTGATACATCTTATAGTATTATAGGCTGAACTCTCTGCAAGCCAGATGAGACGCCTATAGCTATACCTGTAACACCCTACATCTTTTGTAATTTGCTTAACATATTCTAATCTTTGCCTCCCCCTACAATTTACTCCCTCAATATTACCCTCCATTATTGATAGCCCAATACGTGGATGTCTTAAGATATGCCCCACTAGCCTATCCCTTCTTCTGGTAAGATGCTTCCATATACTTCTTTATTCATCCACTCGACTAAGAACCTTTAAATTACTTATTTTGTCCACCCACCTAATCTTCAACATTTTCCTATAACACCACATTTCAAAAGCTTCTATCCTCTTCTTTTCTGCAGCCCCTATCACCCATGTTTCACTCCCGTATAACGCTACACTCCAAACATAATGTTTTAAGAAAGTTTTCCTAATCTGTAAATCAATGTTTGTAGTCAGTAAGCTGTTTTTTATTAAAAATTATATAAAAAAAAAATCTGGTGTGAAACACTTACACGATTTTCTCTTGCCAATGCAAATAATGAACAATATAACCTAACATTAGAAATAAAACATTAGAAAAAACAAATAACTAACCTCCATAAACATAACCTAATTTTAATCATGAGTGAATGACACAAAATGAAAATTAACCTCAGTTGAGCTTAAAAATACGGAAAATCACTCTTTTACGCTAAACTAGGCTCTGTAGAGCAAAATACACTAAATAAAAGTTGTAGATCTTTTAATTTCCTATAAATTTGTTTATTACACTTTTGTCGTATAATGCATACTAAGGACGAAATCTTAAAAAAACGATTTTTCACACATTTTCGTGAGAAAAAACAGAAAATCGCTAATTACCGCTAAACTAAGCGTTATACAAAAAAATGTTTGAATTAAAAGTTGTAGGACCTCAAATTCTCTACAAATTTTAAAATATACATTTTTGCGCTAAAATGTATATTAAAGCCGCAATCTTAAAAAAACAATTATTTTACGTGAAAACAGCCTCATCACGAATTTCAGCAAACATGGCACCTACCCTATTTTGTAGAGAATAAAAATATTTAGTAAATGAGGTGATTTTAAAAAAAAAATCGTAGGACCAGTTTTTGAGAAAATCGCAAAAAAGTGAAAAATTACACGAATAAACTACAACTTCCGGTTGACCGATTTTGATGAAAATGTTCGTGTCAGGTCCGGCAGTGGTACGCAACTTAAGTTTTCAAGTTTCAAGTTCGTACAATGTTCGGCTCTTGAGATATTCTGTTCACACACAAACGCACGCACGCGCGCGTGTGCGCACACACACACAGAGACCAATCACTAAAAACATGTTTTTTTGGATTCGGGGTCTGTGAAAACGTGTAGATCCAGTGAAAATTTGATTTCGAAAAATCGACATGAAAACAATACTTTACACCCTATATATTCATATAGGCAAGAGAAAGTAAAAAAAATATAAAAAAGATGTTTATTAAAAATATAAGTAAGAGAAACGTACAAACAGCACTCCATAAATATTATGTAGATCTCTGTGTTCCCATCCACCGTGGTGTACGCAATCTTTGGGCATCGTCACTTCCGGACCGTTGAACACAGATGGCTCATTCATGTCGTTCCAGATGAACACGTCTTCGGTTGAAGGGAATTTATCAAATTTATAATGGTTGGCGTAGTAGTCTCTCACGGTTGGATTCATGACATCCAGGTAACTAGAGGAGCCAGGCCAACACCAACCTGAAGCATTAACAAACACATAACGTTACTCACATCTCATTTCTATTCCAAATAAATGCTACAATAATAAACCACAGAGGTGACCACCTCTCATCTCACTTCCAAATAAATGCTACAATAATAAACCATAGAGGTGACCGCCTCTCATCTCAATTCCAAATAAATGCTACAATAATAAACCACAGAGGTGACCGCCTCTCATCTCGCTTCCAAATAAATGCTACAATAATAAACCACAGAGGTGACCGCCTCTCATCTCGCTTCCAAATAAATGCTACAATAATAAACCACAGAGGTGACCGCCTCTCATCTCGCTTCCAAATAAATGCTACAATAATAAACCACAGAGGTGACCGCCTCTCACCTCAATTCCAAATAAATGCTACAATAATAAACCACAGAGATGACCGCCTCTCACCTCACTTCCAAATAAATGCTACAATAATAAACCACAGAGGTGACCGCCTCTCACCTCACTTCCAAATAAATGCTACAATAATAAACCACAGAGGTGACCGCCTCTCACCTCACTTCCAAATAAATGCTACAATAATAAACCACAGAGGTGACCGCCTCTCATCTCAATTCCAAATAAATGCTACAATAATAAACCACAGAGGTGACCGCCTCTGTGGTTTTTTTTCTGCGTCCTGGAGACTCCAGGAGGAGTATAGGACATGTCAGTTATAACACCTGAAATACGAGGCGTGTTCAGAAAATAAGTGCCGTTTTTAAAAAAAAACAAGTAAAACAATTTTTTTTTCAACACAATTTTATTTCTACTGAAAGCCCAAACCTTATAACTATTTTTCGACATAGTTTCCACCGATGTTCAAACACTTTTCGTAGCGGGTGATCAATTTGTCTAAATCCTCTTCGTACAAGGTTCCCGCCAACGAATGTAGCCACGACTCCACAGCAGTTTTCACTTCAGCTTGTGATAACCTAAGCAGTCCGTAACAATTTTGTACAAAAGAGTGCGTGAAATTTGTTAGAAATCGTCAGATAGCGTTGTCATAGTGAAACGTCCGTTCTCTTGGATTTTTTCGTCAACTGCCCTTACCAGATCATCGGTGACGAGAGAAGGCCGACTGCTCCGATTCTCATCATACACATTTGTTCGACCGCCATTGAACATTCTAACCCATTTTCTCACCATTCCTTCACTCATCACGCCTTCCCCGTAAACATCTCGAAGTTGACGATAAATTTCAGCCGGTTTTACATTCCTTGCATTCAAAAATCTTATTACAGAAAGAATCTCACAATCGGTGGGATCACTAATTGTCTTAAACATTTTAAACGTTCAGAGAAAACTGAAAACACAACGTAGAACAACTACAATGGCGTGAGTCGATACCCAGTGAACAAGGACGACTAGTGTGCATGCGCGGATCACCAATTGCTGCGCTACGGCGGCAGTAGAATGAAACGGTACTTAACGGGTGATTCAAAAAGAGCGCCGGTTTTTAAACGGCTGGTAAATTTTTGTTTATCGGTTGGCAACATTGTTAGACCTCATTTCTATTTCGGAGAACATTCCGATTGACGATTCAGTTGTAGTTTCTCTTGTTCGCAGTGTAGTACTCTCGCAGTCTGTGTCTAACCATGGAGAAGTTTACTATTGCACAACGAGTGTTAATCGTCAAAACATTTTACCAGAGTGGAGTGAGTTATGCGGCTACTGTCAGGCGACTTCACGGTACTCTAGGATGTAATGAAGCACCGAATGAATCAACAGTTCGCAGGCTCATGAAAAAGTTTTTTGAGGCGGGTTCAACAGTCGACCTTAAAAGTTTTGGACGTCGTCGTTCTGGCCGAACTGGTCGTTGCGTTGGTTCGTGACAGTGTGGCTGTTAGCCCAGCAAAATCAATACGTCGCCGTTCTCAACAATTGGGTTTACGATGTTCTTCTGTACGGAGAATTCTTCGGTACGATCTCCAATATCACCCGTATAAAATTCAGTTGACGCAACATTTGAAAGTGGCAGACCACCAGAAGAGACGACAGTTTGTTGACTGGGTATTGAGAAAACGGCAGGATGATGACACCTTCGCAAACAAAATCATTTTCAGTTATGAGGCGCACTTCCACTTAAACGGTTTTGTTAATAAACAGAACTGCCGTATGTGGAGTTTAGAAAACCCTCGCGTGGTTAATGAAAGGGAAATGTATGCACAGCGAGTGACAGTTTGGTGCGGCTTATGGTCGGGCGGTGTCATCGGCCCTTACTTTTTTGAAAATCAAGAAGGACAAGCCGTGACAGTAAATGGAGACCGATACCGTACGATGATTAGAGAGTTTTTGTGGCGTCATTTGGATGGAATGGACATTGACGAGTTGTGGTTTCAGCAGGATGGTGCCACCTGTCACGCTGCACGAGAAACAATGTTGTTGCTCCGTGAACGGTTCCAGGATCGCATCATTTCTCGTAATTCCGACCATCAATGGCCACCAAGGTCGTGTGACTTTCATCTTTGGGGTCATCTGAAGTCATTGGTGTATGCCAATAAACCCCGAAACATCAATGACTTGAAGGAGGAAATTCGACGGGTTATCGGGCAAATGGAAGTCGAAACTTGTCGTGCAGTAATATCCAATTTCATGGACAGAGTTGATGCGTGCCAGTGCAGTAGAGGAGGACACATGCACGACATCATTTTTTATACATGAAATCGGAAGGTAAGATTAACTTGTTGATGTATTTATTTTCAGTTTTTCAATAAAATAAATCTCTTAATTTGATGTATCAAAACCGGCGCTCTTTTTGAATCACCCTATACTTTCTGAACATGCCTCGTACATATAAGAATCACACAATGTATCACTACTATCAAGAAAAAAATTCTTGTACGCTATAAAAAGTTTCACCGATCAAGTAATTTTTCAGATTCTTTTTAAAGGAATGCAAATTATCTCAACATTTTAAAAATTGGGGTAATTTATTCATGAATTTTCTCCCTGCATTAAGTAGGTTTTTGTTGAAACAGTTTTGTGGAGTGATTAGCCACAAAATAATCATTTCTGTTTCTCATGTTATGATTGTGAACATAAAAATTCTGCATAAAATTATTTTGCGTAACATACAAAATCACCTCAAAAATGTAAAGAGAGGGAACTGTGAGCAATTTAAGCTCGTTAAATAGTAATGTGGATGAGGTTAGCTGTTTAGCTCCCACCATACACCTAATAGCTTTCTTTTGAATTTTAAAACCCCTATTCATATTACCCATGCTAGAATTACCCCATACTAAGATACCATAACGGATATGAGATAGAATGAGGCCATGATAAGCTGTCATTAGTAATTTTTTATCATTTAATCTGGCAATTTGTTTTAGTGCAAATACCCCAGATTATATTTTACTACAAACTTGATTGGTATAGAAGTGCCAAGACAAAAATCTATCTCAAGATACTCCTAGGAACTTCACTGTTTCTACATGCTCTAAACTATTATTATGAATAAATACATCCACTTTTCTACTTTCTTTAACGTTGTTTGTTTTTGAACTGCACATACTGACACGTTTTTCCATTAAGTGTTAATAGCATTTGATTCAAGAAATGGTGTAGCGACTAGTGTGGTAGCCTACAAAGGGAAAGGTCCCGGGTTCGATTCCCGGCTAGGGTCTGGAAATTTTAGCAACCCATAGTAGTATGGGTTAAAACCCATAGTAGGTGCTAATGACCAGGCTGTTGATGCGACTTTAAATTTACTAATAAACAAATAAAAATAAAAAAATAACAAAATAAACCACAGAGGCTTTTTCTTATCGAACATACAAATATTTTATTTATGAAACGTTTAATTCTATGCTGTCAGCACAGAAGAATTTAGTCATTTAACCCTTTGGCTACCAAACTGATATATTAAAAAATCTGGTGTAAACACTCACATGACTTTCTCTTGTCCATATAGATAATGAACAATATAACCTATGTTTAATCATGAATAAAGAATGTAAAATGAAAAACATAACCTAATTTTAATCATGGTTGAATGACACAAAATTAAAATCAACATCTGTAGGAAGTATAGACACTGAGAAAAGGATATAGACAGGAAGGTAGTAAGGCTAAAACTGTGACACAGTTTTAGCCTCAATGGGGAGACTATATGGACGTGTGATAAGGAAGCGACTCGAAAAAGAAATAATTATAGGAGAAGAACAGAGTGGATTCACTGCAGGGCGTTCATGTACCGACAATTTATTCTCACTGAAACAAATAATAGAAAAGCGGAAATTAAAAAATTTGGAAAGCCATGTAATATTTATTGATCTTGAAAAAGCATTTGACACCGTACCTATACAAAGACTCTTTTCAATCCTAGATAAATTAAATGTCAATAAACACTACATATGTGCCATAAAGGAAATGTACACAGATCAAACAAATGTCATAAAAACTTCAAATAAAATATCAGTTCCCTTTGTAACAAATAAAGGGGTACGTCAAGGGTGTTGCCTATCACCAACCTTGTTCAAAATATATATTGAGGCCGCATTACATGAGTGGAAAAGGAAGTGTAGATACATGGGTATTAAGATAAATGATGATTACATGTATTCGCTGTTATTTGCTGATGACCAGGTAATAATGGCAGGAGATGATCACGATATTGAATACATGATGAGAAACCTGGCTGAGACTTATGAGCAAAATGGGATGAAGATTAACTACCAAAAAACCAAATATTTAGTGGTAGCAGGGCAGGCAAGAAATCTGTAGATATATGGACACACTATTCATGTATGTGATCAATATAAATACCTGGGAAGTGTAATAACGTCGGAAGGAAACTCTAGGAAAGAAATAACAAACAGGATTGGACAGGCTAGACAAGCAACACAAAAATTAAACCCGGTACTCTGGTCAAAAAGTATCAGGAATAGCACAAAAGTTCGTCTATATAATACTGTTGTGCAAAGTATTTTGACATATGGATCAGAAACCTGGGAGATGACCAAGAGAGATCAGCAGAAAATAAATGCGGTAGAAATGGACTTCTTACGCAGAAGTTGTCTGGTTTCTAGGGTAGACCGGGTTAGAAACACCGAAATTAGAGCTCGTACACAAAAACAAGACACCACAATGGAGGAAATCGAAAAACGACGTCTGGTATGGCTGGGACATGTGCAAAGAATGGGAGATGAGAGATGGCCAAAGAAAATAATAAACTGGACCCCTTGGGGACGAAATAAGCGTGGTAGACCACCTGAAGCATGGATAAAGCAAGTATCGAAAGATATGCATGCTAGACAATTGGAGGGAGGAGACTGGATGGATAGAGAGGGGTGGCGTATGGGATGCGAGAGACGGCCAGAGCTGTAGAATAACTCGCTTGATATATATAGGTAGTAAGGTTTAGAAATATATGCGCAACAATGAGAAGGACGGTGAGAAATAAGATGAGAAGAGAAACACAAATACGATTGTATCAGGTGATGGTGGTTCATACCCTCTTGTATGGCTCACAGGCTTGAATGTTGACGGATGGAAGAATACCGAAGCAGATGTGGGAATATAACACACAAGGCAGAAGAGCTCTGGGTAGACCAAGAAAAAGATGGACTTGAAGAGAGTGTTGTCGGAACAGGCCAAGGCCTAAACCGTGAAGAGAAAAGAAGGAGGAGGAGGTGGAGGAGGAGGTGGAGGAGGAGGAGGAGAAGAAGCAGCAGAAGGAGCACGAGGAGGAGGTGGAGGAGGAGAATAAGCAGAAGGAGCACGAAGAGGAGGAGGAGGAGGAGGAGGAGAAGGAGAAGAAGAAGAAGGAGAAGAACACCTGTAGAACTTAAAAATACAGTAAATCACTAATTTCCGCTAAACTAGCCTCTGTAGAGACTTGAATAGTAAATGAAGTAAAGGTGTCATTTGTAGGATGGAAATTAGATGCTTTTCAGAGAGCCTGGCATGCTGATAAGCATACTTTTCCACTCAGTGAGGAAGACGAAGGTAAACCGCCTCACTCCTCATTTTACTTAATAAATACACTAGACGTTCAAACCGGCCTTTTGGTTGATGACCTGAAAAACAAAAAAAATACCTCAAAAACTAAAAACAAACAAACCTTCGTAAATATTTCCGTCTTTATTTTTAACGTAATAGCCGTTAGCTTCAGCTTCATTGTGTAGAAAATAACCACCGTCTCGTTTAATATGAGGATCTATGATGGTGACCAACTTTCTGCCGACTGCGGTCAGATTGTTCACCATCTCCACCGGTCTTGAAAATCTACTCGCATCCCACGTGAAGTATCTACAAAACAAACAAATAAGAAAATATCAACACACACACACACACACACGCCCATTCATTTTCCAATAATAATATTGGCAAACCAATAGAGTTGTACCTCTGAATAAATTCAAAAATTTCAAATTTTTTGGTCACTTTTTACTTTTTCTGGCCCTACATGAACATATAGGGAAGGAAAGTATTGTTTTTACCTCGATTTTTCACCGAATACACAACGTTTTTAGGCCCTCTGAACCCTGAACTCTTCGTGAATAAATCAATGTGTCATATGATAAAATTACTTATACTGTTTTTTTGTTTTTTTTTTTTTTTTTAATTGAGTGATGATGCCTACATAAGCCTTGGGCTTGTGCGTAGGTAATGATATGTGGTGATTTACAGATGAAAAAAAATGCCAGACCTGACCGGGAATCGAACCCGGGACCCCAGCATAGTAGCCAGTTGTGCTGACCACTACACCACAGGCCGGTGGTTTATACTTGTTTACCCAAAAAAGTAGGTTTCTGTCAAAAATAAAAAATTGAAAGATTATACCATGAAAGTTAAAATCTTAATATACTTATAACTTATTCCAATTACTATACAGACTAAACATAAAAAATGTTCATCAGATAATTTATGAACATAAAAATGTTCAACAAACAAACCAATAAATAATTTTGGGTTGAGGTTAGAAAATTAGAACGTATAAACATACCTGATGAACAATGCATTTCAGTGAAATTATTTCCAAAATCAAATTAGTCTGAACCTGAACTATTATTTACTAAACTTAAATCACAATTATTTTCTTCTAAACTATGTAAAATATCACATCTTCTAAAGCTGCATTAGTAGACGCCATGACCAACGAAATAAACAGACCACAACAACACGATCTCGTTGCTCCTAAAAATACTGTACAAAAATTGTACACGGATGCTATCTAGTGTGTTAAAAGTTAACTAATATTATGAAATAAGTGTTTTTTTTGTTTTGTTTAACATCTGACTGTTTTGCAAATTGCTGCTAATGCAGACGGTGAAGGATGAAATGAATTTTTGTAACGTATGAAAAAATGCCATGCCCGAGTGGGATTCGAACCCAAGAGAAATAAGTGTTTTAAAACATTGAGAAACGTAATACTTCGAACAGTCTACAGTGCAAAAAAAATATAAAGCTGTCCTATTACATCTCCCGTATTTTTTTCTAGATTTCGAAAGCCGTATTAGCGTAGCAAAGCAGACTTTAGCAGGGTAATTTTTTTTTTTTTGGTTTAACGTCCGGCAATTACTGCTAATGCTGACGGTGAAGGATGAAATGATTTTTTGTAACGTATGAAAATATGCCGTGCCTGAATGGGATTCGAACCCAAGACTGCATGATGAGAGGCAAGCACGTTACCAACTACACCAATGTGGCTGGCTTAGCAGGGTAAGTTTTAATAAATAGGTAATAGTATAAAAACTGCCCATAACAGACAGGTGGAGTGTCAAATTATATACACTCAATCTGTTTGTTTCAGGGATAAAATGAATAGTTCTGTTTCTTATCACATGGTCAGACAATTAAATGACTGAATCATTTAACAGCAGAAGAGGTAGAGGTGTAAAAGACACTAATCCAAGTTATCTCCTCTGAAAGTAATTAATTTCATTATACAGCCAGACCCTGTGGTGAATGAAGTGAAGGTGTCATTTGCAGAGTTGGAAAATATGTGCTTTTCAGAGAGCCCGGCAAGCTGATAAGCATACTTTTCCATTCAGTGAGTTGTGGCAATGGTAAGTATGGAAAATATATGCTTTTCAGAGGGCCCGGAAAGCTGATAAGCATACTTTTCAATTCAGTGAGTTGTGGCAATGGTAAGTATGGAAAATATGTGCTTTTCAGAGGGCCCGGAAAGCTGATAAGCATACTTTTCAATTCAGTGAGTTGCGGCAAAGGTAAGTATGGAAAATATGTGCTTTTCAGAGGGCCCGGCAAGCTGATAAGCATACTTTTCCATTCAGTGAGTTGCGGCAATGGTAAGTATGGAAAATATGTGCTTTTCAGAGGGCCCGGCAAGCTGATAAGCATACTTTTCAATTCAGTGAGTAGTGGCAATGGTAAGTATGGAAAATATGTGCTTTTCAGAGGGCCCGGAAAGCTGATAAGCATACTTTTCCATTCAGTGAGTTGCGGCAATGGTAAGTATGGAAAATATGTGCTTTTCAGAGGGCCCGGCAAGCTGATAAGCATACTTTTCAATTCAGTGAGTAGTGGCAATGGTAAGTATGGAAAATATGTGCTTTTCAGAGGGCCCGGCAAGCTGATAAGCATACTTTTCCATTCAGTGAGTTGTGGCAATGGTAAGTATGGAAAATATATGCTTTTCAGAGGGCCCGGAAAGCTGATAAGCATACTTTTCAATTCAGTGAGTTGTGGCAATGGTAAGTATGGAAAATATGTGCTTTTCAGAGGGCCCGGAAAGCTGATAAGCATACTTTTCAATTCAGTGAGTTGCGGCAAAGGTAAGTATGGAAAATATGTGCTTTTCAGAGGGCCCGGCAAGCTGATAAGCATACTTTTCCATTCAGTGAGTTGCGGCAATGGTAAGTATGGAAAATATGTGCTTTTCAGAGGGCCCGGCAAGCTGATAAGCATACTTTTCAATTCAGTGAGTAGTGGCAATGGTAAGTATGGAAAATATGTGCTTTTCAGAGGGCCCGGAAAGCTGATAAGCATACTTTTCCATTCAGTGAGTTGCGGCAATGGTAAGTATGGAAAATATGTGCTTTTCAGAGGGCCCGGCAAGCTGATAAGCATACTTTTCAATTCAGTGAGTAGTGGCAATGGTAAGTATGGAAAATATGTGCTTTTCAGAGGGCCCGGAAAGCTGATAAGCATACTTTTCCATTCAGTGAGTAGTGGCAATGGTAAGTATGGAAAATATGTGCTTTTCAGAGGGCCCGGAAAGCTGATAAGCATACTTTTCAATTCAGTGAGTTGTGGTAATGGTAAACCACCTCACTGCTCATTTTACTTAGTAAAACCTCTACACGTTCAAACCAGCCTTTTACCTGATGACCTAAACAACAACAACAAACAACAACAACAACGGTATAAAAAAGCAATAATTACTTTTTAGCATCGGTATATTCAATGTCGAGCCACATCACATCCATCGGTATATCGTAATTGTCGAAACCATCGCTCACTGATATAACATCTTCTTGATCATTGTAGTTCCAACGGCACTGGTGGTAAGCAAGCGAGAACAACTGTCAACAGAACAACACTTAACTTCACTTTGCGCTCACAAACAAACACACTAATTCAATCACTCATTACCACCTTCACTCTCTACAATAATAATAATAATAATAATAAAAATCTGGTGTGAAACACTCACATGACTTTCTCTTGCCAATGCAAATAATGAACAATGTAACCTAATTTTTTTTTTTGTAATTCCTAATGTGTGTGCGTTGCAATCTGTTCAATTGAGAACAATAAGCAACCCCATCACCCAATCAGATGAGGATGATGTGTATGACGTGTAAATGAGGTGTAGTCTTCTACAGACAGACTGAGAGAATATGGTTAATTGAACCCCAACCATAAAAAAAAACCGGTAACCACTGTCTAGCATTCAAATCCATATAAAAGTAACTACCTCTACTAGGATTTGAACCAGGAACCTTCATCTCCGAAAACCTAATATTAGCAATAAAACATTAGAAATAAACAAAAAAATTAACCTCAAAACAAATAACCTAATTTTAATCATGATTGAAAGACGCAAAATGAAAATTAACCTTGGTTTGACTTAAAATACGGAAAATCACTCTTTCATGCTAAACTAGGATCTGTAGAGAAAAATGCGCTAAATAAAAGTTGTATATATTTTAATTTTTTATAAATTTGATTATATACACTTTTGTCGTAAAATGCATACTAAGGCCGAAATCTTAAAAAAACCAATTTTTTACAAGTTTTTTGTGAGAAAAAACAGAAAATCACTAATTACCGCTAAACTAAGCGTTATACAAAAAAAATGTTTGAAATAAAAGTTGTAGGATTTTAAATTCTCTACAACTTTTGCTATATAAATTTTTGCGCTTAAATGCATATTTAAGCCATAATTTTCAATAAACAATTTTTTTACGTGAAAACAGCCTAACCAAGAATTTCAGCAAACATGGTGCCTACCCTATCTTGTAGAGCATAAAAAAAAATTAGTAAACCAGGCGATTTTTAAAAAAATTGTAGGACCAGTTTTTGAGAAAATCGCAAAAAGTGAACAATTACACGAATAAACTACTACTTCCGGTCAACCGATTTTGATGAAAATGTTTGTGTCTGGTCCGGTAGTGGTATATAACTTAAATTTCAAGTTTCAAGTTCGTACAATGTTCAGTTCTTGAGATATTTTGTTTTTTTTTATGTTGTAACTATGTTGCCAGTGCAGGATACACTACAAAATTGTCAAGTTGTAAACGTACTACTCACGCACACTCTCTCCTTATTAAACGTACTTTTCCATACAGACTACTCCCACCACCCCTTAGACTGGGCCAACACTAAGTCACATCATTTTTTACTTTTACACAATATTTTCACTACACCTATACTGCCCTACTAAGAAAGAAGGCAGTAAGTGCAAAAAGCTGAAGTGTGGGAAAATGGCTTTATAGTATTTTCGACAGCTGTAACACAAATATTAATGTAACATGATTTTGTGATTATATGGTAAAATGGGAAGGTTTTTACCTTTTTTTAAGTTAAAAATTGAAAAAAGTTACAACAATTAAAAAAGCAGATATTGCTTTTTTACCTGGTTGGTTGGTAGGAGAGGGAAACATAGTTTAATTTAATTTTTTCAAGCTCTACAGGCTGCTAAGGCTTGTGCCCAATATTTTATTATAATTTTTTTAAATCCATATTCAAGAATTTGTCCACAGATCAATATTTAAGGTGGTGCAACCTTAAACTATTATGACTAATCGACAATGATATACAAAGCAGTAAATGAATTCAGTATAAAGTTCTACTACGTAAAAAATCAGTATCTGTAGCATACTAAGAAATCAGGCAGTAACTATAGTGCAGATACTGCCTTTTCTCTTATTATCTGAATATACTATTCTTTTCCTTGGTAAGCCTGATAAAAACATGTAGATAATGCTTTTGAATACCTTGACATCTAAGTAACCATTGTAGGTAGGGCTTTTTTAGTAAGTTCACTAGATTCCTTGTGCTCCAAAACATAAGAATACATATAAAACTCAAAATCAAGAAATTTGCAGTTACTGCCTTTTTTCTTAGCAGGGCAGTATATATCTACATTGGCGAGAGAAAGTTGTGCGAGTGTTCACACCAGATTTTTTATACAAATAATAACCAGTAATTAAACACATACCGGCGGTAAAGGTGCAGTTCCAGTTAACTTAGAGTACTGTTTCAACACATCGTTCGGTTTCGGTCCGAGTAAAAAGAACACATCGATGATACCGGTTTCAGACATAAAATGAGAATCAACTTGCGCCGGTTTCGCACCACCAGATACAAAATTAACGATCGAAGAGACAACGTTTTCATCGGAATTTCCCAAAATATCCACCCACGTTTCGGACGGATTCAACCAAAATACGCCGACTGATTTGCTCACGCTGTGAACACAAAACAAAACACCTTAATTAAATCACCAAATACAATTAGTAAACATAAAATTAGATTAATAATAATAATAGTGTTTTTATTTACCATTTAAATTTACAAGCAAGAGAAAAGAAACAAAAAATACAAATTAGCACACACATAAAATAGAGCAAACAAAACCAAACCATAAATTAATTAAACTAACGAATATAGGGTGATTCAAAAAGAGCGCCAGTTTTGATATATCAAATTAAGAGATTTATTTTATTGAAAAACTGAAAATAAATACATCAACAAGTTCATCTTACCTTCCGATTTCATGTATGAAAAATGATGTCATGCATGTGTCCTCCTCTACTGCGCTGGCACGCATCAACTCTGTCCATGAAATTGGATATCACTGCACGACAAGTTTCGACTTCCATTTGCCCGATAACCCGTCAAATTAAACCCCACATACGGCAGTTCTGTTTATTAACAAAACCGTTTAAGTGGAAGTGTGCCTCATCACTGAAAATGATTTTGTTTGCGAAGGTGTCATCATCCTGCCGTTTTCTCAATGCCCAGTCAACAAACTGTCGTCTCTTCTGGTGGTCTGCCACTTTCAAATGTTGCATCAACTGAATTTTATACGGGTGATATTGGAGATCGTACCGAAGAATTCTCCATACACAAGAACATCGTAAACCCAATTGTTGAGAACGGCGACGTATTGATTTTGCTGGGCTAACAGCCACACTGTCACGAACCAACGCAACGTTCTGCTCAGTTCGGCCAGAACGACGACGTCCAGAACTTTTAAGGTCGACTGTTGAACCCGTCTCAAAAAACTTTTTCATGAGCCTGCGAACTGTTGATTCATTCGGTGCTTCATTACGTCCTAGAGTACCGCGAAGTCGCCTGACAGTAGCCGCATAACTCTCTTCACTCTGGTAAAATGTTTTGACGATTACCACTCGTTGTGCAATAGTAAACTTCTCCATGGTTAGACACAGACTGCGAGAGTACTACACTGCGAACAAGAGAAACTACAACTGAATCGTCAATCGGAATGTTCTCCGAAATAGAAATGAGGTCTAACAATGTTGCCAACCGATAAACAAAAATTTACCAGGCGTTTAAAAACCGGAGCTCTTTTTGAATCACCCGTTACAATATACTAATTCACTTTCACTTTGTTGCGTTCCTTCTTATTATACGTAAAACACTTGCCAGCATGACCTACCCAGTCGTCTGCCCGGTTGGTAGTCCCCTTTACCATTGCATAAAATTATATTATAATTATATCTTATTTTTAAAACATAAAATGTACTTTAAACGAAAATTCTGCTTTATAGTGATGGGAAATAAAATTATTTTTTAATATCTTGTTACTGAAAATAACAGCCTCCTTGATAACAGGATTCTATAACCTGTTATTAAAATAACACTAAGTCATTATCATCCAGTTTACAATACAATGCAGTTGAATAATAGGTAATAGCTTGACACATGCGAAAAAGAACTAAACTAAATTATTCACTAACAGGTATTCATTTTTTTGTGCAGATTACAAATCCAAAAACCATTTGTTGCTATCTCTTGTAGTTTCTGACATCTGGATGCGACAAACGGTCGGACAGACTTATGAAAATGGTAGATGGCAAAATTGCAACGAACAAGCGCATTATTTATTTAATTGACATTTGAATGAACAGTACAGCTGTTCATTATACATGTTTTTTTCAATTTTAGTTTGCCCGCATTCTTGCCTCCTTGATTTCTTTCGGTGTTCGTCATCATTTGGACCACAACCATTTGTATATTCACTGTCATAATAACCGCGAAGTTTTTTTTGTTCACCTTTGTTTGCAAACCATCGATGATTGTGCTTTTTTTATTAATGAACGGTTTGTGTGTTGACTACATTGTGGCAGTGAAAAGTCTACCAAAATTACAAGCATAGCAATGGTCATTTGGCGGCTTTTTGAATGTTGCTGTATGCAAGCATAAGTTGTTGCTTTATGCGTAAGTTTATTTTGATAATCGTTCATTCAACAACAGCACTCGATGATTCATCTGGCAAAGTGTTATAAAAATTAAACCAAGTAAATAAATTTTATTTTATCTTTATTCATTTATACTTAACGACCCACCGGGTCGGTCTAGAGATTACGTCGTCGCCAAAATCAGCTGTTTAACAGCTGATTTTTGGAGACAAAGGTTCCTGGTTCAAATCCTAGTAAAGGTAGTTACTTTTATACGGATTTGAATGCTAGACAGTGGTTACCGGTGTACTTTGATGGTTGGGGCTTAATTAACCATACTCTCTCAGGAATGGTCTGTAGAAGACTACACAGTCTCATTTACACGTCATACACATCATCCTCATCTCATTGGGTGATGGGGTTGCTTATCTCAATTGAACAGATTGCAACGTACACAAATTAGGAATAAAAAAAAATGTATACTTAACAAGATAATAAAAGTAATGAGGTAGCGGGGTGTACCTGTGTGAAATAAGAAGAGGAATAGCAGCGTACAAAGACATTGGGCTATTCAGTTCATACTCAAACACATCCAAGTTGTACAGTCTGTATGGATCCGATTTCCTGCAAACACAGAAAATATTTTAAACCACTATAAATAATAAACAGCACATCAAAACATGTTCACGTTCTAATAAATTGTAATAAATAATTATCCTGCAAATCATTTGTTCAGTAATTATCTTGTAAAATTTTATGTTTTGTTGTAGTAAATAATAATAGTATTTTAGGTTATAAAATAAGAAATGTGTAGCCGATTTAGAAAAGAAGACAACTAATACATAGTTATTCCATAAATGTATTTTGTGTATTTCTTACAAAGTTTCATTATTACTTAATGATTATGTAAATGTGTAATGATAAGTATGAGGGGGTACCCAAAAGAAACCGGAATTATTTTTTAAAACTATTTATTTTTAATTTTTTTACAAAAGAACCTTATCTCCTTCAAAATACTCTCCATTACAACTAATACATTTGTCCCACCGGTGCTTCCACTGTTCAAAACATTTTTTCTACTCCTCTTCAGTGATGGCTGCCAGCTCATCCGTCGTTTTTTTTCTTGACATCATCAACGTTGTTAAATCGGAGACCTTTCATGCCCCTTTTCATGCGTGGGAACAAGAAAAAATCACACAAAGCCAGATCGGGTGAGTACGGTGCGTGTGGTAGCAAAACCATGCCGTTTTTCGCCAAAAACTGGGTAACCGAGATTGCCGTGTGTGCAGGCGCGTTGTTGTGGTGGAAAAACCAGTCCCCTGTCTGCCACAAATTAGGTCTTTTACGACGAATGCTGTTTCGTAGTCTTCTTAACACTTCAAGATAAAAAGCTTGATTTACCGTCTGGCCTGGTGGAACGAACTTTGAATGGACAATTCCCCTCACATCAAAAAAACAAATCAGCATTGTTTTGATGTTCGATCTGACTTGACGACTTTTTTTTGGTCGGGGTGATAATGAAGTCTTCCATTGACTGGATTGTTGTTTGGTTTCTGGGTCGTACCCATAGCACCAAGACTCGTCACCCGTAATGATCTTTGACATGAAATCTGGATCAGTTTCAAGCTGTTGTTTCAAATCACTACACGTTTCAATTCGACGTTCCTTTTGAGTGTCTGTCAGAACCCGAGGCACAAACTTGGCAGCGACTCTTTTCATTGTCAAGTCTTCTGTTAAAATGCGTTGGACTGAGCTCCAAGATAACCCACTAACCTGTGATATTTGGTCAATGGTCTGTCGTCGGTCTGTTCGTACAATTTCTTTCACTTTCACAACATTTTCGTCTGTTCGGGAAGTCGACGGTCGTCCAGAACGAGGTTTGTTCTCAATCGACATGTCGCCATTTTTAAAGCGCAAAAACCACTCGTACACTTGGGTTTTTCCAATAGCGTCGTCTTTGTAAGCTGTGTTCAACATTACAACTGTTTCCGCGGCGTTTTTACCGAGCAAGAAGCAAAATTTCACAGCCGCACGTTGTTCATTAAAACTTGCCATCATGAAAAACGACACGAGCACAAAACAGCACTAGCGAGAACAATCACTGCACGAGAACAGAACAAGCTAGATCAACGAACAAAATGGCATTGAACTGGCAATGAGTAGCGCTACAAGCAGCCTAGTGGCGGGAATTTGTACTGCACAAGCTCCGCCCACAGCAGAGCTATTCCGGATACTTTTGGGTACCCCCTCGTAAGATTAACTACAAAGCTGTAGTCTACTTAGGTACATTTAATATAGAAAATAAGAATAACAATAGGAAATACATAGTCTATCTTTAATAGGAACAGTACCATTAGAATCACATCTTAAAATAATTTGTTATTGCTAGATAACAAAAGTAGCCATTGCGTTTTATTTTTCTTATGATATTCTAATCTTTACGTAGTTTAAGTGTGAATAAAATCGTTCATTAGTCTAAGACCAGTTACAATAAATAAATAAGTTAATATAAAAAAAAAAATGTTCAAATTCTAGTGAGCTCGACTTTACATCTACTACAACAGCTATAATATGGTGAACAGTGTGTTATACCTACAAATTCTACTCTGTTAAATACAAGGTCTGTTCAAAAACTTCGCGAAACTTTTTTTTTATAGTGCTTCTACAGTTAGTTGCAGAGAGATCCACTAAGGCTCATTGTGTTCATAGAAACATCACGAGCAACCTCCATTTTGAAGTTTGTTGGTATCTTGCTTAGTTGCGGAGAAACAGCTGTTTTAGTGAAGGTATTCTATGCATAGGTCAAAGTTAAAAATAAGTGACTTGCATGAACAACATTGTGCTGTGAAATTTTCTGTGAAACTCACGTAACCTCATGAATTGCTTATGAAGGGTTACGGTGATGAATCTATGAAAAGAACAATTTGCTACGATTGATTCGAACAGTTTAAAAATGGTCTGCAATCAGTGAATGATGATGATCATCATCATCATTCTGGGAGGCCGTTGGCGTCAACTGACAATAATCATGTGGCCAAAATCAAATCTTTTCTTTGGAGCGTGTCCTCACTCTATTACTTACTTTGAGCTTCTGAAATGCCTATGAAAAAATACTGACTGAAATGTCCCGAACTTTAGGCGAGCAGCAACTGGTTCTTCTAGCAGCCCATTCAGCTGTAAAGACACGATTTTGATCCTTGCCGCCATGGCAACATGTTGCCGCATCCAATGCATCGTGCTGCCGTAGCAGCGGCATTATGTTTTCGAGTATCGCTGCTAGACCAGTTGTTGATCATAGAATGTGATACAATATACTACTCCTCCGACATACAACTTACAACATGTCGATTGTAAAAAAAATAATTATGTTTACAAGCAGAAGAAGAAGAGGATGATCAGATATTGATGTTGATGCTATTACGGAAACGTAAAGGTGTAAATAAAATACATAAAACCCATGAAGAGGAATGTTGCTTTCAGATACTTATCGAGCAACACTTGAAACGTGATGAAGACCTGTTTAAAAAATACTGTTGGCTAAATTACTCCTAATTCTAAATAGTGTTAAGTTTGGTGGCTGATGATTTAAAGAAGAAGAATTTTCACCAATCTCTTTCCAAATATTTTCCCTGAGTACAGCATCTTTATAACCCGCCGTACTAGCATCATAAATAATTGGATATTTGCAGACAACTTCAACCAGCTTTTCATTATCACACACCGAAAAATTTGACATGATTGTCTGTATTGCTCGTCAGTTTTACTACACGCTGCTGCCACCAGACTGCTTCTGGCATGGCGTGGCCTGGCTGCTGGACAGCTTGAGCAGCGCCGAATATGCTGCTGCGGCGGATATCGGAAACATCCGTATAACAAATGAATTGAACCAGTAGTTAGCAGCCGCTGCTACGGCAGCACAATACAATGGCAGCAGAAGCGTGCAGCCACGGCAGCGAGGATCGAAATCGTACCTTAAGAACTCAAGAGTTTTTGGCCAGCAATTCAATTACCACGCTTCACCAACCCCCTACTCACCTGATTTAGGACCCTGTGACTTCTTTTTGTTCCCCAAACTCAAAAACCGCCTACAAAGGAAATAGATTTTACACAATTACTGAGATTCAGAAGAACACGACAAAGCAGCCGATGACCATTCCAGGATTGCTTCGGAAAAAGGAAACACTTTACGTGAAATTGGAAAAAACTACATGAAAACAATACTTTCCTTTAACATATTTATGTAAGGCAAGACAAAATAATAATGTGCAAAAGAAAGAATGGTGTGCATGTAAACATACTTGGTAGATTTAAGGGCAAGAGAATCAGCATGTTCAGGCAGACCATAGACTTGTTCAGCACCAGGGAAAGAGAAATCTAAAGCTACAGCGTTAGGCCCCATTGGTTTAGTGTCGTGATGCGATTTGAAATTTTCCTCCCATGCACCGGGATCTTCCTCGTACGGAGTTTCAGTCGGAACGGCATCACCATCATTCGTTATTTCTTCCACTTCTGCTCTCCTGTAATATATTAACAACATTTTATTATAAAATACGCCAAAAAGAAAAAAAAAAACGAAAATCAACCTCTGTAAACCTTCAAAATCTGGTGTGAAACACTCACACAACTTTCTCTTGCCAATGCAAATAATTAACAATATAACCTAACATTAGTAATAAAACATTAGAAATAAACACAAAAACATAACCTTATTTTAATCATGAGTGAAAGACGGAAAATGAAAATCGACCTCAGTTTGGCTTAGAAATACGGAAAATCACTCTTTTACGCTAAACTAGGCTCTTTACAAAAAAATGCTTTAAATAAAAGTTTTAGATCTTTTAATTTCAATAAAATTTGGTTTTATACACTTCTGTCGGAAATGAGTACTAAGGCCGAAATGTTAAAAAAAATCGATTTTTCACACATTTTTGTGAGAGAAAACAGAAAATTCCTAATTACCGCTAAACTATGCGTTATACAAAAACATGTTTGAAATAAAAGTTGTAGGACATCAAATTCTCTACAAATTTTATTATATACATTTTTGTGCTGAAATGCATAATAAAGCCGCAATTATAAAAAAACAAATTCTTCACGTGAAAACAGCCTCACCAAGAATTTCAGCAAACACGGCGCCTACCCTATCTTATAGAGCATAAAAAATTTAGTAAATCAGGCGATTTTAAAAAAAATCGTAGGACCAGTTTTTGAGAAAATCGCAAAAAAGTGAAAAATTACACGAATAAACTACTACTTCAGGTTGAGAGATTTTGATGAAAATGTTCGTGTCAGGTCCGGTAGTGGTATGTAACTTAAGCTCGTACAATATTCCGTTCTTGAGATATTTTGTACACACACACACACGCACGCACGCACACACACACACAGACCAATCGTTAAAAACATGTTTTTTGGGTTCAGGGGGTCTGAAAACGTATAGATCCAGTGAAAACTCGATTTGTTGTGATCGACATGAAAACAATACTTTTCTTCCTATATATTCATATAGGCAAGAGAAAGTGAAAATGGTCTAGTCGCTTTTTTTGTTATTTTTAATCCTAAAATCATCAAAACAATTTTCAAGTAAGGTGGATTTGTTCATTACAACCGGATTCTATTTTTGTAATATCAAACTTAACAATTTGTTGTTGTTATTGTTTAAGTGATCAGCCTGTAGGCTGGTTTGAACCTGTAGACATTTCATTAAGTAAATCGAGGAGTAAGGTGGTTTACTATTGCCACAACTCACTGAATAGAAAAGTATGCTAATCAGCATAACAGGCCCTCTGAAAAGCACATATTTTCCACTCTGCAAATGACACGTTCACTTCATTCACCACAGGGTCCAACTGTATAATGAAATCCATTACTTTCAGAGAAGATAACTCTGATTAGTGTCACAGTACACCTCTACCTCTTCTGTTCTTTAATAATTCAGTCATTTAATTGGCTGACCATGTGATGATAGGAAACAGAACTATTTATTTAAGCTCTGCAACTACCAGATTGAGTGTAAATAATTTGACATTTCACCTGTTCGTTATGGGCATAACAACAATGCGTTATTAACATATAAAACCAACCAAATTTTCTATTTTCATATGTTATTACTGGATATTCTTTACGACCAACATTGTTATAACCAAATTTTACGATATAACATTTCCATATAAAATTGACGTGATCGCCCTGGGACTCAAGCATGGGATTTTGCAAAGATAACATTTAATTTACGGGGTTTCGTTATTTATTTATTTATTCATACCCATTGTATAGTCCAGCCTCTTTTAGTTTGCTCCTAATGTAAACAAATAATGACGTCACTGAGCATGCGTATTGTATCAAAATGAGTACACGCTGATTAAAAAGTAACAACAAAATACTTTCAAAAGTATTTAAATACAAAATACTTTTAAAAGTATTTTTATAAATGAAATTGTTAACTTAATAGGAATACGACATCCGTAAAGTCGCAGACTCTAGCGTGCACCCTGTAGTAGGTGGCTTTTGTTTGTTGACAGTAGGAGCAAACTAAGAACGACTCAACTGTACATTCATATTATTACTGAATGGTAATTTTCTTTTTCACTTTTTTTTTTAGAAAAAGTTGAAAATTATCCCGACCTTGACATATTAACAGTACAAAATTCATTTTGATAACACTATGTTATCACTATAACACTATGTTTTCATTTAGGCTGCACCATTCAATACGCCATCTTGATTAATTAATTAGTCAGCATTAAATTAAAATATTCATGATAGTGACAAACAGAGATTTCTTTGTAAATAAAACACAACTTACAATATAAAAGAG
The DNA here is from genome assembly GCA_035578175.1 of Catonia carolina. Classification (NCBI taxonomy): domain Eukaryota; kingdom Metazoa; phylum Arthropoda; class Insecta; order Hemiptera; family Achilidae; genus Catonia; species Catonia carolina. The sequence continues at coordinate 2,234,594 of JAQMRL010000002.1, read as the reverse complement.
ATTAAGACATTGACAATGTCGTTAAAACTGAAAAATAAATAAAAACAAACATAAATCATTTATTTAATGACTTTAGATAAAATAAGTTCACTGAATAATTTCCAGACTGTTTCAATTTTTTTTATGTATATAGCCTACACATATTGTAACATTATTCTAGAAACGTTAATTATTTAATAAATTGATTAGTTAGCATCATGGCAGCAGAATCCATATTAATGTAATGTTTATTTTATAATTTATACAAAAAACCTTAAAATATTTACCCTTTTTTAGGGTAAAAAAAGCAGTAAAAGAGGGTAAATATTTAAGTTTTTTTATAATTTATACAAAAAAACCTTTTAATATTTATCCTTTTTTAGGGTAAAAAAAAAAACAGTAAAAGAGGGTAAATATTTAAGTTTTTTTAAAATTAATAAGTAATTAATAAGTAAAAGAGGGTAAATATTTAAGTTTATTTATAATTTATACAAAAAACCTTTTAATATTTATCCTTTTTTAGGGTAAAAAAAAAAACAGTAAAAGAGGGTAAATATTTAAGTTTTTTTTAAATTAATAAAAAACATTATATTAATATTAATATTCTGGGGCGTTCGGGCCAGCCCAGTCGGTCAGCTGGTAGAAAGAAAGTCGCTAATATTTGTTAAGTAACACCGGTTGGGCAAGCGACTCTGTATGGTGACCAGTTGACAGCCATCCATTAACAAACTCTACTGGCGATCCCGGTTCAAACTCATGTCTAATCCATGTCAAATATTAATGCAATGTTTATTTTATAATTTATACAAAAAAACCTTTTAATATTAACCCTTTTTTAGGGTAAAAAAAGCAGTAAAAGACGGTAAATATCTAAGTTTTTTTTAAATTAATAAAAAACATTATTATATTAATATTAATATTCTGGGGCGTTCGAGCCAGCCCAGTCAGTCAGCTGGTAGAAAGTCGCTATTATTTGTTAAGTACCATCGGTTGGGCAAGCAACTCTGTATGGTGACCAGTTGACAGCCATCCATGAACAAACTCTACTGGGGGGGGTCCCTGTTCAAACTCATATCTAATCCATGTCAAAAAAACAAATACACCAAAAAGCAGCAGCGATCAAATTGGGTAGTTGTCAACAATGTACAGTTGCCGATAACAAATAAAAGCTAAAAGAAAAAAAACATATTCTGGAAATGGTTGATGGAATAGATTGTGTATTGTATAGGGTGCAGTGCGTTGAACAAGGATACTGAACTGCGATGAATTATATGTTTTGAATAAGAATTCTAAGAAATTGTAACTAGTAGAAACATTTGTTTTTATTTTCATTCTTTTTTAAATTTTCCGATAAAATGGAGAAAATGTTTGAAGGGTCTAGATAAACTATCAGACCGCAGATATAAAAATAGTTAATGTCTTTGTAAACGGTCATTCAATACCTGAATTGTGAATGGAAAGTGTATCAGGTCATTTGAAATAAGTGTCGTTACGGGACCGGTTCCGAGTTATGTTAATAGTGCATGTGCGTACAAGTGCTAACAAGTGGTTGTGGATAGGTAAATCAATTGTTTCGGTTTCTAAAGGAGAGTTTCTTAATAATAATCAAGTTCAGTTTAAGCGTAGTTTCATAATTAATTTAAGTGAAGTAATCTAATTTTGTATTTGTTAGTAAGCTAAGTTTAGGTAATCATTAACGTGGAATTATTAATTGTGTAAATAAATAACTTACCTCTTATAAAGCCTACCTAAAAAAAAAACACTACCAAACTAGTACAGCCTGTACTATAGTCGTTAGCACGTTTAGTTGACACAATGGAGCAGTATAGGAGAGTGTGTTTCTTACGGGGCTCTGACTGCTACTAGCAAGTACAAAAACATCGGCTTTGTAGATCCATCAATGCCATCATAACCAATAACATTCCCCTCCCTCCTTTATAATGTAGATTAGTCTATATGACTTCTCTTCCAGTGCCTATCCGTTACCGAATGTTGGCAATCATTCTGGCAATGCTGATTTTGTTGACAGCCGCTTTAAACAATTCAGGGGTGGATACTGAAAACCATGTCCTTAAATTTTTCAGCCAGGATATTCGCCTTCGCCCAACGCCTCTCCTGCCATGCACTTTCCCCTGCACTATGCATTTCAACAGCTTGTATTTAGTGTCATTTCTCATGATGTGTTCTAGGTATTCCAATTTTCTTCTTTTGACTGTGTACATTATTTCAGTCTTTTTATTTAGTTTTTGAAGAACTCTCTCATTGGATATTTTATCTGTCCATGATATTCTCAGGATTCTTCTGTAGGTCCACATCTCAAATGACTCCAGTTTCTTTGCTGCTGCTTCACTAAGAGTCCAAGATTCTACTCCATATAGCAAGATGGAAAATACATAGCATCGAAGTAGTCTAATTTTCAATTCAAGGTTCAAGTTGTGTGTCTTGAACAGTTTTGACATTTGGTTGAACGCTGATCTGGCTTTTTCAATCCTGGCCTTTATTTCCTGAGAATGGTCCCACTGCTCATTTAACACTGTGCCCAAGTAAACGTATGTTGGTACTTGTTCTACAACTTTACCATCAATAGTGAAATGTAGATTGTCAATTTTCTGCTTGCTTACTATCATGACTTTTGTTTTATAACTGTTGACTTCCAGACCATATTTCCCACTAACTTCAGCCACTTTGTTCATCAACAGTTGAAGTCCCTGTGAGGTGTCTGCAAAAATGACAGTATCATCGGCATATCTAAAGTTGTTGATTCGTTCTCCATTCAATAGTATACCAACATCCAAGCATTCTAATGCTTCTTGGAAAATAGCCTCAGAGTACAAATTGAATATGAGTGGCGACAATATACAGCCCTGTCGGATCCCACGGAGAATTTCCAATTCCTCTGTTTTCACTTGGTTAATCCTGACATATGCAGATTGATTCCAATAGAGGTTTCTAATTATACGACTATATGACTATTAATTAATAATTAACACTATAAGTTTATAGTCAACTTCATATGTGGATTCCAAATGTGAAATATTTTTCGATATCTGTACTGGGAAAGATTTTTTAGATTTGTAATAACCGACTGCGTAATTTGTTTACATTTATCACGCAGTGTTTAGAAAGTCTGGCGTGGGAATGTGGAGAAGGCGTTAGTAGGTCTACAGTTAAATAGATAAGATATTCATTTTAACCCCCTACCCCTAATAAAAGAAAATATTTTTACAGTTTTTTATTTATTACAATTCATTAAACATTCTACACAATACATAATTTTTTTTCTGTTAAGCCAAACTTGAATTGTAGTTCTACCTTAAAAAATACGTGTTCTACAGAGGTTTAAAAACTGTATTTATATACGCATGCAGATGCGTTTAATTGATGTTTTTAGTTGCACTAATAGCAGTGACGATTCCCATAAGATACATTGTGTCAACTAATGTTTTTTTGTGTGTTTTTTTTTAGGTAGGTAACTGAATGCGCAAACGACTGTAGTTATAAGTCACTAGTTACACATGCACTCCAAAATTTAGAATTACTTAAATAATAATTTAACTATATAAAATTCCTCACAAAACACATTTATGATGAACCTCAGTTTTCCTCAAACCATTTGGTAAACAAGTCCAATAAAGTCTTATTTGGGGTTAAGACAGTTTAAAGATGGGCAATTCGCTCGTATTTAAATTTCCTAATTTACTCATGCACAACACCATTATTCATGAAGTTTTCACTCGTTCTTTATACCTCACCCGTACCCTTCACCCAGCAACTACACGGAGCTGGGACTCGAGCAGTACCATTTTTCTGGCATTTTATCGAGTTGAAAATAGGTTCATGTACATTGCACCAGTTACCATTCAATACTCATACTGAATTGTACTAGCAACAGAAAAACCAGTTTCAACCCAAGACTGCTACACAGGTTATTGCAAAACGCATACATATCCAAACCACTTTTTTGGCTTCAAGGGTAACAACATGTGAAAATCAGTTAAAATTTTTATCTCTTAAATTTTGTTCCATCACAAATTTTTAAAAAAATTTAAAACACTTGTAATTCATTCATAAAATAAACAAAGAAATAAAGTACTAAACGAGAGTTTCATGAAAAGAAAAAAAAATGATAACTCTTAAAAAAACACTGATAACAATTGACACGTTCATTTATTTAAGTGTATCTAAGAGAAGATACACGACACAAATAATTACGAGCATTGCTACTACATTTATTTATCTTTTCAAATACAAATAGATAAGTTGAATATAATGATAAAAATAAAAGTTGTATGTTAGTAACCATACCTGCTCACAAAACTGGAAGATTTAAAGTCGGAGTGTGTTATATACCTAATTCTTGGAAAAGAAAATAATCATAACCATTATAAATTATTATATAAAACAACACATTTTTCATTTTCAACTCTAATTAAGTTATTATTGTAGAATATAACAAAAAACCAAATTGCACAGCCATATTGATAACATACTTGGGCGTTATATAAACCAGTCAACTAATAAAAGGCAGTACAAAAACATTTCATTCAAAAATAAATCTTTATCGAACGCATCCTGCAGTTCGAAATTATTTCTATTTCATATAATGAATTAATATAATAATTTCACTAACCATCTTTTTAAACTGTGTCACCTTTATTTTAATTCTTACTTACACGTGTTTCGGTGGATCCACCATCATCATAGTAAATAAAAAAATTGAAACTTAAATGAGAAATCGAAGATGATCATCTTCCGTAAATTTTAAATAAGTGAGATAAATTTTTTTAGTTTCAATTTTTCATCATTTATTCTGATGATGGTGGATCCACCGAAACATGTGTAAGTAAGAATAAAAATAAAGGTGACGCAGTTTAAAAAGAAGGTTAGTGAAATTATTATATTAATTCATTAAATGAAATAGAAAAAACATTTCAATTTTCTTTTAGTGACCATAAGAATGAATAACAAGTTAAACTTTCTGAAGCTTAAGATTTTTATTTATTCATTCATTCATCTATTTAATTAAAGTGCTTTATACTGAGTGATTTTTAAGTATGAAAACGGCTTTATATTGCATAACTGAAACGTACTTGGGAGAAGAAGGTTACGCGGATCTGTGTAGTTTTAAAAATCCAACTTTTTGGTGGTTTTGATATTCTTGCCTGCCCATCTTGGATTCAACTTTATATTTGTAACCCTTTCAGTGCCAACGTCCGGAAAACAGGACGTCGTAATATTTTACGTAGTAATACCATCCGGTTTACCGGACGTCCGTGAGTTATGGACAAAGTGCCAATGTTCAGATAACCGAACATTTGCAAATGAAATTTTAAACAAAAATTAACAGAATAATATATTTTGAAACCGCCTCCATGGCATAGTGACTAGCGCACTAGCCTACAAAGCGAAACGACCTAGGTTCGATTCCCAGCAAGGGTCTGGAAATTTTAACACATTAAAACCACCGTTAAGGTACCAAAACCGTTAGCAGTTGCTAACAACCAAGCTGTCGATGCGACTTTAAATAAACTAAAAAAAAACTATTTTGAATATTTTTAGTGTTAGAACGATTTCTGATTATATGAACACAATAAAAATTAATTTTTAACAGAAAATTTTATTTTTCTGTAACGTTGAAATTTTAGTCGGCAATGGCAGGCTTAAGCCTCCAAGTTTTCGAAATAAGGGCTGGCACTTTTTGTACACCCTTATTCAAATTAAATGACATTTAGACCAAAATTTTAAATATTGTTTTGGCACTGAAAGGGTTAAATGGGATGGTCATGTGACACGTCATTTCAATGTGAATTTCAAGAAAAAACAAATAGCACAAACCGTTTTTCGATTAGAAGCCTTCATCGCTGAGTTACAAGCATTTTATTGCTAACAAATTTTCCAAAAATTGCAACTTTGGATGCTTATAACTCAAAATCCTGCCCATAACAGACAGGTGGAGTGTCAAATTATTTACACTCAATTTGTTAGTTGCAGGGCTTAAATAAATAGTTCTGTTTGTTATCACATGGTCAGCCAATTAAATTACTGAATCATTTAAGAACAGAAGAGGTAGAGGTGTACTGTGACACTAATCAGAGTTATCTCCTCTGAAAGTAATCAATTTCATTATACAGCCAGCCCCTGTGGTGAATGAAGTGAAGGTGTCATTTGCAGAGTAGAAAATATGTGCTTTTCAGAGGGCTCGGCATGCTGATAAGTGTACTTTTCCACTCAGTGAGTAAGGGGCAATGGTAAACCACCTCACTCCTCGTTTTACTTAGTAAAACCTCTACAGGTAAAAAACCAGCCTTTTGGCTGATGACCTAAACAACAACAACTCAAAATCAAAGGCACCTATTGTAAAACGGTTTGCACCATTATTTTTTTTTCTTGAAATTTCACATTGAAATAATGTGTCACGTGACCCCCATCCCATTTTAAAAAAAATTTAAGTTGAATCTCAATATGACAGACAAAAATTTCAAAAACACAAAAAAGTTGGGATTTTAAAACAACACAGATCCACATAAGCTTCTTCCGCCAAGAAGCTTATGGCCACTATTTAAGGAGCATAAATTGCTTACAGTTCCCTCTCTCTACATTTTTGAGGTGATTATGTACGTTAGGCAAAATAATTTTATGCAGAATTTCAATGTTCACAATCATAACACGAGAAACAGGAATGATTATTATGAGGCTAATCACTCCACAAAATTGTTTGAACAAAAACCTACTTATGCAGGGAGAAAATTCATGAATAAATTACCCCAATTTTTAAAATGTTGTGAGGATTTGAATTCCTTTAAAAAAAATCTGAAAAATTAATTGATAGGTGAAATTTTTTATAGCGTACAAGAATTTCTTTGTTGATAGTAGTGATACATTGTGTGATTCTTATATGTATTTCAGGTGTTACATCTGACGACATGTCCTATACTCCTCCTGGAGTCTCCAGGGCGCAAAAAAAATAAAAAAATAAAAGAATGTCTCAGTTACGCAATTTAAAGCCGATCCATTCTTAAAAATCACCCTGTATAGACTATGAATACATATAGACATTGACTTGTCAAAGTCAATGGTGTATTTCAATAGAACTCTGTAAGGGTTGCAGTTGTCTTTATAATAACAAGACATATTAGGGTGTGTACTGGTAACACGCTGTAAGTTGACAATTATTTACGCCTACCATGCAAAGGACAGTATACTATCCATCCTACTTACATAACACATCTATCAACCACCACCACACACTTAAGTAATAATATTCACTTCATCACCCCCCTAACACTAAATAAGTAAGGAGTAATGCAATTATTTAACCCTTTCAGTGCCATGGCCGATTCAATCGGCCACGATTGCTTGTGCATAAATTGCCATGGCCGATCAAATCGGCCGCCAGTTTCAAACCACTGTAATACTCTCAGTTCTCAACAGATTGTGCTGTTTTTACTCTTAAACGAAAGAGCAGTTATTGCTGTACATGATCGTATATTTTTAGCCTCTTTGGATGTACGGTGACGATTTTACAAGCGATCTAACAGGCCGGTGTTCTCGTGTTGTGTCGAGTCCGTTGTTGACATTTTATAACAGCGTGTATAACCTCTACTGTTGTATTTTGTGTTTAGTTTTGCAACTGTTTGTGTTAGTGATTGGTTTATTTCTTTATAATGTCGGAAGATAAATTATATTTTGGTCTTGACGATGATGAAATTTGCGAGTTAGCTTTGTGTACAGGCTCTGAAAGTGAACCTATGTTAGAAACTATACAATTGTAATTTTTTATAAATACTCAAATTTTCTGTCGCGTCATGCTGAACTAATATCCTCTATAAGTATGTTTGTAGTGACAATTTATAAACAAATTCAATACGGTTTTGTTCAAAATTAAATGGGCTACATGATAGATGTGCCAACTTGTGTAAAAAATATAATTATTAACTAGTTATTTTGTGTGAAAGTGTAAAAAACAATTTTCTTCGGTTGCTTGTACTGAATTTAAATTTTTTTTTAATTTTTCAAAAAAGACAAGCATTAGTTTTGATCATGTGTATGCAATTCTTCATCTATTTTCAAGGTAAGACCAAAATTTCAAGTCTCTAGAATTATTACTTTATCTGTAATCTAATTAAACAAATATGCTTGGTTTATAGATCAAAAGTGGCTTGGCATTTTATGCACAACCATTGGTGAAAGAGGGTGGCACTGAAAGGGTTAAAGAAAGTGAATTGTTTAAAATTCAATCGCAATTTAACATAACTTTACTGAAAATAATGAAATATGAAAACCGTAAAAATAGAATAACATTTTGATATTACCGTAAAACTAGTATTTCTCGCGATAATAAGCTCGCATCGACGGAACTCACCGACTAACTAGTCTATCACTACAAAATGTCAGAGTGCTGTAATTCAGTTTACTGCTGATGACCAAAAAGGGTACTAAGTATAGCTTAGGCCTAGTACATATTATGGCTTATTTACAATGAATGTTTATTACTTATTATTAAGAATCAATAAATAATAGAATAGGATATTTATAAAACGACATAGTTGTAAACATAATAAATCAATGTAAGAATAAAACTAGAACATGATGTCATGGTTGGAGCTGTACTTGTTGGAGCAATTAAAACCGAGTCAAAATGATCATTTTACATGCGAATAAATTAATGCAAAATGAATAATAATTATATTTACACAATACATAAATAAACTTACGGTTGTGGTTTGGTGCGTTGGTGCTCAAAACGCAAAAGCCCTCTTTGGTTGGCAGTGATTACTAATTGGTTACCGTTGTAGAAATCTATTTTGAACGGTGCAGCCTGAATGACCGCCTTGTTGCCTCCACAAACAATAGTTACCGAATTAGCCGATTTCTCCGCTATTTTCAAACTGAAAAATTACAAAAATCAAATTACTTATAATAATAATAATTCTTTATTTCTGTATATAATTTCATTTATAAATATTAGTATTAACAGGTTGAGTGCCGTGAGATGCGCATGCGATCCTCACCTATTTCGTTTATATAGGATGTGAGGATCGCTGGCGATTCTCATGGGGTCTGTCCGCACAGGTCGTGAGAATCCATGCTGGTTCCTCAGACGCTATTATGATTATTTCATTGGAACTTTTGTAGGCCTGCTGGGAATGCTTTAAAATTTTTGCAGGCCTATAATGATAGTGTAATTCACACGTGGGTGGCACATGTGCCATCTCCATGCGGCAAAATTAGGGACTACTACACGTAATCTACTAAAGTTACTAAAACCCGACTGTTTTCCAGTGATGTGTTTATTCGTGTTATCGTTATTTGTAATGATATTTTCTTGTTTATTAGTGATTGTATGTGTTAATTAATGTTGGTAATAATATTGTTTTGATAGCGGATAGTGCAGACGGGTTGCAAGCATTAATAAATCGTGTAGAGGAAACCTGTCAAAGATACGGCATGAAGTTAAACAGCAAGAAAACCAAAATACTAATAGTAAGCAAAAATGATGGAATACAGCATCGATTTACATCGAATGATGAGACGCTTGAAATAGTAAACAAAGTTGTCTATCTAGGATGTAATTTAAACAAGGAATGGGACCACTCGCAGGAAATTAGGTGCCGCGTAGAGAAGGCAAGAGCAGTATTCAATCGTCTCCGGAAAATTTTGTGTAATATGCACCTTAACATTGGTATAAGATCACGATTTCTGAGATGCTATGTGTTTTCGACTCTTCTGTACGGAGTGGAAGCTTGGACCCTAACCGATGCAACATCTAGACAACTCGAGGCCTTCGAACTGTGGTGCTACCGCCGAATGCTCAAGATATCATACACCTACCATGTCACAAACAACACCGTCTTGAAACGTATGCAAAAAGCCATGGAAATCCTGCCAAATATAAAACCCAGGAAGATGGCTTATTTAGGGCATGTGTTGAGAAACAGAAAATATCAGCTAATTCAACTTATATTGCAAGGCAAGATTGAAGGTGGACGATCTCAAGGCCGTCGGCGGACATCGTGGCTGAAGAACATCAGGCAATGGACAGGAATGACGAGCGTACAATTATTCAGAGCAGCTGTAAATAAAGTCATGTGGACTAATATGATTGCCAACATCCACAGAGGATAGGCACCAACAGAAGAAGAAGAATATTGTAAATTATTTATAATACGGTTTTTTTGTTTTATTCGTGTTTATTTTTTTATAAAACAATATATTTTCAGACAGTGAGGTTATTTTTCCTCACCACTTTTTCAATTATGTGACACTATATTAACTTTTTACTAATAAATACTCAATATAAGATGTGTTATTGATCATATTTTGCAATTTTTCGTTGCGGCCCCTGGTGAAAGTTTACTCATTGTTATACGGCTTGTGCGGAAGGCTTACCCTTATACATTGCGGCATTCAACCTGTTAATAACAGTTTAATTTATAATAATCTTAAAATATAATACAATAAAATTTTACAAAATAATAAAATATTATACAACACTCACCATATTTATAAAAAATAAATAATATACCAATTTTTTTATAACTTCTCAACATTCAAAAAAAATACTTACTTCATGTGATTCCAAATTAAAATTAATTTAAAATCAAAATTAAAATTAATTTCACCCAGAAATATTAAAATCAATTTTTATATTTTCATAAAAAAACAAGTGTAGTTTTATGAATAATTTTAATAAATTTATTTATTTATTTACAATATATTTATTTAAATTTAAAATAACAAAATGACTTAATTGAAATTGAAATAATATTACTTTGACATCCTTTAGCCAGCTTTTTTTAATAAAAAGAAAAAATTTTACAATTTGAAATTTTTAAAATATTATTTTATAAAGTATCATGTACGGGATCAGATGACCTTTACACAGTGAGACATAACTGATATGTTGAGACATAACTACTGGAATTAAGGAAACAATTAATTTTCCAAAAAAATTACCTCGAAATTATTTTCAGTACTAATATTGGAAATGAAGACTCTGTCTGAGATAATAGTGAACAACTGAGTAACAGGGTGAATGTCATAATGTCCTACAAACATTCTTTCACATGTAAAAATGTTTGAGTTAATAATGCTGAAACAACAGGTAATTACTTGAATTGGATAAGATTTGCAACTATGCCAAAGAATTCTATTTTATATAATGAATTTATGTAATAAATTTCACTAACCTTCTTTTTAAACTGCATCAACTTTTATCTTTACTTACATGTGTTTCGGTGGATCCACCATCATCAGAGTAAATTACATAATTGAAACTAAAAAATATTTTTTTATTTATTTAAAATCTATACAAGATTATACATCTTCAGTCATTTGTATAAAACTTGTACATCTTCTACAGATTTTAAAAAAAGAAAAAAAAATTTTTAGTTGCAATTATGTTATTTACTCTGATGATGGTGGATCCACCGAAACACATGTAAGTAAAGATAAAAGTTGACACAGTTTAAAAAGAAGGTTAGTGAAATTTATTATATAAATTTATTATATAAAATAGAATTAATTTCAAACTGCAGGATGCATTATAAAGATTTATTTATGATAAAGAACATTACAATAACCAAACATGGAATCATTCGTCCAATATCCATTATTATTCTCATACGATCTATTCACACGGGTTTTTCCTTCCAAAATTATTATACTCATCAAAATTTCCCTTATGCTTCCTCATGTTTTTTTATCCAACTTCCAATAATGTACTTTATAACACACATACCATACCTATTCTTGACACAATTATTTCTAAAGCATCCATATCCTTAATTTAATCAATTCCTAAGTCATACCCAAGTATTCCTGTATTTTTTTCCTAAGAATTTTTCACCTACTTTACTCAAACATCAGCTGTCTTTTCAACAAGAGGACCAATGGACTTTCAGCGTATTGTACCATTAAAGATGAATTTAAAGATATCATCTTCCGACTTCAAGCTGATGAAACTCAGAGGAACTCACAATCTATTCCATTATGAAGGATTTCTTGTATTTTATTTATCACATTCTCGTATCAACTTAGAAACGTTGTTACAACAAACTCAAGAACGCTATTTTTCACAACACATTTCAACAAAGATTTTACCTAAAGAAATTCTATTACCAGATCTTCAAGAATTACCACTTCGACTACAAATTTACATTACATTGGTTGTTCCTGTACATCAAAGCCAATTGTATCAACATTTAAAATAAACAATATACAGCTGTTATGAGAACATACCGACACTTTCTGCTTATGGACTCATCACATATCCCGTTCAACAATATAAACTTCCAACATTACAAACTCGTTCGATAATACAACCTTCCAACTAGAGAAACTTCGATTCAAGAACTTGAACAATTTTCCGTCTTCAACTACAATTCAGCCATTTTGACGTCCATCTACAAGAGGTCACATGTTGAGTACAATACCTTTCTCTCCCATAGCTTTCCTAATACAAATTAGTCATCGTCCAATTGATATCATTCCTACTTTTCCTTTTTACCAATTACCGATAATTCCTCTAACATACATTTTTCCATCCCAACTATTCCATACATTTTATTAATTCCTGCCCTTAAAATTCTCTTACACCTACCCTAACACCAAATTCTTGGGGTGCTATTGTTAATCAAATTTCTTTTACTACTATGTTCATTGATATTTATGTTTAGGTAAAATAACACATAAATTTTAAAATTCATACACTAATTTCAAATTTACATTGTTCAGGAAATATTTTTAGTAAAGTTTGCAATCAAACTAACAAATAATTATGTAATTGAAATCTATTCTAATAAATTAAGACTTGATTCAATTCTTTAAAAAAAATATACAACACACCAAGTATACTTACAAAATAAAATTAATGGTATATGATTATGATTGAAATTAATTAATACTATATGATAGAGTAATTTAAATCAAATTTTAACCAAACACATAATTATATCAATTTAATTATATGCTATATTATTAACGTTTATTGCATGTAAAGATTGCTTGACCAATTTCTGCAGAAAACGAGATATTTTTCTTCTTGTCATCAACGCCACTAACTTTGATTTCATCAGATCTAGTTTTCTTCTTTTTTTCTTCCTAAGGGGGGGGGAGTGTAATGAATTTCTAAGATTTTGTCTCCAAAATCTTCTCAATTCATTTACAATTTCGTTTTTCTGATTTTTGTGCCGGATTTATTTTATTTTAAGGGTTATGTATTTTTCTTCATTAAATGTAATTATTTTATTCAATTTATTTCCAGTTGGTTTTATTTCACTAGATTTTTATTCAGTAATTTACGTTTTTAATGCTTAGGCTTACGTCCGGTGTCTGATTTCGTTTTGACGTTACATCTTTATTTGTTCATTTACTCACACGTGTAATTTGTATCTCTCTCTCTTTCTATCTTACACGTTTGATTCTCTCTCTCACTCTCACTGTTACCGTCCTTTCAATTTTCCATATAATTTTTCCTCGTTTAAATTCTTAGTATTTCTGATGTATCGTCATTTTTCGCCGCCTCGAACGCTTCCATTCGTGAACGTTAGGGGAATGACCTTCTTTTGCGTTTGTGTGCGTTGAGTTTTTACGCTTTGTCTTGGACAGGATGTCGAACCGATAGCAACAAATTTTACAGGTAAATTATTTTTCTTTCCCAATATGGGAAAATTACCTAAATTTAAATTTAAGTACCATGTGTAATAATTTTTTTCAGGTTTTAACTTAAATATTTTTTAAAATCTATTTTATTAATTTAAATTCATAATGTTTCATAATATTATAATGGTGTTTTAAATATTCTATTTATAAATAAATCTCTTTAAAATTTTTAATTAATTTTAAGTAAAATAAAAAAACTTTATTTAAATTCAGTATCTTCCTTTTTTCTTTTAATTTTTTTTAAATCTTAAATATGACAAATTTTCTTTTAAACTCTTGTTCACCGACCACTGAGTTACTTAAATTTTTCTAAGTAATTCTTTTACTAAATTTCATCTTACAATTCATTTTTTTTAATGTCTTAATTTTATTTAGTTTTTCCCCGAAAAATAAATAAATTACTGTATTTATTTTTCTTCACCTTAAATCATTTATTAAACTCTGCCCAAGAGATTTTTTTCCCGTTTCAGTCCAAGGACTTTAAAAATAGTTTTTCTTAAATATTCCTATTAATTTATTACATTTCATATTAAGTATTTTCTATTGTTAAATCAAGTTTTGTTAAAATTAATTTATTCTAATTTTTTTTTTTTTAACTGTATGGTTATTTAAATAATTATTTTGTAAATTTTAAATGATAACTGTTTTACTTAAAATCATAATATTATTTCTATTATTTAGTTTTTAGTTATTTATTAATAAATTATGTTAGTCTGCTAATTAATTTTTTCATTATTTTTTTTCTGTGTCAAATGTCATTGCGTCTAGACCTGTGTGGTTCTTCAACCAAACCTCTGCAGTACTAAAAGCGAGTTTTGACTATCATATGAGCTACGTTATTTGAATCGCTGGGTTGCCAATTAATCCCTGAATCCAATTTCAGTTTCTGGTTGGTTTCTAAAATTGGATGGTGGAGCCCCCGAAAATCAAAGTTTCAATGTTTTGTAGTTTGGACTGCTTTTCTCTTCGTCTTATGGATTTGATGTGGACCGCCCTTGGGGTTGCCCGGTGGCGACTACAATGGTGTTCGTCCACTCCGAATTTCGGTGAAGGGAAAACGCTGTCTACGCTACAGAACTTTGCAGCTGCCAATGTATTCACTACAAAATTGGTAGAGGTACCGTGTTGTGTCCTCAACATTTTAATACCACATAATTGGTGGAGGCTCATTTTTATATTACATAAATGGTGGAGGCTTCGTCTTTCCATTACACATTATGAGATAGGTAATATGTAGTTACTTAACTGAAAGAAATTAGGCAATTCATAAAAAAAATGGGAGCTTCAGAATTTTGATTTCATTATTCTCAAAACTATATTTTTGTTACATAACACCTTCTTCCACTAAGTTCTTCAATTATGTGTTACGCTACGTTGAATTGGACAAGGTCTACTTGCCTATCTTTTTCTGGATCTCGTTCAAGAGAGACTTCATCTCGATAACGTGGCTTTAGCGGCATCACTTCGTCGATTTGAAGACGAAACGTGCTGTGTTTCAAACCGGTTAACGTGACATGAAATCGAACGCCATTTTCTGCGTTGATTAATTCGGCGGTGACTGCCGATTCACCTAACGGCACTAAAGTGTCTAACTGTAATTCGTAACTCGAACGACCGGGTTCCACTCGTCTGCATCTCCTGAAACAATCAAATACAAAATGATTACCGTGCCACACACTAAATATTTAAGCATTCTCGCAAAACTTCTGACCATACAATTATTTAACAAAACCAAAACTAAAAAATCTGGTGTGAAACACGCACACAACTTTCTCTTGCCAATGCAAATAATGAACAATATAACCTAACATTAGTAATAAAACATTAGAAATAATTAAAAAAACTAACCTCAAAATAACATAACCTTATTTTAATCATGAGTGAAAGACGCAAAATGAAAAGCAAGCTTAGTTGGGTTTAATAATACGGAAAATCATTCTTTGATATTAAACCATACTCTGTAACGAAAAATGCTTATAATAAAAGTTGTAGATCTTTTAATTTCCTATAAATTTTATTATATATACACTTTTGTTGTTAAATGCATACTAAGGCCGAAATCTTAAAAAAAAATTCATTTTTACCGATTTTCATGAAAAAAAAAAACAATATTATTATTCTCTATTAATCGTAAGAAAGATATGTGGAGTAAACAAATAATGACATCACTGAGCATCCGCATTATTTAAAAATGTGTACACGCTGATTAAAAAGTAACAACAAAATACTTACAAAAGTATTTAAATACAAAATACTTTTTAAGTACTTTTACAAACTGTCGCCAGCTGTCCCACTAAATATCATCGTCTACAGACAGTCCCGGAGCCTGCCACAGAGACCATCTCCAATGCGCAACAAGCAGTGTAACCCCTACCGACTTGAAGTAGACTCGCCGACGAGGTATATAAATAGGTGTTTGTGTTTTGAACCGCTAACCTTATCCCACCGGGTTGGTCTAGAAGTAAAGTCGTCGCCAAAATCAGCTGTTTAACAGCTGATTTTTGGAGACAAAGGTTGCTGGTTCAAATACTAGTAAGTTAGTTACTTTTATACAGATTTGAATACTAGACAGTGGTTGTTGGTGTACTTTGATGGTTGGGGTTCAATTAACCATAGCTCTCACGAATGGTCGGCCTGGGTCTGTACAAGACTACACAGTCTCATTTACACGTCATACACATCATGATCATCTCATTGGGAGATGGGGTTATTGTTCGGAATTGAACAGATTGCAACGTACACAAATTAGGAATAAGAAAAAATCAAAAAAACCCGCTAACCTCACTCACTTGCCAGCTCCCGACCAGGAAGGAATAACAAAAGAAGAGGAAGCCCAGCCTAGCCGAGGGGAATAGCCCTGCAGAGACGAGACCAGATGCAGCCATCCCTGGTCGACGCTACCAATGGCGGATGTCACATTCCCGCACCGGTCACCCGAAGAAAGCCCGTGTAATGGTCGGCCGACACCACAGTGAACAGTGAGTCCGGTGCAGGCCCGGAGGGAACCGCCTCAGCTGCGCTATCGGCAGACGGCCTACACCGACCCGACACTGTGGGGCTCTGGGGGCCACCACTGCCACGCTGCAGTGAGGACCCAACTGCCGTTGAGGGAAGGCTAGGCCTGAACATGGTAGCCAAGCCGTCACCCTTTGGACACCACGCCACACATGCCGGCTCGACGCATCCACCCACCACCAACAGCAACACCGTTTAAAGAAGAAACGGCCCTTTTCAGGGCCAACCACCATGCAAGGTGAGGCTTGCATGACACGTACCGTCGGCAATAAAACAAAACCATTAGACCAACTCATAAAATCATGACTGATGTTTTAAGTACTGATCAATGAATTTATGAAAACCGTATACTTTATTTCCATTATTTTTCATAAATAAATATGTTTACAAGTTATACGTATTATCTCTGATCTATATGATGAAACAAGAAAACTTTAAAAGTTAAACATTTTTACTTTAATCATTAGTTATCTAATATTAGTTTTAATCACTCGTTTTTTCACAATTGAATTTGACGATGACTAATCCAAACCTGTAAATCTCTCTCCACATTTTTGACTAAGTACATGATTGTAATCATTATATTATGCTAACAGTTCGTTTTTGACATAGTATGGTCTTGAATAGTTTTTACATGCATTATAATTCATTTTCAATTAGGATTTAGTGTTAAGAGTTTTTTTTTATTTCTATTCATCGTTTAATTCTGTACGTGGTTAAAAGCGCGTATCAGTTATCATTGAAACATCATCGAAAATCAGCTGTTTAACAGCTGATTTTCGGAGACGAAGGTTCAAGGTTCAAATCCTAGTAAAGGTAGTTACTTTTATACGGATTTGAATGCTAGACAGTGGTTGTGGGTGTACTTTGATGGTTGGGGTTTAATTAACTATACTCTCTCAGGAATGGTCGGCCTGGGTCTGTACAAGAGTACAGTCTCATTTACACGTCATACAACACATCATCCTCATCTCATTGGGTCATGGGGTTGCTTATTGTTCTCAATTGAACAGATTGCAACGTACACTTATTTAGGAATTAAAAAAAAAAAAAAATTTCTGAGTCGCTGCTTTAGCAGGTGATTCGGTAACCACTGTTTGTTTACTTGGCATATCTTTTTTACAATGAACAGAATATAATTACCACTAAACTAAGTATTATACAAAGAAATGTTTCAAATAGAAGTTGTAAGTTTTTACATTTTCTACAACTTTTATTAAATTTACTTTTTCGCTAATATACATTATTAAGGCCGCAATTTAAAAAATTAAAATTAGAGTATAGCCTCCCAAGAATTTCAGCAGACATGGCGCCTATCCTCTCATAAATAGTGCATTAAAATTTTAGTAAATGTGGTGATTTTAAAAAAAAGTTGTAGAGCTGTTTTTGAGAAAATCACAAAAACGTAAAAATTACTCAAACAAACTATTACTTCCAGTTGACCAATTTTGATGAAAATCTTCGTGTCAGGTCCTCTAGTGGTACCTAATTTAAAATTCACATTT
The DNA here is from genome assembly GCA_035578175.1 of Catonia carolina. NCBI lineage: Eukaryota > Metazoa > Arthropoda > Insecta > Hemiptera > Achilidae > Catonia > Catonia carolina. The sequence goes on along the minus strand of JAQMRL010000002.1, from coordinate 2,216,433 downwards.
CAACTTCATATAATGTTCCATTCTTGAGATATTTTGTTCAGGCACACACAAACCAATCACTAAAAACATATTTTTTGGGTTCAGAGGGTCTGAAAACATGTATATCTGGTGAAAACTTGATTTCGAAAAATCAACATGAAAACAATACTTTCCATCCTTATATTCAAATAGGCAAGAGGAAGCAAAAATAAATGAAACTAAACAAATTGAATTTGTAAAATGGATTTAAAAACAACTCAGCAAAAAGATAATCATAGAAAGCAGGAACCATATATATTTCATAAAAATATGATAAAATAATAACAAATAAACTAAAAAAAAATACTAAGTAAATTTTATACCATATCATACAGGCGGTATTTTTTTTAATATTGATGGCTATTTTAACTGCCATCTTCTATCATTTTCCTACGACCGTCCGCCACACCCAGATATTAGAAACTAAAAAGAGATACCAACAAACGGTTTTCAAATTTGTAATCTACACGAAAAATTAGTGGACCTGGATTCCCTGGAAAAAATAGTGGAGTTGAAGTTCCGGGTTTCAAACAGAAGTGACCCAAAACTGAAGAAATCACAGTCAAAATTTGGAACAAAAAAAAAATTTGGTGTGAAACACACACATCTTTCTCTTGCCAATGCAAATAATTAACAATAAACCTAACAATAGTAATAAAACATTAGAAATAAACAAAAAACTAATCTCAATAAAAATAACCTAATTTTAATCATGAGTGAAAGATGCAAAATGAAAATTAACCTCAGTTTGGCTTAAAAATACGGAAAATCTCTCTTTCACGCTGAACTAGGCACTATATATCTAGCTCAGTGGCTTCCATCGACGGTATGTACAGTTGAGCCGTTCTTAGTTTGCTCCTAGTGTCAACAAACAAAAGCCACCTACTACAGGGTGCACGCTAGAGTCTGCGACTTTACGGATGTCGTATTCCTATTAAGTTAACTATTTTTTAAATTATAAGTACTTAAAACATCAATCATGATATGATGTAGGCCTAACAATTTCATTTAAAAAAATACTTTTAAAAGTATTTTGTATTTAAATACTTTAGAAAGTATTTTGTTGTTACTTTTAAATCAGCGTGTACACATTTTGATATAATGCGCATGCTCAGTGACGTCATTATTTGTTTACATCAGGAGCAAACTAAGAGGGCTGGACTATAGTTACTAAACGGTTATAGTAACTAAAACACTGCGGTAGGCCCATAGGCAGTCGAGTAGCGGTTTGCCTTTGAATTTAAGGAGAGGTAAAGGAGGGGAAAGCATCATTGCGCATGCGCGACTGCTTTAGTATCAGTTTGCCACCACAACAACGTAAACTATACTTAGAGAACATACATCAGGGAACCTATTGTAGGTTAAGTGTACGAATATACCGATGGTTAGTCACGAAATGAATTTTGTTTGAGACGAATTAATGTAAGAGGGGAACAATCTACTGCACATGCCCAGTTTCTCTACAGGGTAATTCACGAAGAATGCAAAAACTTTGGGAGCCCATTTTACATGTAAAAATAATGAAAAAAGTTCATATAAACATGGGTCCGGAAATGCTTCGATACCGAGTTACGGCTAGCGAAAGATTTCGCCCAGATTTCAGCTCACCAGGTGAAATGAGGTCTTCCTGACTTTCTGGTAAGGTAGATTACGGGGCGAATTTAATTGTTTCTTATGGTTTTTGACATGATAAAATCAATAAAACAGGTCCCAGAACTGTAAATTAAATAGTTTTTGAGAAAACCAGTGTCAAATGCAAAAAATGGAGTGAAAAAAACACATTTTTTCATCTTAGTTTTTCGGTTAATTTTACTTTGTACTCTTATGAATAAAAATTCATTTTATCAAACATCTTTTCGCTTTCTGTGTTTTTAATTTACACCAGTTTCTTCAGCATAAAAATTTGGTAAACCAGAAGATTTTTAAAAAAATCGTAGGACCAGTTTTTGAGAAAATTGCAAAAAACTGAAAAATTACACAAATAAAACTACTACTTCTGGTTGACGGATTTTCATAAAAATGTTCGTGTCGGGTCCGGTAGTAGTATACAACTTAAGTTTCAAATTTCAAGTTCGTAAGATGTTCCGTTCTTGAGATATTCTATTCACACGCGCACGCACACACACACAGATCAATCACTAATAACATGTTTTTTGGGTTCAGGGGGTCTGAAAACGTGTAGATCCTTTGAAGAATCAACATGAAAACAATACTTTCCTTCCTATATATTCATATAGACAAGAGAAAGTAATAGTGTCATTCAATTCCTCTTAAAAAATTTATACAGAAATCATTGGGTTTGAAATTCAGTTTTGACTGAAAGTGGCACATACCCGGCAGTCACAAAATCAAAGTCAGAATTTGGAAACAAAAATAGTGTCGTTCACTTTCTCTTACAGAGTCTTTCTTACTAACTTACTTAGCTTTCTTAAGAAAGCTAAGTGGGCTTGATCTCATTGTAAGGAAAGATAACCGTGAGTTAAGTGACCACGCAACATCACTTCTCAGGCTGTCTTCTTTTTTACTTTCTCTTGCCTATATGAATATATAAGAAGGAAAGTATTGTTTTCATGTCGATCACAACAAATACACTCTTCACCGGATCTACACGTTTTCAGACCCCCTGAACCCACACAAACATGTTTTTAGCGATTGGTCTGTGTGTGTGTGTGTGTGTGTGTGTGTGTGTGTGTGTGTGTGTGTGTGTGTGTGTGAGTGTGCGCGCGTGCGTGTGTGTGAACAGAATATCTCAAGAACGGAACAACGTATGAACTTGAAACTTAATTACGGCTTTAATATGGAATTTAGCGCAAAAATTTATATAATAAAAGTTGTAGAGAATTTAAAATCTACAACTTTTATTCGAAACATTTTTTTGTATACTGCTTAGTTTAGCAGTAATTAGCGATTTTTTTTATTTTTTCTCACGTAAACGTGTGAAAAATTGATTTTTTAAAGATTTTGCCCTTAGAATGCATTTTACAACAAAAGTGTATATAATAAATTTTATACGAAATAAAAAGATTTACAACTTTTATTTTAAGCATTTTTCTCTACAGAGCCTACTTTAGCGTGAAAGAGTGATTTTCCGTATTTTTAAGCCAAACTGAGTTCGATTTTCATTTTGCGTGTTTCACTCATGATTAAAATAAGGTTATGTTTTTGAGGTTAGTTTTTTTTTATTTCTAATGTTTTATTACTAATGTTAGGTTTATTGTTAATTATTTGCATTGGCAAGAGAAAGTTGTGTGAGTGTTTCACACCAGATTTTTTTAGAAAAAATTGTCACCACCCATGAAATGCGTCGTCTCATGAAAGGGATTTTTAAATACCGGGTGTTTATAAATGAATAGCAAGGGGACGGTTTAACGATCTATAATATTTAGTATATTATATATTATACTTACAGCTACAAATGATAAATGATACATCAAACAAAAGAGCAACTCAAACAGTTTTACATAAATGCCTACAAGTGTTCAATGTGCGCACCATTCGTCACACGACACATGTCAAGACGATATGCGAGTTCTTCCCAAACGTTGTTTAGTGTCTCTCAAGTAATTGTTGCAACAGCTGCTTCAATCCTGATTCTTAATTCGGGAAGGTCAGCTGGTAGTGGAGGCACATACATACGATCCTTTATGAACCTCCAAAGATAGAAATCACAGGGCGTCAGATCGGGTGACCGTGGAGGCCATGGAAAACGAGCCCCGTCATTGCACCCCTTGCAGCCAATCCAACGGTCATGTAAAGTGACATTCACCCAATTGCGTACTTTGTTATGCCACTGAGGTGGCGCACCATCTTGCTAGAAAATGAAGTTCTCTGGCTCTTCATCTTCCAACTGAGGGAAGAGCCATAGCTGTAGAGTATCAAGGTAAGAAGCACCAGTTACAGTTGCTTCAACAAAAAAGAAAGGCCCATAAACTTTCCGCCGGGACATGGCACAAAAAACATTCAATTTAGAGGAGTCTTGTTGCACTTGTACCATCGCATGAGGATTTTCTGTGCCCCAGATTAACACATTATGAGTGTTCACTTGTCCACTGAGGTGAAAAGTCGACTCATCACTGAAGATGACATGATGTAGAAAATCTTCATGCAACAACATTTCATTAGCTAAGTTGGCACGTAAACCAGTCTGCAGGATTTAGAGCCTGCACAAACTGCAAACGATAAAGACGTAGTTGTAAGCGTCTTAGTAAAACTTTCCAAACATTCGTTACAGGAATTGCTAATTCACGACTAGCCTTCCAAACAGATTTCTGTGGGCTACGTGTGAACGACTCTCGCACTCCTCGCTCAACGCTCTTCGCACTAACACTTGGTCATCCCATACTCTTCCCTTCGCATAAGTAGCCGGTGTCTTCAAACTGATGATACCATCTATGGATGTTATTATCACCTGGAGGTTCACAACCGAACTTAATACGGAACGCACGTTGCACAGTAACTACCGATTTTGTCTTTGTGAACTGTAAAACACAAAACGGTTTCTGTTCTTTAGTCGCCATCTTTGCTACTAGCGCTTTCTAACAGCTGGCGGTGGAAACATTGCGCACTGCTGCCAACAAACAAAACTGCTTGAGTTGCACTTTCGTTTGATGTATCGTTTATAACTGTAAGTATAACGTATTGAATATTATAGAGCATTAAAACCCTGCTATTTATTTATAAACACCCGGTATTGTATAATTACAAAATTATTATTTATACTTATTTAATGGAGCAAGAAAAACAATGATAGTAGTACAGTCGGACCTCCATATATCGAAATTGTACGTTCCTCATAAAAAATTCGATACATAGAAACTTCGATAAAGAGAAACTCTGCTTGTTTTTTCATTATCACTGCTACTTATATTAAGTGAGATTACTCGAACGTAACCATATTACCTTAAAACAGTATTTATTTACAATAAAGTTTGTTTTATTGTGAACACGGGTGTGAAGGGCAATTCTCCACAGAAAGAAAAACTTTTCTCTTTTGCTTAGGCATGTTTTCATCTCGTAACAGTTTTAGGTACCCATTTGAAAACTTCTTCGTCGTATTTACACATTTTTGATCGTACATAGTATAAACGTATCACACTACCCTTGTACGTGGACCACAGTGGTCAATGTACTGACGTACTGTATTGTCACATTGCTCTCTCTTTCTCTCTCTCCCTGCCTCCCTCTCTCCCACCCTCCATCCCCCCTCTCTCTCTTTCTCTCAATGTTTCGGATTGACTAGTGTGTCATGGGAGGGCTATATGGAGTTCTATTTATGTTTTCACTAAAATTAAATTTGATATAATAGAATTTGTTTTCGATATACAGAAGCATTTTTCATTTAAAATTTCACGGGACTCAGGAAATACTTCGATATATAGAAGTTGGATAAATAGAGGTCCGACTGTACTTCCATGTGAAACTTACTGACGTAATTTATTATAGATAAACAACAGAACAGGGCCTACCTGCAGAAACTGCTTTGTTCACATGACTTGAAGTTATTTCTATCGACACCTTCAATGCAATAAAATAATATCGTTATATAAAATAGACAAAGAGAACTTCCGTATCTGTAACACAAAACAGAATCAACAAGAAAATTAGTTAATGTTATTTGTAAATACATTTCAAAACGTAACATGCGTACTTCAGAGTAAGGTAAAATCCTACCAAGTTGAATCCCTTGAACCCTGAATTCTAGATATAATGGATCAATCTCAGCCACAAAAGTGTTTATCAAAAGTAACTTTTGAATACACAAAATCATTATACGTAAGTACTGTATTTAGTACTGCAAAACTACTTTTGTAGTTTAGTTCACAAAGGAAAACTAAATTTAAAGAGAAACTTACAAATACGTATTTATAACACAAATTTCTGCCCATAACAGACAGGTGGAGTGTCCAATTATTTACACTCAATCTGTTCGTTGCACGGCTAAAATAAATAGTTCTGTTTCTTATCACATGGTCAGCCAATTAAATGACTGAATCATTTAACAACAGAAGAGGTGGAGGTGTAAAATACACTAATCACAGTTATATCCTCTGAGAGTAATGAATTTCATTGTACAGCCAGACCCTGTGGTGAATGAAGTGAAGGTGTCATTTACAGAGTGGAAAATATGTGCTTTTCAGAGGGCCCGGCATGCTGATAAGCGTACTTTTTTATTCAGTGAGGAAGGCAATGGTAAACCACCTCACTCCTTGTTTTACTTAGTAAAACCTCTAGAGGTTCAAACCAGCCTTTCGGCTGTTGACCTAAACAACAACAACAGAAAATCATACATTCCCACTGAACATAGCATTTTGTTAGGCTATACAATAATCTTTCTACATAATTTTTAAATGCCACGGTATAAAACCAAAAAGGATATCAGATTTCATCAGGAATCATTGGTTAGGAACTGACTAACTGCTCAGGTAAGTATTCGTTAAACAAAAAATAAATTTGACAATATTGTTTTGAAGTTTATATATACATTTAATTTGAGAAATGGAACCTAATTTTTTGTAAATAATTGTTTAATAATCTTAACTGAATTATTAAATAGAACAAGGGAAAAACCCAACTCAAGATATTTTTCTATAAATTATTAATAATAACTAAGAAAAATTTCAGAGAAGTTGGTACAGAATGAAGGATGATTTATAAAGATAAGGTACTGTAATGAAAAAGTTTGCTTTAAATTAGATATTATGGAACGGTAGCCAAAAATATCACCTTCACATTTTTTTATTACAGCTATAGATCCATTTTGAATTTGAATAATTTTACCCAGAAATCCTACAGAAGTAATGATTATTTATAAATAGAAATACAAAAAATTGTAGAGTGGAAATATATTCTAATGGGTAAAAGAAAATTCCGTTATATTTCAGAATTTGTACCGGCTACAAAGTCAACATGAAGCGGCGGTCATGAATTCATAACCTCATTCTCACAATGTAAGCATTTTACTGCAACAAAAAAAAAATCGAAGTTAAACTAAAGATCAATCAGTAGTTATATAATTAATATTTTTACAAAGTATCGGTATAACAATAATTAAGATAATAAAATTAGCAGTTTACTTACTTAAAATGCATTGAAGTGCAGTATATCAACACTCAAATCATACAAATGCTGAATAACGAACGTATCTACTGCCAAACAACAGCCAATCACTTCGCTACACTACATACAATTCCCACTGCACGAGACTTGGACATCAAACACAGCGTACCTGCGTAAACAAATGTTCCTTGAATTCGCAAATGCCAATTCACGTCAGCAGACAATCAGATGTTCACACGCCGCCAATTTCAAACTGTACTAAAAGCATAAGATAATTATAAATATTTAATCAATCTGTTTTATTGTTAGGTTGAATATGCGTAACTGAAATGTACTAAAATTTCTCTATTGTATCATTAAAGAAGTGATTTGTGTATTTGCATCAGATTTCGTTAGATAAATGTTGTCATAATGAAACTTTTATTTTAAACGACTGGCCAATTTTTTCATCGGGTGCGTATATCAGCTGATCACCGTCATACAACTGATATCAGAGATAATATGCGCTGCTAGCGTAGTACGAACATTTCTAAAAACATGCAACTGTATAGTAAATATAGGTTATTTTTTGCTTCTTCTTTACAACACTAAATAACATTTAAAATAACATTCCGTTCCGCACTTTGAATTGTTTTTTCCTGTTTTCGAACGGTCGACATGATAAACTTATAATACACGAATAGATAACTAATTTATAACAACACTCCAGAATAACGAATAAAATGTGAAGAATTAAAATGAAAAGAAACGGAATGAGTTTTAATGAATTAAAATACTTTTATTTGTATAAATATAGCCTAAAACGTAAAAACCAGAATAGCCAAATCAAAACAATATTTCCTGTACGACTCGTCGCGTAATAAAATAATGACTGAGTATGCCAATGAACTACAAGTGTCAGTATGTTTTTAGGATTATACTAATATTGAAACTGGGCATGCGCAGTAGATTGTTCCCCTCTTACACTTCGTCACAAACAAAGTTCATTTCGTGAATAACCATCAATAATTCGTTCGCCAACTAGCCAACTGATGGAAGCACTGTATCTATACATCAAGATGTATAGAATTCTCGCGACTCAAGATTCGCGAGAATGCCTTTTGCGTATGGATGGGCTGTGAGGAAGGGAAAAGAAATGTGACAGTGCTGCCAACCTCAACAGTTACACACTATATATTACTACCCTGCAATTGCCCCGTTGGTTAACCACATGTTGCCTTTCAATTACGAGGGTCATCTCCATTGACCGTTTTGTTGTAAAAAATGTCATTCAGAAAATATGTAAAAAGTGATACAGAATAAAATACTGTGACAATATCGAAACAACATGGTTTGCATAATTTCTAGAATTTCATTCATGAAAATAGTAAAGAGAGGATAATAGAGTGAAATAGAAACAATAAGTGACTATAGGACGATAGTGACAAAATGTTATGCCTATTCATGAAAGTTGTTTGAAATAACTGCGCTATTGTGTATGATAAAAGGTCGGGTATTGTTGTACAACTATTTATGAAGGAGCCAGTTGTTTACGTTTTCTATTTTTACAATAGTTGACTTGTTTACAATAGATTTTTCTAGCACTCATTTCATACGTTACAAAAAATTCATTTCATCCTTCACCGTCTGCATTAGCAGCAATTTGCAAAATAGTCGGACGTTAAACAAAAAAAAAAAAAAAAAAAAAAAAAAAAAAAAAAAAAAAAAAACAAAAAAAATAGCACTCATTTATAAAAGGTTTTTTCTTGTACCTTACTATTGGTATCGAAGTTCGGTGTTTTTCGGGAAGGTTCTTTTGATTCACTATAAAAGAGACCCCCGAGCGCGGTCAGGAGTTAGTATTCGTTTGATCTTTGACGAGTGACTGTCGGGCGTTATTCAGGTTAACGGTTCCGAGCATTGCGTTAGTCAACGATTGTTATACTGTCTTTGTGTGTGTATTGTGAAAAGCTTTTGTGTATCTGTATTAAATTCAGTTTTTGTGTATTCAGTTTCATTTTGAATGAGTAGTCTATAAAATTGTAGTAGTGCTAAGTAAATTATTAAATTATTTATTTTAAGTAAATTATTAAGTCATTTATTGTACTTTAATATAATTAGTTTATTATTTATTTTGTAAATCGTTTAGTGTAAAATATTTGTAATTGTAAACTTTAGTGTATTAATTATTTAATAACCTAGATCCCGAAACGGACCTTACCGATAATTGTCACAATACGTAACTTACATTAATGCTACACAGTCGCCATATGAATTAAGACATTTGTCATGGCGATTCACCAGCTTCAATAAACCCTCGTCATACTCTTCTGCCGCCAGTTCATTCAGCCGCTAATTCACAGCATCTTTAAGTTGATCGTCATACCTGCGAATACCCAAAAATTCTTTCAATTCGCCAAACAAATGTTAATCAGAAGGCGCTAAATCTGGACTGTACGGTGGCTGACTGAAAATTTCCCATCCAAATCTTCTCAATAAACCGAACGTCTTACCTGCCACATGTGAAAGTGCATTATTGTGCTAGTTACGATGCCGTACACCGGGGGGTTTGGGAACATAGTTCTCGGGCCCCTCGCCCTTTAATGTTAGAAGAATTGTTATGTAGGTAAAAGGTATTCGTTGTGTATGAATGTGTGTGTGTGTGTGTGGATGTAATAGGAGGTGTGACGGTTTACCATCTGATAACCCGTCAGTAAAGCCCAAGATCAGGGGGTAACGATGGGGTTTTTTCTTTTATGTCGCGTTATAGTTCGGGTTCAGGTCCGAGGTATCTAGACTAGTAGGTATGGTCATTGAGCCTCGGCTGAATGGCCAATAAGTCCTCAGGTTCCTATAGGTCGGTATCACATAAGAGGGTGGGGTTTTATTTTTCCCAGGGCACACCGGGTACTGAGTAATGCCATCGTAGGCGGGGCCGGTACCTGGTGTTGAGAAGGGGCGGTTTGGTTTAGTGGGTAAAAACCCCACATAACCACTGCGCGCGCAGTGGTATCTTTCAGGCCCAGTCGGAATTGAAACGGCTGGGGTAGCCGCTTGGTCCTAAGAAGATTCCCCCGCTCCGCACAGCTGAAAAAAAAGGTAAGCCGTACACGGCGCCGATTTTGAATGGCACGTCGTAACTTGCGTAAAGTTTCACAGTAATATTCTTATCATTACAGTCGTTCCACGTTCAGTACAGTCGTAAATTCAATAAACTGTATGCTATATCGATCCCAAAAGACCGTAGCCATCAATTTCCTTCCAAACGGCAGTGGCTTGATCGTTGTCGATTGAGGATGACGCCATTCACATGAATGCCATTTTTTCTGGCATGTAATAAGAAATCCACGTTTCATCGCCGGTAACTATTGAATTAATCAATTCATCACCATTTTCTCTGTAGCGCATCATAAATTCCAACGCAGATCCCATTCGAATTTTTTTGTGACGTTCCGATAACACGTATGGCGCACGAATATTTCTGAAGCCTAAATTGTCACGCACAGTGCGACAAATAACCGCTCTTGGAAACTAAGCGCCAATTCACGCGCAAGTCACGCGACGATTGTTTTCATTTCTTCATCGACCTTTTACAACAAGTCCTCGTTGTTTATTAAGGACCTCCCCGAACTAAACGTTATTTATAAACGTTTCACACCATTTTCGAACGTTTTTTTCATTCATTACATTATCACCGAACACAGCAACTCTCTGACTATGAATTTCGACCGGTTTAACGTTTTGATGGTTTTAAAAACGTATCACTCCACGTATTTCACAATCGGCGGCAACATCAATTATCTGATTCATTTCAAAACGCAAAACACCAAACGTAAATAGAGATATGTACAACGCGAAAACTGACGAACAACAATGCAGTGTGTATAATACGAGACTGGCTTTTCTACATAGAGTAATAAACCATGCTTTATTACTCTATGCTTTCCTACCATATACAGGTTAGCCAACCTCAAGGCGAGAAATTTCCCAACGGTCTTTACTTTAGAGATGATCCTCGTAATATATTTCGTTGTGACTGTTTATTTTTTCCACTTAAACCCCATTTCCCTTAACATTTTTCTTAACGTACAAAGTTTCCAACTAAAATTTAACCGTTTTTTTTTTCAAAACCGGTATTAACGTTTCACATATCAGTATCACTTTCTTATAGATATGACCGTTACCTTCTTTTATTAGGTGTCAAAAAAACTGTTGATGAAGAATTATCTTCTTCATTGTCTTTAACTTCCTTCTTTATATTTTGAATCGTGGAAAGAGAAACATCACAGTAGTAGGCCGCTCGCTCACTGCTTTTATTAAGAGGCACGGAAATGTGTATATTTTTGTTTAGCTTCAACTTCGCAGCATTTAATTACATTGCATATTAGATATCGTTCATCACTGTGCAGCAGTTCAAGCACAGAACAGTTCGACCTATATTATATTATCTATGAGTTCGACATTTCCGTTTACGGTAACATTTACTGATATGTAATGACGAGATCTATATATTTTATTATCTATGGACAAGATGAACCCAGGACTTAGTGTGGACCATAGATAATATATATAGACTTGGTGTGGACAATGCGCAGCTGCTAGCGTAGTACGTACATTTCTAAAAACATGTAACTGTGTGGTATATTATAGGTAGTTTATTTTTTGCTTCTTCTTTACAACACTTAATAACATTTAAAATAACATTCCGTTCCGCACTTTGAATTGTTTTGCCCTGCTTTCGAACGGTCGACATGATAAACTTATAATACACGGCTAGATAACTAATTTATAACAACACTACAGAATAATGAATAAACTGTGAAGAATTAAATTGAAAAGAAACAGAATGAGTTTTAACGAATTAGAATGTAGAGTTTATTTGTATAAATGTAGCCTTTTTATTACTAATTTGTGTACGTTGCAATCTGTTCAATTTAGAACAATAAGCAACCCCATGACCCAGTGAGATGAGGATGATGTGTATGACGTGTAAATGAGGTGTAGTCTTGTACAGACCCAGACCGACAATTCCTGAGAGAGTATGGTTAATTAAACCCCAACCATCAAAGTACACCGGTAACCACTGTCTAGTATTCAGATCCGTATAAAAGTAACTACCTTTACTAGGATATGAACCAGGAACCTCGTCTCCGAAAATCAGCTGATTTTGGCGACGACTGTACCTCTAGACCAACCCGGTTGGTTAAATGTAGCCTAAAACGTAAAAACAGAATAGCCAAATCAAAACAATATTTCCTGTACCATTCGTCGCGTAATAAAATAAGGACTGTGTATTCCAATGAACTACAAGACGTGTCAGTATGTTATTAGGATTGTAATAGAGAAACTGGGCATGCGCAGTAGATTGTTCCCCACTTACATTTCGTCTCAAACAAAGTTCATTTCTTGACTAACCATCAGTATATTCGTACACTTAACCTACAATAGGTTCCCTGATGTATGTTCTCTAAGTATAGTTTACGTTGTTGTGGTGGCAAACTGATACTAAAGCAGTCGCGCATGCGCAATGATACTTTCCCCTCCTTTACCTCTCCTTAAATCGAAAGGCAAACCGCGACTCGACTGCCTATGGGCCTACCGCAGTGTTGTAGTTACTTTAACCGTTTAGTAACTATAGTCCAGCCTCTCTTAGTTTGCTCCTAATGTAAACAAATAATGACGTCACTGAGCATGCGCATTGTATCAAAATGTGTACACGCTGATTAAAAAGTAACAACAAAATACCTTCAAAAGTATTTAAATACAAAATACTTTTAAAAGTATTTTTCTAAATGAAATTGTTAGGCCTACATCATATCATGACTGATGTTTTTAGTACTTTAAGTACTTTAAGTCGCAGATTCTAGCGTGCACCCTGTAGTAGGTGGCTTTGGTTTGTTGACAGTAGGAGCAAACTAAGAACGGCTGAATTGTAGTCGTTTACTGTTGCTTCTGCCGTTAACAAATTCAGTACTAAGCAATTATGAGGTATCTCTCCCGGTGGGCTGATTTCTTTTGTGCGGCGTATTTTCTTTACGACTGTATGTTACTTACATATTTATAGATTTTTACTTTCTCTTGCCTATATGAATATATCGTCGGCTTACAAGTAAAAGTGACAAAGTCCAATTTTTGCAAAAATAAGGTTTTTTGACCAGATGACTTATAACGCTTAACTGCTTGTCTGGAAAAAGTGACTATGTCCAAAAATGAACAGAAACTTAAATATCGAGCAAAAACAGTTTTACCTGAAGCAGTCGATCCAAGATCGCCGACAAGCCAAACTGACTTTCTTTCCTATATTATAGGAAGGAAAGTATTGTTTTCATGTCGATTTTTCGAAATCCACTCTTCACCGGATATATACATTTTCGGACCCCCTGAACCCAAAAGACATGTTTTTAGCGGTTGGTCTGTGTGTGTGTGTGTGTGTGTGCGCGCGCGCGCGCGTGTGTGAACAGAATATCGTAAGAACGGAACATCTTACGAACTTGAAACTTAAGTTACATACCACTACCGGACCCGATATAAACATTTTCATCAAAATCGGTCAACCGGAAGTAGTAGTTAATTCGTGTAATTTTTCACTTTTTTGAGATTATCTCAAAAACTGGTCCTACGATTTTTTTTTAAATCACCTGGTTTACTAAATTTTCTAAAAGGGTAAATTTTCTACTTCGAGTTGCGATAAATGTTTTTGTTCATGGCAGGCCTACACTAAAGCTATGACGTTGCACATCCCGGTTGTTATTTGGGCCTTTCTGCAACACGGTAATGTTACATGATTTATGAGCCCTTATGTTATAATTAAAAATGATTAATTATTTTATTATTTAAACTACTCTTCTCAAATACAGGCAAACAAGAAATGAGACTTCTTAACCATTAGTCTAATAAATAGGCTGTTTGTCGATTACTTTCTACATATTAGGCCTACTTATAACCAAAAATTATTTCATTAGGTAACTTAAATTTGCGATAAAAAATCAATTATTTAGATAATAATAACCGTATTAAAAAGTATATTATTTTTTTTTTATTCCTAATTTGTGTACGTTGCAATCAGTTCAATTCAGAACAATAAGCAAACCAATGACGCAATGAGATTAGGATGATGTGTATGACGTGTAAATGAGGTGTACTCTTGTACAGGCCGACTATTCCTGGGAGAGTATGGTTAATTAAACTCCAACCATCAAAGTACACCGGTAACCACTGTCTAGTATACAAATCCGTGAAAAAGTAACTAACTTTACTAGGATTTGAACCAGGAACCTTCGTCTCCAAAAATCAGCTGTTGAACATCTGACTCGCGGCGACGACTTTACCTCTAGACCAACCCGGCCTTGAAGTATATTAATAACGGGTGTTTTATTAAGGACGCAACCCTGATTATAAGAAAATAGAAGTAATACATCGGTAAATTTTCTCTCCCTCAATCTGTATGTTGGCAACAGTGTACTCAAGGCCAACTAACTGAGACAGTTAAAATGTTCCAGTCAAGCATTAGTGTGGTGACAGCAGTCGTTTCGTTATTTTGTGTCAGCAATGGTTTTTTCCAAGGAAGAACGCGTGTTTATTGTAGAGACTTACTTAGCAAGTAAATCTTACAAATGTGTGCAAGATAAGTTTCAGTTGAAATTTCCCCGTTCTGCCATTCCGAATAAATCGTCAATATTGCGTTGGATAAATAAATTCCGTAGAACTGGGAGTGTACTCGATGAGAAACCACCTCGCCAGCCAACAAAGTTAACCGCGGAAGTTCTCGAAGATTTGAAAAATCATTTGACTCAATCACCTAAAAATATCGCTTAGAAGATTATCATCGAAAGCTGGGGTAACATTAACTACTGTTTTCAAAGCTACGAAAAAGTTACATTTGCATCCTTTTCGTGTTGGCGTAACTCATGAACTGAAAGCTACAAACCATCAGAAACGATTACAATATTGTCGGTGGTTTCGATCTTTGGCTGAAGAAAATGGTATTCAATTGTTGGATCATTTTTATTTTAGTGATGAGGCTTGGATTCATTTAGATGGCTATGTGAATAGTCAGAACTGTAGAATATGGAGTGCAACAAATCCTCATGCTTTCCATGAAAAAGCAATGCACTCACGTAAAATTGGTGTTTGGTGTGCAATTTCCCGCCGCCGTATAATAGGGCCGTTATTTTTTGACAGACTTTAGTATTTTTGACTGTAGTATTTTTTGACAGTGTAGTTTAAGCCTATAGTAATTTAATCCAACAGTTCATTTCATTGTTGAATTTGGACCAGCAGACATTTTCCTATGGGGTTCTTTAAATGGTGAAGTTTACAAAAACAACCCTCATACGATTGATGAATTAAAAACTAACATTACACGTGCGATATCAAGCATTAGTGAACAGACTTTAAGAAAAGTTGTTGCAAATGCCATTAAACGAATTCGTATCTGTATTGAAGTTGCAGGAAATCACTTCGAACATCTACTGTAAACATAAAACGTTAAATTCATTGCAATTTGCTATTCATTTGTAAAATAATAATTTAGATTAATTGATAATTTGTAAAGTACGGAAAATAAAAATATGCCGTAGATTGTGGTTTTTAACACAGGGTTGCATTATTAATTAATAATGCGTTATTAATAAAACACTCTGTAAAATGTAAAATACTTTATAGACAATGTTTTCAGAAATTACGTTCTTCATCTTTTTAACGGCTCAGCTTGCAGATGTGAACTGGCTGACTGGCTATCCCCACTTCAAAATTTAACGCGTTGCTGTGGAAACTGAGACGATTTATAACTGTAGGAACCGTTTTTGAGAAAATCGCACGAAGGTGAAAAATCACACGAGTAAGCTACTATTTCTAGTTGACCAATTTAATTGTAATTGTTGTTTTGTGTCCTGTAGTGGTATCTAACTTAAGTTCAAAGTTTCAACTTTGTATGCTATTCCGGTCTTGAAATATTTTGTTCACACACACGCACACCAATTGCTAAAAACATTTTTTTTTTTTGGGGGGGGTTGAGGGGGGATAAATCGACGATGTTTGACTTCATAATATAATGTTATATTGATGCTATAATAATGGAATTCCGCCTACCCCGTTATGTCATACCTAATGGCAGAGCTTTGTTGTTTGCTGATGATACTGTTTACTGAAGATGCAGTAACAGTTTACTGGTAGCTGCTCCAGAAGTAAATACACATGTTAACATAGTCAGTAGTACAGTTCTTGAATCAAATGTTATTAACAGTTAATGGGAAAAAGTATCAGTACTTGCAGTTCATAAATAAACATAACGTTAAAGAAAATAGAGAAGTTTCTCTATAAAAACCTTGGAGAAGTGGATGTATTTATTCGTAATAATAGTTAAGAGCATGTAGACACAGTAAAGTTCCTAGGAGTATCTCTACATAGATCTATGTCTTGGGACTTCTATTACCAATCAAGTTTGTAGTAAAAAATATCATTTGGGGTATTTTCCATAAAACAAATTGCCAGATTAAATGATAAAAAATTACTAATGGCAGCTTATCATGGCCACATTCTGTCTCATCTGTTATGGTATTTTAGTATGGGGTAATTCTAGCATGGGTTATATGAATAGGGTTTTTAAAATTGAAAACAAAGCTATTTGGTGTATGGTGGGAGCTAACCAGCTAACCTCATCCACACCACTATTTAACGAGCTTAAATTGCCCACAGTTCCCTCTATCTACATTTTTGAGGTGATTATGTATGTTAGGCAAAATAATGTTATGCAGAATTTCAATGTTCACAATCATAGCACGAGAAACAGAAATGATTATTATGTGGCTAATCACTCCTCAAAATTGTTTGAACAAAAATCTACTTATGCAGGGAGAAAATTCATGAATAAATTATCCCGATTTTTAAAATGTTGTGATAATTTGTATTCCTTTAAAAAGAATCTGAAAAATTACGTGATCGGAGAAACTTTTGATAGCGTACAAGAATTTTTTTCTTGATAGTAGTGATACATTGTGTGATTCTTATTATATGTATTTCAGGTGTTATAACTGAGATGTCCTCTACTCCTCATGAAGCCTCCAGGGCGCAAAAAACAGTTTATTATGGATAACGGATACATTTTAAAATTTTTATAAAATAAAATTTTGGTCATAAATTTATTAAAAATAAAATACATTCGTTTCCATCACACAAATTTTTTATTCTTAAGAATAACTACATAAATATTCGAATAGTGAAATAGATTATTCATTTGACTTAAGTAGTTTTTCATCGTGGTTCATGCTTTCATGGGCGAACATTTCAAAGTAAGGTTATGTTTACATTCGTACATGCTCTGTAGGTTGGTGGTTATTAATTCATTTGGTATAAAATATTAGTCGTATTTTTGGTAAATGAAGAAAATTTTCCGGTATTCTGAAATTGTTGGTGGGTTTCATTTTCTGGACGATGTAATAATAATTTGTTAATGTTGGCATAACCTATAACTACACCCACAGATTGAAAGATGATACTGTTAAAAATAAAACGTTTGTTTAACCAAATAATGGGTGGTTGGTGAAAATTAATATTATGGCAAATAGAATAGGAAGGTGCTCAGCTAACGTAAGAAGATTTTCAATTAGCAGTCGATCAGGCGTCGGCAGCTACGATTGGCCGAAAGGTAAGATTTTTTGTTCTTAAAAAACTAATTTGGGGGAAAATTCAACAAAATTGCCTTGTGGGGAATGTTTTGCTAGTGAATCATACACACCGTTATTAAATAATAATATGTTGGTAGCCCGGTATTAAACGTCGCTGACTAGGTTAAAAAAAAATGCAGTTAGTAGATTTTCTGGTAGAGTGACTAGCTTACTTTTAGGCCAAACAACATGCAGTAAAATGGACTTGCATATGCGTGTGGTAGAATATCTTTAGAATACGTTGTCACATGCCAGTCTAGTAAATTGCAAAGTGTGTTATGATCAATATAGCTTTTGAAGGTGTTTAAAATGTGTTTTAAGTTGTTACTCAAAAAATTCGAGGAAGGGATAAAAGATAATGGTTCACTAACATTTATTTCCCCCTACAGTCAAACAAGTTTAAGATTCTGACCACTTCATTATTTAAATTGGCTCTGTAACAAAATAACACAAAAACTTAAAAGGTCTTGTACATTAGAAAAATTACTGTTCTGAAAGAGTTGACTATTTCAATTTTATTCAGTTGTGAAAACAAAACAGTAACTTCACTATGTGGTTTACCTTGTTATAATATTGGCAAAGTGAATGGTAGAGTAGAATTGGCATGATGGTAGGGTTAATTTTAGTGACTGATTGATAGTTATTGCCACTGGTCCGACTTAACTCTATTCCACCAATTTTTTCTTTAGTACTCTGTTGTTGTTTAGGTCATCAGCCTGTAGGCTGGTTTGAACCTGTAGAGGTTTTACTAAGAGTAAAACGAAGAGTGAGGTGGTTTACTATTGCCACAACTCACTGAGTGGAAAACTACACTTATTACCATGCTGGGCCCTCTGAAAAGCACATATTTTCCACTCTGCAAAAGACACTTTCACTTCATTCACCACAGGGTCCAACTGTATAATGAAATTCATTACTTTCAGAGGAGATAACTCTGATTAATGTCATAGTACACATCTACCTCTTTTGTTCTTAAATGATTGAGTCATTTAATTGGCTGACCTTGTGATAAGAAACTGAACTATTTATTTTAGCCCTGCAACAAAAATTTGAATTTAGTACTCTACCATTGGCTGTTCCAACCATTTACATTACAAGAACAGATGGTAGAGTACTTCTTTGCCTTTTACTCTACTGATTACTAGTGATGGGAAATAAAGCTATTTTTTGATAATGAGTTACTAAAATAACAGCCTGCTTGATAACATGATTCTATAACACGTTATTAAAATAACACTGTTATTATCGTCCAGCCTACAATACGTTGTAGTATTAGGGAAAAGGAAACAACACATGCGGTTAAAAGTGAACTAAATTATTCACTAAAAGATACGTTTTTACTTTCTCTTGCCTATATGAATGTATAGGAAGGAAAGTATTATTTAATGTCGATTTTTCAAAATCAAGTTTTCACCGGATCTACATGTTTTCAGACCCCCTAAACCCAAAAAACATGTTTTTAGCGATTGGTCTTTGGATGTGTGTGTGTGAACAGAATATCTACAGAACAGAACTTTGTACGAACTTGAAACTTGAAACTTAAGTTACATACCACTACCGGACCCGACATGAACATTTTCATTAAAATCGGTCAACTTGAAGTAGGAGTTTATTCATGTAAATTTTCATTTTTTTGCGATTTTCTCAAAAACTGGTCCTACGTTTTTTTTTTTAAATCGCCTCAATTACTCAATTTTTTTATGCTTTACAACATAGGGTATGTTTGCTGATATTCTTGGTGAGGTTTCTCGTAAAAAATTTTTTAAGATTATGGCTTTAATATTCATTTTAGCGCAAAAATGTGTATTAAAAAATATGTTGAGAATTTTAAATCCTACAACTTTTATTTCAAACTTTTTTTTGAGATAGATTTTCATTTTGCGTCTTTCACTCGTGATTAAAATAAGGTTATGTTTTTTTGTTTATTTCTAATGTTAGGTTATATTGGTCATTATTTGCATTGGCAAGAGAAAGTTGTGTGTTTCACACCAGATTTTTTGATAACGAGTTACTAAAATAACAGCCTGCTTGATAACATGATTCTATAAACTGTTATTAAAATAACACTGTTATTGTCCAGCCTGCAATACAGTGTAGTAATGGGTTATAGGAAACAACACATGCAGTTAAAAGTGAACTAAATTATACCTAACAGGTAGATTTTTTTGTACAAAAAATCTGGTGTGAAACACTCACACAACTTTCTCTTGCCAATGCAAATAATTAACAATAAACCTAACATTATTAATAAAATATTAGAAATAAACAAAAAACTAACCTCAAAAATATAACCTTATTTTAATCATGAGTGAATGATGCAAAATGAAAATTAACCTCAGTTTCGCTTAGAAATACGGAAAATCACTCTTTCTCTCTAAACTAGGCTCTGTAGAGAAAAATGCTTTAAATAAAAGTTGTAGATCTTTTAATTTTCTATAAATTAAATTATATACACTTTTGTCGTAAAATGCATACTAAGGCCGAAATCTTAAAAAAATCAATTTTTCACACATTTTCATGAGAAAAAAAACAGAAAATCGCAAATTACCGCTAAACTAAGCGTTATACAAAAAATTGTTTGAAATAAAAGTTGTAGAATTTTTAATTCTCTACAACTTTTATTATATAAAGTTTTGCGCTAAAATGCATATTAAAGCTGTAATCTTAAAAAAACAACGTTTTTACATGAAAACAGCCTCACCCAGAAATTCAGCAAACATGACGCCTACCCTATCTTGTAGAGAATAAAAAATTTAGTAAACCAGGTGATTTAAAAAAAAATCGTAGGACCAGTTTTTGAGAAAATCGCAAAAAAGTGAAAAATTACACGAATAAACTACCACTTCCGGTTGACCGATTTTGATGAAAATGTTCGTGTCGAGTCCGGTAGTGGTACATAACTTAAGTTTCAAGTTCGTACGATGTTCCGTTCTTGAGATATTCTGTTCACACACAGACACACACACACACACACACACACAGACCAATCGCTAAAAACATGTTTGTGTGGGTTCAGGGGGTCTGAAAAGGTATAGATCCGGTGAAAACTCGATTTCTTAAAATCGACATGAAAACAATACTTTCCTTCCTATATATTCATATAGGCAAGAGAAAGTAAAAAAATCGCTGCACATCCATTTAACCCTTTATAGGGCAGTAATAGCCCTACGGGGAAAAATATAGGGCTACTTGTTGTAAAATGTTAAGTTTTGTTTTATAGGGACGTGAATAATGTATTTCTAGTGCCCCAGAACAGTAAGATATTTCTGTATTTAGTGGACAAACATAACAAAAATACTTATTTACCTTCAGAGAAAACTGATTTAAAAGAATTAAGGTCAAATTAGTGGAGTTAACCTCCTTCTTTACATTACAGTCAAAAAAAAAAAGTTTTATTGGTACAGAAAATGGTAGTCAAAACTAACCGTCCAGTGGCAATATCATGACTCATTAGATAGTTTGTTTTGAGTATTGACTTGATTTAATCCTGCCAACGCCTTCTTCATGGATGCATGGCTGATGACTTCTCGGTTCGTGTACAGGTGTACAGTGTATATATATTTATTCATAATAATAGTTTAGAGCATGTAGAAACAGTGAAGTTCCTGGGCGTATCTCTAGATAGATCTTTGTCTTGGCACTTCTATACCAATCAAGTTTGTAGTAAAATATCATCTGGAGTATTTGCACTAAAACAAATTGCCAGATTAAATGATAAAAAAATTACTAATGGCAGCTTATCATGGACTCATTCTGTCTCATATCTATGATGGTATCTTAGTATGGGGTAATTCTAGCATGGGTAATATGAATAGGGTTTTTAAAATTCAAAACAAAGCTATTAGGTGTATGGTGGGAGCTAACCTGCTAACCTCATCCACACCACTATTTAAGGAGCTTAAATTGCTTACAGTTCCCTCCCTCTACATTTTTGAGGTGATTATGTATGTTAGGCAAAATAATGTTATGCAGAATTTCAATGTTCACAATCACAACACGAGAAACAGGAATGATTATTATGTGGCTAATCACTCCACAAAATTGTTTGAACAAAAACCTACTTATGCAGGGAGAAAATTCATGAATAAATTACCCCAATCTTTTAAGTGTTGTGAGGATTTGAATTCCTTTAAAAAAATCTGAAAAATTACTTGATCGGTGAAACTTTTTATAGTGTACAAGAATTTCTTTCTTGATAGTAGTGGTACATTGTGTGATTCGTATATGTATTTCAGGTGTTATATCTGATGTCATGTTCTATACTCCTCCTGGAGTCTCCAGGGCGCAAAAAAAAAAAAAAAATATATATAATGCTTTTCACGGTTGATGAGGTATGCTGTCTGTTCCACACATTTAGACCAATCAGAACGTTTGCCAGCGTTGTCAGATTGTACCTGACAAACATTATGCGTGCATGCATCTAAGAGCTGCAGTAGTTCACTCGTATCTTGCATCTTGTACTGAACACATCGATTATAGAGCGCATTTGATTATATAGGTAAACTTTTGTCGTGAAAAGCATACTAAGGCCAAAATCTTAACAAAATCAATTTTTCACAAGTTTTCATGGGAAAAAAAAACAGATAATCGCTAATTACTGCTAAACTAAGCATTATACAAAAAAATGTTTGGAATAAAAGTTGTAGGATTTTAAATTCTCTACATTTTTTATTATATACATTTTTGCGCTAAAATGCTGTTTTTTTCTCTAATTCTTTATTTACAACTGTAAAGTTTTGCAACAAGCAAATGTGATGATTATGATAATAATGTAAATGACATGATAGGCGTGAGAGGGGTAGGGCCCCATTGGTGCCTCCCCAAGAATGAAATTTGTGTATCAAATTAGCAGGTCTACTCCTTAAATGCATATTAAATCTGTTATCTTAAAAAAACATTTTTTTTACTTGAAAACTTCCTCACCAAGAATTTCAGGAAACGAGGTGCCTACCTTATCTTGAAGAGCATAAAAAATTTAGTAAACCAGGCGATTTTTAAAAAAAATCGTAGGACCCATTTTGAGAAATTCGCAAAAAAGTGAAAAATTACATAAATAAACTACTACTTCTGGTTGACCAATTTTGATGAAAATATTCGTGTTGGGTCCAGTACTGGTATGTAACTTAAGTTTCAAGTTCGTACGATATTCCGTTCTTGAGATATTCTGTTCACACACACACACACACACAGACCAATCGCTAAAAACATGTTTTTTTGGGTTCAGGGGATCTGAAAACGTGTACATTCGGTGAAAACTTGATTTTTAAAAATCGACATGAAAACAGTACTTTCCTTCCTATATATTTATGTATATGGGCAAGAGAAAGTAAAAAGCAACCAAAAATAAGGTGATAAATTTCCTTTATACTGTTATATTAATGCATTGGCTAGGTGCATTTCTAAAATATTTATTTGTGATATTTACTTATACTTAAATGGATGTGCAGCGATTTTTAAATATTTATATTTATTTGTATTTCAGATAGACTGAAAGCTTTTCCAAATGTTTACAATTCAGCAAATGTGGAGAATGGATGGTACGAATGGTGGGAGAAAAATAATTTCTTCAAACCTTCAACAAGCAGCGACTCAACAAAATGTCAGCCAACTGCTCTATCAAAGAAAGATGACGAGAAATTTTCGTTGATACTTCCACCACCAAATGTGACGGGAACTTTACATTTGGGCCATGCATTGACTATTACTGTTCAAGATATTGTTACCAGATGGTAATTGCTTACTTATTACCTTTTTATTACTTTCTCTTGCCTATATGAATAGACAGGAAGGAAAGTATTGTTTTCATGTCGATTTTAAGAAATCGAGTTTTCACCGGATCTATACGTTTTCAGACACCCTGAACCCGCACAAACATGTTTTTAGCGATTGGTCTGTGTGTGTGTCTGTGTGTCTGTGTGTGTGTGTGTGAACAGAATATCTCAAGAACGGAACATCGTACGAACTTGAAACTTGAAACTTAAGTTACATACCACTACCGGACTCGACACGAACATTTTCATCAAAATTGGTCAACCGGAAGTGGGAGTTTATTCGTATAATTTTTCACTTTTTTGCAATTTTCTCAAAAACTGGTCCTACGATATTTTTAAAATCGTCTGGTTTACTCAATTTTGTATTCTCTACAAGATAGGGTAGGCGTCATGTTTGCTGAAATTCTGGGTGAGGCTGTTTTCACGTAAAACATAGTTTTTTTAAGATTACGGCTTTAATATGCATTTTAGCGCAACAATTTATATAATAAAAGTTGTAGAGAATTTAAAAACCTACAACTTTTATTTCAAACATTTTTTTGTATAACGCTTAGTTTAGCGGTAATTTGCGATTTTCTGTTTTTTTCTCACGAAAATGTGTGAAAAATTCATTTTTTTAAGATTTCGGCCTTAGTATGCATTTTACGACAAAAGTGTATATAATTAAATTTATAGAATATTAAAAGATCTACAACTTTTATTTAGAGCATTTTTCTCTACAGAGCCTAGTTTAGAGAGAAAGAGTGATTTTCCGTATTTCTAAGCCAAACTGAGTACGATTTTCATTTTGCGTCTTTCACTCATGATTAAAATAAGGTTATGTTTTTGAGGTTAGTTTCTTTGGTTATTTCTAATGTTTTATTACTAATGTTAGGTTTATTGTTAACTATTTGCACTGGCAAGAGAAAGTTGTGTGAGTGTTTCACACCAGATTTTTCTTTTGTTTTTAGCGTCTGACTGTTCTACAATTACTGCTAATGCAGGCGGTGAAGGATGAAATGATTTTTGTAACGTATGAAAATATGCTGTGCCTGAATGGGATTCAAACCCAAGACCGCATGATGAGAGGCGAGCACGTTACCAACTACGCCAATGCGGCCGGCTTTGGCCACATAATTACTTATTACTGTTCAGCGATTATTATTGTTGTTGTTTAGGTGATCAGCCTGTAGGCTGGTTTGAACCCGTAGAGGTTTTACTAAGTAAAACGAGGAATGAGGTGGTTTACCAATGCCACAACTCACTGAGTGGAAAAGTACGCTTATCAGCAAGCCGGGCCCTCTGAAAAGCACATATTTTCCACTCTGCAAATGATACCTTCACTTCATTCACCACAGGGTCTGGTTGTATAATGAAATTCATTACTTTCAGAGAAGATAACTCTGATTAGTGTCACAGTACCCCTCTACCTCTTCTGTTCTTAAATGATTCAGTCATTTCATTGGCTGACCATGTGATAAGGAACATCACATAACATAACTATTTATTTTAGCCCTGCAACTAACAGATTGAGTGTAAATAATTTGACACTCCGCCTGTCTGTTATGGGCAGATTTTAGATCTATTACTTCTTTAATTACAGTTCATACACAGTAGGCTTACATTAATTGAAATTAGGATTTTTTTTTTATAAAGTTCAACCATCTAAATAATTGCATTATCAGTAACTTGTGTTTTATTCTTGTGAAATTGTTCCAGGCACAGAATGAGAGGATTTGAAGCAGTTTGGGTGCCAGGTGTCGATCATGCGGGCATTGCGACGCAAGTCGTTGTCGAAAAACAGTTGAGAAAAGAGCGAAATATATCTCGTCAAGATATTGGAAGGGAACGATTCGTAAATGAAGTTTGGAAATGGAAAAACGAGAAAGGAGATGTTATTACTAAACAACTGCGCACACTTGGCGCATCATTCGACTGGTCCAAAGAATTTTTTACTATGGATGATGTAAGAAGTGTATTCTGTATTTTTACTTTCTCTTGCCTATATAAATATATAGGAAAGAAAGTATTGTTTTCATGTTTATTTTTTGAAATAGTGTTTTCACCGGATCTACACGTAAACAGACCCCCTGAATTCAAAAAACATGTTTTTAGCGATTGGTCTGTGCGTGTGTGTGTGTGTGTGTGTGTGTGTGTGCGCGTGCGTGCGTGTGTGTGTGTGTGTGTGTATGTGTGCGCGCGCGCGTGTGTGTGTGTGTGTGTGTGTGTGTGTGTGCGTGCGTGAACAGAATATCTCAAGAACAGAACATAGTACAAACTTGAAACTGAAGTTACATACCACTAATGTACCCGACACGAACATTTTCATCAAAATTGGTCAACCGGAAGTAGAAGTTTGTTCGTGTAATTTTTCACTTTTTGCGATTTTCTCAAAGACTGGTCCTACGATTTTTTTAAAAATCGCG
Organism: Catonia carolina; assembly: GCA_035578175.1. Classification (NCBI taxonomy): domain Eukaryota; kingdom Metazoa; phylum Arthropoda; class Insecta; order Hemiptera; family Achilidae; genus Catonia; species Catonia carolina. Next base: position 2,190,540 of record JAQMRL010000002.1, on the reverse strand, counting down.
TGGGTTACTGAATTTTTTATGCTTTACAAGATAGGTAGGACGTCATGTTTGCTGAAATTCTTGGTGATGCTGTTTTCACGTAAAAAAATTGTTTTTTTAAGATTTCGGCTTTAATATGAATTTAAACGCAAAAATTTACATAATAAAAGGTGTAGAAAATTTAAAATCCTACAACTTTTATTTCAACATTTTTTTTGTAAATTTTTTGTCCCCCAATCGGTATGTTGGCATCAGTGTACTCAAGGCCAACTACCTGAGACAGTTAAAATGTTCCAGTCAAGCATTAGTGTGGTGACAGCAGTCGTTTCGTTATATTGTGTCAGCAATGGTTTTTTCCCAAGGAAGAACGCGTGTTTATTGTATAGTCTTACATAGTGAGTAAATCTTACAAATGTGGGCATGATAAGGTTCAGTTGAAATTTCCCCGTTCTGCCTTTCTGAATAAATTGTCAATATTGCATTTGATAAAAGAATTCTGTAGAACTGAGGGTGTACTTGATGAGAAACCACCTCGCCAGCCAACAAAGTTAACCGCAGAAGTTCTCAAAGATTTGAAAAATCGTTTGACTCTTATCACCTAAAAAATGTCTTAGAAGATTATCGTCACAACCTGGGCTAACATTAACTACTGTTTTCAGAGCTACGAAAAGTTACATTTGCGTCCTTATCGCGTTAACGTAACTCATGAACTGAAAGCTACAGACCATCAGAAACAATTACTTCCGCGGTTAACTTTGTTGGCCGGCGAGGTGGTTTCTCATCAAGTACACTCCCAGTTCTACGGATTTATTTATCCAACGCAATATTGACAATTTATTCAGAATGGCAGAACGGGGAAGTTTCAACTGAAACTTATCTTGCACACATTTGTAAGATTTACTCGCTATGTAAGTCTCTACAATAAACACGCGTTCTTCCTTGGAAAAAACCATTGCTGACACAATGTAACGAAACAACTGCTGTCACCACACTAATGCTTGACTGGAACATTTTAACTGTCTCAGTTAGTTGGCCTTAAATACACTGTTGCCAACATACAGATTGAGGGAGAGAAAATTTACCGATGTATTACTTCTATTTTCTTATAATCAGGGTTGCGTCCTTAATAAAACACCCGGTTCTTCCTTGGAAAAAACAATTGCTGACACAATATTACAAAACGACTGCTGTCGCCACACTAATGCTTGACTGGAACATTTTAACTGTCTTAGGTAGTTGGCCTTGAGTACATACCGATTGGGGGAGAGAAAATTTACCGATGTATTACTTCTATCTTCTTATAATCAGGGTTGCGTCCTTAATAAAACACCCGGTTCTTCCTTGGAAAAAACAATTGCTGACACAATATTACGAAACGACTGCTGTCGCCACACTAATGCTTGACTGGAACATTTTAACTGTCTTAGGTAGTTGGCCTTGAGTACATACCGATTGGGGGAGAGAAAATTTACCGATTTATTATTTCTATCTTCTTATAATCAAGGTTGCGTCCTGAATAAAACACCTGTTACTAGGGATGTTTGCCGTAGTTATTGTTAAGAAGAGAGTTTATTTTTGTTGTTTGTGTGACAGGATCGTACGAAAGCAGTGAATGAAGCGATGGTGCGTCTCTGGGATTCCGGTTTGTTGTTTCGTGAACCGGCTCTTGTGAATTGGTGTTGTTGCCTGCAGTCGGCTATATCAGATATAGAAGTTGATGAAAGAGAGATCTCAGGTCCTACTGATATCGAAGTGCCTGGATATACACAGCCGGTTCAGTTTGGATTACTCACCGATTTCGCTTACAAACTCATCAATTCAGGTTTGTATCTTTTGTCTATTCTTTTTTACCGACCTTCGGGCCAGCCCAGTCAGTCACCTGTTAACCCCTTAAAGGTCGATTTTTTTTAAACCCAATTTAATGTTATTTTGCTTTATTTTTTCCCACCGAATAATTATTTTTATTACTTTTTATTATTTATTTATTTTATTATTTATGTATTATTTATTTTATTTATTTTTACTTTCTCTTGCCTATATGTTAATATAGGAAAGGAAAGTATTGTTTTCATGTCAATTATTCTAAATCGAGTTTTTACCAGATCTATACGTTTTCAGACCCCCTGAACCCAAAAATACATGTTTTTTAGTGATTCGTCTGTTTATGTATGTGTGAATATCTCAAGAACGGAACATCGTACTATGTTAAAACTTGAAACTTAAGTTACATACCCTCTACCGGACCCGACACAAACATTTTCATCAAAATTGGTCAACCGGAAGTAGTTTATTCGTGTAATTTTTCACTTTTTTGCAATTTTCTCAAAAACAGTTTCTACGATTTTTTTAAAAATCGCCTGGTTTACTAAAATGTTTATGCTCTACAAGATAGGGTAGGACGTCATGTATGCTTAAATTCTTGGTGAGGCTGTTTAATGTTTTTTTTAAGATTACGGCTTTAATATGCATTTTAACGCAAAAATTTATATTAAAAACTGTAGATAATTTAAAATCCTACAACTTTTATTTTGAACATTTTGTTGCATAATGCTTAGTTTAGCGGTAATTAGCAATTTTCTGTTTTTTCCTCACGAAAATGTGTGAAAAATTGATTTTTTTAAGATTTCGGCCTTTTTTGTTATGACAAAAAGTGTATATAATCAAATTTATAAGAAATTAAAAGATCTACAACTTTTATTTCAAGCGTTTTTCTCTACAGAGCCTAGTTTAGCATGAAAGAGTGATTTTCCGTATTTTTAAGCCAAATGAGGTTGATTTTCATTTTGCGTCTTTCACTCATGATTAAAATAAGTTTATGTTTATTGAGGTTAGTGTTTTGTTTATTTCTAATGTTTTATTACTAATGTTAGGTTTATTGTTAATTATTTGCATTGGCAAGAGAAATATGTGTGAGTGTTTCACACCAGATTTCTTTAATCAGAAATAAAATAATTATAATTATTCTACAGTTGAGCCGTTCTTAGTTTGCTCCTACTGTCAACAAACAAAAGCCACCTACTACAGGGTGCACGCTAGAGTCTACGACTTTACGGATGTCGTATTCCTATTAAGTTAATTATTTTTTTAAATTTTAAGTACTTAAAGTACTAAAAACATCAGTCATGATATGAGTAGGCCTAACAATTTCATTTATAAAAATACTTTTAAAAGTATTATGTATTTAAATACTTTAGAAAGTATTTTGTTGTTACTTTTTAATCAGCATGTACACATTTTTATATAATGCGCATGCTCAGTGACGTCATTATTTGTTTACATTAGGAGCAAACTAAGAGAGGCTGGACTATAAACAGTTGTGTATGAATAAATTCCAGATGAAGAAGTGGTGGTTTCCACGACCAGATTGGAGACAATGATGGGAGATGTGGCTGTAGCTGTTCACCCAGAAGATCCTAGGTACCGCAGTCTGCATGGCGCTACATTGTGGCATCCGCTACGGCATATTCCTATTCCGCTGATATGTGATAAAGATGTCGACAAGGACTTTGCTACTGGTATGTTTTCTCCATTACTGTTGTTGTTTATGTCATCAACCGAAAGGCTGTTTTGAACTTCTAGATGCTTTACTTAGTAAAACAGCAGTGAGAAGATTTACCAATGCTTTCCTCACTCAGTGGAAAAGTACGCGTATAGTCGTGAGAAAAGGAGAAAGGAATTCCCCTTCCACTCCACATCACGTGTAATACTAGCCGAACCGCATAACAACGGCAGCTTCAACGCCTCTACTACTCTGCCTAATATTAATAATAATAATAATAATGTGAATTTATTTTAAACAGAACTATTACAAATACATTCAAGATAAGAGAAAAACAACAATACAAAAAGATAGATACCAAATTCACTTACGGACTTGACCAACTGGTCGTCAGCCGGATTGATAAGATAAAAATTAAAATTAATTTAACACGTTGACTGCTATGTGACCCAAATATGTGTCACAATTGTCTTTGAAAATGGGCCACGTGCATCAAAAATGAGTCACAGTACATGAATTATTTTTGAGTCGTGTAATGTGGTTTGAAAAGCTACGGCTTCAGAATGACAATGTACACTTAAACTTTTCAAATAGTTGGCCTTTTTCAAATAATAGGATATTGCGTATGTGGGTAGTTTACCTTGTTGTCCTGTATTAGAATGCTGCTATTATTTGTAATTTTATTATTTCTTTTGCTTATTTTTGTTAATTGAAATAGTCTAAAACTTTGTAACTTAACCCAGTTTTTATTACATTTTTTTATTGTGACACAAAAAGGGATCATATGGCTCTGAAATGTAGAATCATTCCAACAGGCAATGTTACCCAAAAGTTTACAACTTTATTTTACAAAAAAAAAAATAGTTGTTATTAAATAAATTAAATAAAGTAAGAAGAAAAATGAATAAAATGTGAAAAAAGTACGATGGCCCAGCTGTAAGTGTCACAAAATTTAGTGTGGCAGTCAACGTGTTAATAATACAATATGCAATAGGGAACAATATTATTATAGTAGCTTATAAACAGATAATAACATAACTCTTTAAACTTAAACAATTTTTTCATTATTATAAAATAAAACAAAGTATGTTATGCACAATGCAGCCTCTCTTTATGTACAATTATACCCATCCATCACATACAAATTTAACAACACATACTCACGCACTTTCATGCCCACTCACACATGTAACTCTCAGTAACTCCATTTTTGAATTTAACTGTTGTACTCGATAATCAACTCGTACCTGTATCTCCAAGCTTCTCTCACGTAACCTTCCAAGCACTTCCAATCCTTTCCATTTAAAAATTCAATGACATAATCGTTATTCAATACGGTCATTCCAAACCACACTTTTCGAATTTCTGCCAGTACCGAACATCTACCAAGAAAATGAAAAAAATATCTTCATTCTCCCTACTATTACATAATGAGCAGATCAAGTTATTTTGCTCCCTACCTGGACGATGGTTCAGCTGATATAAAGACCCCCCCCCTTATCTTAATAATAGTTGTCATAAAACTTTGTTTATTACAATCATTAATATAGCTTTTACTCTCACTATCAGTTCTTAATAAAGCATAAGCAGAATGATACTGAGACCGCTGTAATCTATCCAGCCACTTATCTCTGCCTAATATTATTAGCTACTATTATAAGAAATGAAAACCACACTTACAGTTAACTTAATTTATTTACATTTATACAATCGGACATAAATTAAAAAGTAAGTAAGGAAAAGTACTTTTTGAAATCCCTGTTGCCTGTAAGACACGCACCATAACAGCGCACTTTCTATCATTCAGTGATACATCACAGGTCCCTCTTTGACTACGCAAAACTTGACGTTTTTTGCCGACTTTATTTTTTTCTCCTATTTTCACTCATTTTATATGAACTCAGAACTGAACTGAATCAACAAAAAAGTAAACAGCTTTGAATTATATAAGACACTACATTAGAAATTAAAATAGCAATATAGCAATAATAACAATAAATAGCAATATAGTAAACGATCAACTACTGTATACTGTACTGCTTTTACGCCGGTCCGTCGTTTATGTTTTACTCGCTGTTGGCGCTGTGAGGTGGTTGCCGCTGCCAATAGATAGCGCAGCGGTCACACCTCTCACAGTGGCAGGATCTATATGGGGTAACGGCGAATGCAATAGTTGAAGGTGACAAGCAGTATCGATTTAATCACTATCGAAGGTCGATACGGAAGAATTGCCGCTCAACTTTGAGTCTTTTCTTTCTGCTCCTTACATCTCCCTTCCCTGACCCTCGCTTCACCAGCGACTGCTTCTTTTCGGAGGCAGCGGTGAAAGGTGTTCGCTGCGGCGGCGACTGCTCCTATTCGATTAGGCAACCCTGCTTTGCTGCACCAGCGACTGCTCCTCTTTGAGGTAGCGGCGAAGGCTTCCCCCACCAATTTTCTTTATTTTTGAACTGCGCCGCCGGATGCTCTGCCGCTCCGGCCGGTCCTATGACAGCTCTACAGGTTGTGCTACTACAAACTGGTGGCAACAAACTAATTAATCACTTCAATACGCTAAGATTAGAACTCAACTAAAAAATTGTCAAGTGTAAACGCACTACTCACACACACCCCTCTCCTTGTTAAACGGACTTTTCCATACAGACTACTCCCACTAGTTTAGACTGACCCAAGACACACTGTGACTTCACTGTTTCCTTTGACAGAATATTTTCACTATACCAGCATGCCAGTCCCTCTGAAAATCAGAAGCTACCACCCCCAGTGCTAGCACTGTATAGCGGCCGAAACACTAACGATGAACCATCGTTAGTAGGCCTATATAATCTAGATATGTTTAAATTTGGTTACGAAAACATTCCCCTGAAATGTATATGATTTTTATAAAAATGTTTAACTTTTTGTTTTTAGGTGCTGTGAAAATCACACCGGCCCACGATGCGACTGATCTAAGAATAGCGAAAAGACACGGTTTACCTATCATATCTGTTATCAATGAAGATGGCGTTCTAAATGATTTTTTACATTCTCCTTTCTCTGTAAGTTTTCTATTGATCAAGATATTTAATTGTCACTAAGGGCGGAGTATACCCTAGAAAAAAACTTTTCCCTTTTTTAAGTTACAGAGTCATGCTTTTGCACATATATTCTACGTGAAATTAGTAAACTTTTTTTAAAAAAAAATGTGTAAATATTTCTTCTACAACCCTTATAATTGGGGTTCAGGATGAAATTTTACACATTTTTTATTACATTGTATCTTCCTTATTTATTTACCGATTAACTTAAATCTGGTATTAAATGAAAGAGAATGCTTTGAACTACAAACTGTAGGATTTATTTGCAAATATACAGAATAATAGATTTTTAACAAATTATTAACTTTATTGTTAACAAACGTAACGTTAAATAAATTTTATAAAATCGCATACACATGTAATAATAAAAAACTACTGTCCACAAATATAATAAAAAATAATATAAATGAAAATATACTAAGCAATAAAAAGGGTGTGTATAAAATAGATTGTGGTAATGAGGATTGTAAAAAATTTACATTGGTATAACTAGTCGTTATTTTCAAGTGAGGTATAATGAACATAAAAAAGCACTGAAATGTGACTATGTTATAAATTTAACTATACCAATCATATAAAAGAGGAAAAACATAAATTTGGTGAAACATTTTAATATAATAGAACAATGTAATAAAGAAAATAATAATAAAAATTGAAAAATATGAGATGTTGCATGTTTATAAATATTTAAAAGAGCAAAAGCAGGACATTTTGAACGAACAGGTCAAATTTAGGAATGATGAAGTGCTATTGATTGTTGCTGCTATCTACAGTAAATATGAGAAGGGATAAATTAGAGGAAATTAATTTTAAATCAGTTTTATACAAGTGACTGAAGATGTATCATCTATTATATAAAAGGACAACTGTGTCCAGGGTGATTCATTTATAGATCAACGCACAGCCGAAACTACTGACGCTACAGACTTGAAATTTGGATATTAGCTTTCTTATGTTGTGTAAGCGCGCACTAAGAAAGGATTTTTCAAAATTTTGATTTTAAAGGGCAGAAATAGCAAAAATTCCCCCCACTGATGCGAGGATAAAGAATCAACGCGAAGCGCTACGCTTACTGCTGGTTCTCCCACACACATTTACCCCCTCCATAGGCATATTCCATAGCATACCAGTACTGCATCTCTAGGCTTGCGGAACGTCGTAGCCTCTTTTTCTCTTTACAAAAATTACAAATTAAAATTTACATTTTATTGATTAATCATCAATTTTATTACGAATAGTAGGCCTAACCACCAAAACAAAAAATTACAAATTTACATATTCAAAATTAAATGATTTTTATAAAAATTTTCAATTATTTCCGTTTTATTGATTAAATAAATTTGATTGCAAATCTATTATGTAAAATCCTAATAAAGGATTTTGCAAAATTTTGATTTTAAAGAGTAGAAATCGCAAAAATTTCGTCCCATAAGAAATACACATAGGTAGCCTATACTTATATTTATAAGATTCGTTCAAAAACAGTAACAGTCGGTCTACACCGGATGTTAAAACTCGCATTATATCCTTAATCGCATTCTTATCGTACGTAAATAGTAGATCAATTACAAAACTATAGCTATTTTCCCAGAAGTTGAATTGACTTTAACAACAATTTTAATCTATGTTTTACTTTTGTCACTCCGGATGTTGTACTGTACGTAGTGTTTGATCTTTTGACCTAACACTGGATTAATATTTTAATCAGAATTAATGTAATTAGTATAATAAGTGATATGTTTTTTATGCTTTATAATATTGTTACTTATTATTCAAGTTACGAATCTCATTGCTTAGATCACATAATGTATTTGACTGACATTGTAAAAAAGTTTTTTTGCAACCGAACAATTAAAATTTAATTTTAAAAAAATGTGTCTCAACCAATTCAGTAAAATGCATACGGGAAAGTTATTTTCTTAAATCTAACTTAAATTAAAATAAAACAACAGGTATTTACGTAAATTCAGGCAGTATAGGCCTACTATTATAATCCTTCTCTTTTTCATTTTTTCACCATAAGGGTCGATTCACACACATCCGTCCACGCGACGTCTTAGTTCCGTCATTCCGAGAAGTGTCAGTCACAGAAAAAAAATTTTTCTTGAAAATTAATGACATTGTCTACACTGAGCATCGGCACCGTCCCGAATTCGGCGCGTCAGTCTTGTCGCCGTCACCGAACCGTCAAAACGATATTTTTTCTCGACGATATTTTGTTTTTTACGGACGAGTTTATCTCTATGTAAAATGACAATGGAGTTTGATGGAAGGAAAACTGACGTACGTGTGTGAATACTGTCATCATTTTTGACTTCGAGTGGCCGTGCCGGTTCCTTTACGGAACGGTGATGTGACATGTCTGTGAATTGTTCTTTATACGTAATTCCAAAAAAAATTATATTTGTGAATTAAGTTATTTACAAATTAAAATACAGAATCATAGACTTAAAGTTGCATGGGCGAAGCCACGACGGGTCGCTATCTATTATATAAAAAGAGATGTCCTGATTTATAGATCAACTTAAGTTTTCTAAGAAAGGAAAGTTGTCGCTAAGAAAGGATTTTGCAAAATTTTTATTTTAAATGGTAGAATTCGCAAAAATACCTTCCCATAAAAAATACAGAGAGTATACTTAAACAGCCGATTCTTTATTTACGTTTGCGTGGGCGAAGCCACGCGGGACCCGCTAGTCTTCTATAGATTTTAAATAAAGAAAAAACAAAATTTTTTAGTTTCAATTATGTTATTTACTCTGATGATGGTGGATCCACCGAAACACGGATGTAAGTAAAGATAAAAGTTAACGCAGTTTAAAAAGAAGGTTAGTGAAATTTATTATATAAAATAGAATTCTTTCTTAAACAGAAAGACTCAGCCCCACTGGATCAGGGAAGTTACGGAGGACATGAACGGACTCCAAATCTCACTTGAGGACCTCAAAACAAAATCCGGAAATTACAACAGGCTGAAGACCACAAGACTTGAACAGCAGAAACCGACGAAATGACAGAAGGTTGTGTATTCTGACAAGGAACGGCAGAGAAGATCGGATGGATTGAAGGAATACTGGAGAAAGTTGAAGGAGGGAAACATCAGGAAAGGACTCCAAAAACTGAAAAATTAAAATGGTTTTTTTTTAGGTTGATGAACTTATGAAGTCCTATGTGGCTTAAACAAAAAAAAAAAAAAAAAAATTGAATTCTACTAAATGCAGTATGTTTCATTCAACACACAATCTGTTATTCCAATCCATATTCACTCGGTGACCGAGATGTCTGAAGCTGTCTACTGCTTCCAAAATGATGTCTTAAGTTTTAATATTAGCTGTCCTACCCAGTTGTTTACCGATCACAAGGATCTTCCGTTTATTGGTGTTTATATTAAGACCCAACTGTTGAAATTTTTCTACAACCCTTCTTCTTAGCATGTCTATCTGCGTCGGATTTTGGGGATCATGATGACTAATACAACCCCATTGGCCACTATACAGAACCAGTGTGCAGAGCTTTGCCCAAACCAACCCTGAAATTGGCAAGCCAGGGGGTCTCTTTCGTTCTATCCATCCGCCCAAGCCAACCCTCAAATTGGCAATCCAGGGGGTCTCTTTCGTTCTATCCATCCACCCGAACCAACCCTCAAATTGCCAAGCCAGGGGTCTCTTTCGTTCTATCCATCCGCCCGAACCAACCCTCAAATTGGCAAGCCAGATGGTCTCTTTCGTTCTATCCATCCGCCCGAACCAACCCTCAAATTGCCAAGCCAAGGGTTCTCTTTCGTTCTATCCATCCGCCCGAACCAACCCTCAAATTGCCAAGCCAGGGGGTCTCTTTCGTTCTATCCATCCGCCCGAACCAACCCTCTAATTGGCAAACCACGGGGTCTCTTTCGTTCTATCCATCCGCCCGAACCAACCCTCAAATTGGCAAGCCAGGGGGTCTCTTTCGTTCTATCCATCCGCCCGAACCAACCCTCAAATTGCCAAGCCAGGGGGTCTCTTTCGTTCTATCCATCCGCCCGAACCAACCCTCTAATTGGCAAGCCAGATGGTCTCTTTCGTTCTATCCATCCGCCCGAACCAACCCTCAAATTGGCAAGCCAGGGGGTCTCTTTCGTTCTATCCATCCGCCCGAACCAACCCTCAAATTGCCAAGCCAGGGGTCTCTTTCGTTCTATCCATTCGCCCGAACCAACCCTCAAATTGCCAAGCCAGGGGGTCTCTTTCGTTCTATCCATCCGCCCGAACCAACCCTCAAATTGCCAAGCCAGGGGGTCTCTTTCGTTCTATCCATCCGCCCGAACCAACCCTCAAATTGCCAAGCCAGGGGGTCTCTTTCGTTCTATCCATCCGCCCGAACCAACCCTCAAATTGCCAAGCCAGGGGGTCTCTTTCGTTCTATCCATCCGCCCGAACCAACCCTCAAATTGCCAAGCCAGGGGGTCTCTTTCGTTCTATCCATCCGCCCGAACCAACCCTCAAATTGCCAAGCCAGGGGGTCTCTTTCGTTCTATCCATCCGCCCGAACCAACCCTCAAATTGCCAAGCCAGGGGGTCTCTTTCGTTCTATCCATCCGCCCGAACCAACCCTCAAATTGCCAAGCCAGGGGGTCTCTTTCGTTCTATCCATCCGCCCGAACCAACCCTCTAATTGGCAAACCACGGGGTCTCTTTCGTTCTATCCATCCGCCCGAACCAACCCTCAAATTGCCAAGCCAGGGGGTCTCTTTCGTTCTATCCATCCGCCCGAACCAACCCTCAAATTGGCAAGCCAGGAGTCTCTTTCGTTCTATCCATCCGCCCGAACCAACCCTCAAATTGGCAAGCCAGGGGTCTCTTTCGTTCTATCCATTCGTGCGCTGCACTGTGTATATAATAATATATAATATTAAACAAATATTGTGTACTATTTGATACAAAGGGGTTCATGACAAGCCTACTGAGTTAAGCGGAGCGGGAAAAAATTGTCAGTTAGTGATGAATTTATCGTTGTGTTTGACTTTTTAATTTTTAATTTTGTGTTATATTTGATTCAATGGGGTTCATGACAAGCCTACTGAAGTAAGCAGTAGCAGAAACAATTTTTTGGTGGTAAGTGATGAATTTATCATTGGTGATAAACTTTCAGTTTATCAGTTTTATCTTGACATGTCCTATACTCCCTTTGGAGTCTCCTGGATGCAAAAAAAGAAAAACTATTTCAAACATGTCTTCATTTCTCATGACGTGTCCGAGACACTGACGTTTACAACACTTGAGAGTGTTAATCACCTCAGGACCTCTGTAGGACTCCTCTCCTCTGGAGGACTTTGATGTTTAAGGTGACCTTCCTTGTCCACGATTTTCCCAAAATCCGTCTGCACAGCTAGAGCTCAAAAACTCTTGAGTCTGGTAGTCTGCAACCCTATTATTAAATTATTTTTAATGGCTACGCCTTATTTTGTGTTTGTTGCTGATGCAGGGTATGAAAAGGTTTGACGCAAGAAATGCAATACTTCAAGAACTGAAAGATCAAGATTTATTTAGAGGACATAAACCTCACGAATACAAATTGCCGGTATGCAGTCGCAGCGGAGACGTCATTGAATATATTTTAAAACCTCAATGGTATGTTATTGCTTGTTGATTTTTTTTTGCAATATCTTTTCACTAGGTATCTATATATATTTTTTCTTTCTCTTGCCTATATGAATATATAGGAAGGAAAGTATTGTTTTCATGTCGATTTTAAGAAATCGAGTTTTCACCGGATCTACACGTTTTCAGACCCCTTGAACCCTAAAAAGATGTTTTTAGCGATTGGTCTATGTGTGTGTGTGTGTGTGTGTGTGTGTGTGTGTGTGAACAAAATATCTCAAGAACGGAACATCGTACGAACTTGAAACTTAAATTACGTACCACTACCGGTCTGGACACAAACATTTTCATCAAAATCGGTCAACCGGAAGTAAGTGTTTATTCGTAACATTTTTCACTTTTTTGCGATATTCTCAAAAACTGGTCCTATGATTTTTTTAAAATACGCCTTATGTACTAAATTTATTATGCTCTACAAGATAGGGTAGGCGCCATGTTAGCTGAAATTTTTAGTAAGGCTGTTTTCACGTAAAAAAATTGTTTTTTTAAGATTATGGCTTTAATATGCATTTTAGCGGAAAAATTTATATAATAAAAAATGTAGAGAATTTAAAATTCTACAACTTTTATTTCCAAAATTTTTTTGTATAACGCTTAGTTTAGTGATAATTAGCGATTTTCTGTTTTTTCTCACGAAAACGTGTTGTTTTAAGATTTCGTCCTTAGTATGCATTTTACAACAAAAGTGTATATAATCAAATTTATAGGAAATTAAACATTCTACAACTTTTGTTTAGAGTGTTTTTCTCTACAGAGCCTAGTTTAGCGTGAAAGTGTGATTTTCCGTATTTTTAAGGCAAACTGAGGTTGATTTTCATATTGTGTCTTTCACTCATGATTAAAATTAGGTTACGTTTTTTTGAGGTTAGTTTTTTGGTTTATTTCTAATGTTTTATTACTAATGTTAGGTTATATTGGTAATTATTTGCATTGGCAAGAGGAAGTTGTGTGAGTGTTTCAAACCAGATTTTTTTTCTTTTATTTGTTTATCGGAAATTGTATAATATTTATTGACAACCATCCAATCTGATTGATGCTTTTCACTGCAGTTTTGAATTGATTCAACATGAATTTATTTTTATTTTTTGAACAGGAACCTCCAGTAGAGTTTGTTTGACCTCTAGGAAGCTTGTACTAGGTAAAACGAGTAGTGAAGTGGTTTACCATTGACTTCCTCACAGAGAGAAAAGTATGCTCATCAGTGTATCAGGCCCTCTGAAAAGCATCTACTTTCCACCCTGTAAATGACACCTTCACTTCATTAACCCAGGGTCTACCTGTATAATGATAATGAAATTCATTACTCTAAGGAGATAACTCTGATTAGTGTCTCTTACACGTGTACCTCTTGTGTTGTTAAATGGTTCAGTCATATTATTGGTTGACCATGTGATAAGAGAGAGTGAGAACTATTTTTTGTAGCCCTGGAACTAGCAGATTGAGTGAAAAAAATATAACACTCCACTTGTCTGTTATGGGCATTTTGTCTAAGTATAGATGTATAGATAAGTTATGAAAAATTTTGTTTGTTTTTATTTTAACAGGTTCATTGATTGCAAAGTTATGTCAAAGAGAGCAGCAGCTGCCGTGAAAAATGGCGATCTTCAAATTTTTCCAGAAAGTTACAGCAAAATATGGCTTTCTTGGTTGGAAAATATCAGGTATTTTTTTTTTTTTTAGCTTGTTTGACCTCAATGGATCACTCTAGTCAACTTTCTGGTTCGCTTCCCATGTACTTCATTGGCTCGCCATTTTTGCCAATACCTCCTCATGTTTTCAGATCTTGCTTTTCGTTGTTCGTCAGTTACCTGCACAACTCTAGCCAACTTGTCCACATTAAAACATTTTGCATTCAGAAACGCCCTTATCTTTGGTTGTCGCATCTTCAATCCTCAGTCCAACTTCGTCAAGATCCTCTTTAATTGCTGAGATGTATCTTCCACCAGATTTCACACTGATTCCTCTGGTTATAAGTTGTTTTAATAACCTATTCTAATATTAAATATATCAGGTATTATAATTATTATTATTATTATTATTATTATTATTATTATTATTGTTCATATATGTACAAAGAATTAATTGGAGAGTCACCTGAGTGAAGCATCAGCAATAATAGTTCTAGACATAAAAAGTGAAGGGCCTGAATTTCATTGGAACTGAACCCGTGAAGTGGCAGTTATATTTTGTTAAATTGGCAGCCTATTTTGCAGAAGGTGTAAGGCATTTTTGTTATAATTCTCAGTGATCAAAGTTAAAATAATAACATAATTGAAATATATATTTTGTTAACCAACAGAATACGGCAACAGAAAACACTTACCAAAGTTTATAGAGCTTTCGTGTAATAGAGCAACTTAGTATCATTTTCTGAAAAAAAAGAAACTGGTAATGGGTTAAGCGTCAAAATAGCACCCATTTTGTTTTGTTAAATTGAAAAAAAAACCTTTAAAATAAGCATTTTCTTAGTATTTTATTAATTGAGGTAATTATGTGACTTTTGTGGGGAATGTATGTTTACATTCAATTGGTCCAAAAATTAAATAAAGCAAAAAAAGGAAAAAATTTGACTTGTGGGCTTTCTGAAATGACTTGATTCATTTTTTTCTTTGTTGTTTACAGAGAATGGAACATTTCAAGGCAGATATGGTGGGGTCATCAGTTGCCACTTTACGAAGCGGTTCCTATGGAAGGCGACAGCAACGTTTCCATCTGGGTCGTCGCCAATTCACTTGCGGATGCCGAATCGAAATCGGCAGAAATATTAAATAAAGATATTTCGCAAATCAGTATCAGACAAGATCCGGATGTACTTGACACTTGGTTCTCTTCTGCTTTACTTCCGTTCTCTGCATTCGGTTGGCCTTCTCAGGTACACTAATATATGCTTTATAAAACTATTGTTGTTTAGGTCATCAGCCTGTAGGCTGGTTTGAACATGTAGAGGTTTTACTAAGTAAAAGAAGGAGTGAGGTGGTTTACAATTGCCACAACTCGCTGAATAGAAAAGTACGCTTATCACCATGCCGGGCCCACTCTGCAAATGACACCTTCACTTCATTCACCACAGGGTCCAACTGTATAATGAAATCCATTACTTTCAGAGGAGATAACTCTGATTAGTGTCTTTTACACCTCTACCTCTTCTGTTCTTAAATGATTCAGTCATTTAATTGGCTGACTTATGGGCAGTATAAAACTATATGCTTTTGTATAAAACAGTTTTATACAAATGACTGAAGATGTATCATCTTCTATAGATTTTTGATAAATAAAGTTTTTAGTTTCAATTATATGTTATTTAGTCTGATGATGGTGGATCCACGGAAACACGTGTGAGTGAAAATAAAAGTTGACGCAGTTAAAAAGGAAGGTTAGTGAAATTCATTATATAAAATAGAATTAATTTCAAACTGCAGGATGCATTATAAAGATTTATTTTTGAAATTCATTATTTATCGTACTGAAATTCAGTTAAGAGATTTAAAACAAGAACCATTTCTGGATATATTAGAGAAGAGGCAGTTGAAAAGTTATGTGGTTCCATTACTTAAATTCATGATGGAAGTATAACACGCTTAAGTGACCACCTATCTTCCTGACTTCTATCCTAGATGTCCTAGGTTCGATATACAATTGTAATAAATAAATAAATATGGTAGCAATTATTATTTCACACTGGTACATGAATAGAAGATGAAAAAAAGATCCTGGGTTCATCGATGTATGTTTAGGTGATCAGCCAAAAGGGTGGTTTGAACCTGTAGAGGTTTCACTAATTAAATCGAGGAGTGAGGTGGTTTACCGTTGCCTTCCTCACTGAGTTGAAAAGTATGCTTATCAGCATGCCGAGCCCTCTGAAAAGCACATATTTTCCACTCTGCAAATGACACTTTCATTATACAGAGTGATTTTTTAGTCCTGTTACCCAATTGTTAATGTCTGGTAATATTTTTCTAAAAAAAATAAATTTTGTTTTGTGACACTAAGTTGGTAGCCCTACTCAACCAGTATGGATATGGCAGTGTGAGTTGATTCTCCTTGAGCTGTGTAAAATTTTGTGCCATTTCTGGTCGTGCTACGAACAGAATGTCTTTTATCCTAAAACAATCTCTTGTTTAAATCTGGAGGCTGAAGCTCTAGAACTAATCGTATGTGATACGGATACAATTTCAATTTTTTAGCAGCTTTCTGAGCACTCGAACATGACAAATCAACATGCGAGGAAAGTTTTTGTGAACTTTTCAATGGAGAATTGAGCAATCTTGTTTTCACATTCTCTTAACGTCATCTGTCAAGAGAGTTGGTCGACCACTACGTTTTCTGCTGCAAACAATACCTGCCTCTAAAAATCAGTTAGTTAGCCTAGAAATGACTAGAATAGAGTGTAGGAACACCAAAAAATTTAATTTGAAATGATTCTTTTGCACTCGCATACGATTTTGTCGCAAAATATTGTTCAAAAATGAAAACCCGTTGTTCTAGGGTAAAAGACATTCTGTTCGTAACACATGTGCAAACAGCACAAAATTTTACGCAACTCAAGGAGAATCAACTCAAACTGTCGTATCTATACCGGTTGAGTAGGGCTACCAACTTTGTGTCACAAAACAAAATATCCCTTTCTTAGAAAAAAATTACCAGTCATTAACAATTGGGTATCAGGACTAAAAAATCACCCGTTATAAAATAGAAATAATGAATATATTTGTTGCAGACTGAATCACTGGATAAGAATTACCCCCTGAGCATCATGGTAACAGGTCACGATATTTTATTCTTTTGGGTCGCAAGAATGGTTATGCTCGGATTACAAATCACTGGGCGATTACCTTTCAATGTGAGTATCCTTAATTTATTCTTCTCATTTTGCTGCTCACCAAATCTGTTGATGCCATTGTATTTTCCATTGTTTCCAGTTCTATTTCCGAGGCCATTTAGAGTGCTTGGAGTAATTTGTATTTCCCCTAAAACATGTTATAATATGGACAATTCGAACTGGCACAACTCTTGCTCTATACGTGTACACACACAGGCCCATATAAAGTAAACCCATAACCTATTCTTTTAACAACTGGAGTCTCCAGGGTGCAAAAAAAAACAAAAAAAAACAAGGTCTACAAATTTTAATGTACGCAAATGCTTACAACCTTTTTTTAATGTTGTTGTTGTTTAGGTCATCAGCCCCTTTAGGCTGGTTTGAACCTGTAGAGGTTTTACTAAGTAAAAACGAGAAGTGAGGTGGTTTACCATTGCCTTCCTCACTGAGTTGAAAGAGTATGCTTATCAGCATGCCAGGCCCTCCGAAAAGCACCCACTTTCCACCGTGGAAATGACACCTTCACTTCATTCACCACAGGGTCTGGCTGTATAGTGAAATTCACTACTCTCAGAGGAGATAACTCTGACTAGTGTCTTTTATACCTCTACCTCTTCTGTTCTTAAACAGTTCAGTCATGTAATCGGCTGACTATATGATAAGAAACAGAACTATTTTTTGTAGCCCTGGAACCAACAGATCGAGTGCAATTAATTTAACACTCCACCTGCCTGATTTTAATGTACAAACATACAAATAATTATTCAATTTGTCCCAGTAAAAATTTAAATTATAAATTACAAGAAGTAAACTGCGAAAACTCACCAAACTATACTCTACAGACGCTTGCAACTAAATAAACAAATTGGTCTGAATATATAATGAACAGAATATCATTTAAAAACCAGTGGGATGTAGAGATATTGACAGGCTGAAGAAAAGATGGGTGCCGGAACAGGTAAAAATGTCTAACCCTGGAAGAGAAGAAGAAGTTAACACTTTGAAGCCTAGTCAGTTTTACATATGCTCGGACCTGGTTGCCTGGGGGTTTTGAGGTATTTTTAAAAACATTGTGCCAGCATAATATTTTAATGAAGGTAGACAATTTATACATCATTTTAAAGAGAAAATCATGCAGTTTATTTTAATATATAGATGCATATAATAGAGTACTCGCCACTACTTTTTTCAAGTGTTGAAAATGTAGTAATAAATTAAGAAAATAAAAATTGTAACATTCGTTCAGTTCATTGTACTGCATGCAGTTAAAACTTATCCATTATAAAAAAAACATAAAATCTACAATAATACTGTGCAATAAGTAAGTGTACATGGAAAAATAGTTGTTGGAATAAAATATTTACATAAGAAAAACCTTACAATAAAAACATAACCAAGTCACTCGCACAATGTAAACAAACAGTTACACAAACATTATAAACATGAAACACTATGCAAAAAAACACCTACTACATAAATTTGGGAGAAATACTAACAAAAAAACATTTCAAAAAAACTGCAACTAAATTATTTAAAATTGCGGAAAGAGCAAATAAATCATAAACACGGACAACGAACACGACCGCCCACAAGATATACGTTTAACCTCAAATTACATTGCCTTCGTATTTCTTTTATTTTTTCAAAACAAGCCGTTAGAATGCGCTGAATTCGTAAAGAATTGAACAAAATGAACTAGTGAGTTGTTCTACGAAGCCAAAACATTAAAATCAGCTGTGTGAAGTTTTATATCGAATAACATATGACGGCCCGAAAATGTTCGGGCTTCGTCCACTTGCGTAATTTAGTCAGCCCGAATATTTTCAGGCTTCGGCTTCAAAGTGTTAAATGTGTGTACACAAATGTTGAACTGACTGACTCACACTTATCATTCAGTCACCTGATAAAATGCGTAGAAAACTTGAAATTGTGGCATGCTGGTTATAATGTGAGTCATAAGTACTCACTTTGTAAGAATTTGGAAAATAATAAATTGTGTATAAAAATACAGTGAAAAATCTGGTTGTTTTTTTTTAAATTACAGCTTTAAGGTGTATTTTAGGCTGAAAAAACAGCAATAGTTAAAGAAAATTGTAAATTTTGCAATTTCTCAATTTTCTGTGAAAGTTGCATTAAAATCAGTTTTCTTAACCCTATTTTAAGGTTTGATAAAAAGAATTATGTGTTCCAGAAAGGACAAGTTTATCATCGGGACCTAAAATGTCACTTTTACAATATTTTTTGTAGTAGTATGTTGCTCAGCGAAAAATTTCAATATTTTCATAACATTTTTTTGTTTATTTCTTTTGGTAATTCATCAGATATAATTTGGTTTTTGTTTTTAAATATTACAGAAAGTGTTTCTACATGGAATTGTATGTGATGCTCAAGGCAGGAAGATGTCAAAAAGTTTAGGAAACGTTATCAACCCTGAAGATATTGTGAAAGGCGTTACTCTCAAGGTATATTAATCATTATCAGCTTTTGATCAAGTATCTAACCTTATTCAACCACGTGATATGTCTTTTTATCCATACTCTGTGTTTGGAAACACTTGAAAAATGTAGCATAAAGAAGTTCGGCTAAATAATAAAATCTCTTGAAGCAAAAGTAATAATATTAAAATTACATTCTCATTCTTGTTCGTAATGGTGATCGTTTTCGTATCATTGGAATTATATTTATTTACTATTATGCCCCGGCATGGCTTTGCACGCGAAAAATGGTGTAATTACTTTTTTTTAAATATGTAGCAGTTTAAAATTTCAGCAGTTCTTGCTTTTTGAAGATTTTCTTCCTAGTGTTGTTTTTTTTTTTGATGGCATTATTAAAAATTGAAAAAACAAAAAAAAACCACAAAAAAATTGTCAAAACCAAAAACTTAAATCTACGTTGAATAAAATAAAATATCAAAGCAATTGATCACTCACCAATTAAAAGAAAATTAAAACAAATTAAAGAAACACGAAACTTTACTTTTATAAAATACTCAACAACACAAAATCGTATCACCATAATAAAATAGAATAAAATTATCATGTGATGTTGTCACCAACTGATCCTTAGCACCACATAGCTATTTGCTAAACCATATGACTTTATTTACGATAAATCTTTATTTGAATCGCATCAGCTGGTTTAAAAGCACCAGATTATCTAACCTCGTAAAAGCCTTAATGTAGGACATAAACATTATTTTCGACCCTTTAGGGCTAACTTTTTAAGGGTTTAAATAGCCTAAAACCTGTACCGGCATCATAGTTACGACATAAAAAAAACTGCATCGATATTGGTTCAGTAATTTAGGAGATAGAGGGGAACATACACACACACACACATCAAATTTTATATTGAAATATATATTTTCTAACCACCAGAATAGGGTAACATAAAACACTTACCAATGTTTATAGCGCTTTCGTGTATCTTGTACACATCTTCAGTAAATTAACATTTATTACAAGTCAAAATTTAAAACTTCCCGCTCCTACCATGGTAGATAAGGAATAGTCGATTCTTAGATTTAAAACAGTCTTGCCAACTTAATCAGTTGATTGTCGTATTCAATTTGTGTGTTCATTAATTTCTCCCTGCTATTGTATTTATAAATATAATATTTTTCCAGAATTTCAATTTCATTTTGTTTGTTATTTATTTCTAATATTTCTAGATTATTTTTTATATTCGACATATGTTTATTTTTAATCATGTGTTCAGTTACATTGGAGAATTTTCGATTTCCTTTTTTATAGTTAGAATAGTGTTCTGTAAACCGTTTTTTAAAAGATCTGGTGGTTTTACCTACATATATTTCATTACATTCATTACATTTAATTTTATAAATTCCACATGAATTAAATTGATTATTTTCTTTTTCTTTATTTACAAATACAAAATAGCATATAAACCCCAGTTTCCTATAAAATTTATTTTACAAAAACATAATATTAAGGCAAATGTAAATGATAAAGAAAAAGAAAATAATCAATTTAATTCATGTGGAATTTATAAAATTAAATGTAATGAATGTAATGAAATATATATAGGTAAAACCACCAGATCTTTTAAAAAACGGTTTACAGAACACTATTCTAACTATAAAAAAGGAAATCGAAAATTCTCCAATGTAACTGAACACATGATTAAAAATAAACATAATATGTCGAATATAAAAAATAATCTAGAAATATTAGAAATAAATAACAAACAAAATGAAATTGAAATTTTGGAAAAATATTATATTTATAAATACAATAGCAGGGAGAAATTAATGAACACACAAATTGAATACGACAATCAACTGATTAAGTTGGCAAGACTGTTTTAAATATAAGAATCGACTATTCCTTATCTACCATGGTAGGAGCAGGAAGTTTTAAAGTTTGACTTGTAATAAATGTTAATTTACTGAA
Organism: Catonia carolina; assembly: GCA_035578175.1. Lineage (NCBI taxonomy): Eukaryota > Metazoa > Arthropoda > Insecta > Hemiptera > Achilidae > Catonia > Catonia carolina. The sequence goes on along the minus strand of JAQMRL010000002.1, from coordinate 2,169,118 downwards.
GATGTGTACAAGATACACGAAAGCGCTATAAACATTGGTAAGTGTTTTATGTTACCGTATTCTGGTGGTTAGAAAATATATATTTCAATTTTAAATAATACGGCTGTTTAAAAATCCTACATAGGATGTTTAATAAAATAATAAATATTTAAAAATGAATTTTTTTTAAAAAAGAAACTAATAGTCGCCTCTGTGGTGCAAAAGGTCAGCATGCTACTCTGCAAAACGGAGATCTCAGGTTTGATTCCTGGCTAGGATACAGAAAATGATTACACGTCACATCCAGGGTTCTTTAATCCAAAGTATTCGCTAACAACTAAAATTTTGATCTCTTTCATTTCACTCCAATGTGACTTCTATGTCACACTCGGTTAGAAAGGGTTAAAACCTTAATATTCTTTTTGAAACGCCCTGTATATACAGGGCGTTTCAAAATGTTCTTCGGGGTTACGAAAATTCACTACAAAAAAACTATTCCACTTACCTAAATGAAAGTTGTACGTGCAGATGCAGGGATTCAAACAGTTTTTTTTAACATCTATAAATGTTCAATGTGTGCTCCTTTGGTGACACGGCATACGTCAACACGAAAGTCTAGCTCTTGCCAAACACGCCCTAACATGTCTCTTTCGATAGAGTTGACCGCATTGATTATGCGATCCTTCAGCTCAGCGATATCGTTCGGCATTGGTGGCTTGAAGACCTTGTCTTTCACATAGCCCCAGAGAAAGAAGTCACATGGCGTGAGATCTGGTGATCTTGGTGGCCACAGCAAAAGTTGTTGGTCTTCCTCAGACGCGCGTCCTATCCAGCGTCGAGGCAGTGTTGTGTTAAGGTACCGTCGAACCTCGTTATGAAAATGGGCAGGACAACCGTCTTGCTGGAAAATGAAGTCATTTAATAGCTGAGGCATAAGCCATAATTGCAACATGTCCAGGTACGTCATGCCGTTTACTATCGTTTCTGCAAAAAAGAACGGCCCATACACTGCCTCACGAGAGATCACGCAAAAAATGTTTACTTTCGGAGAATCCCTAACGTGTTCCACATAAGCGTGTGGGTTTTCACTTCCCCAAACTCGCACGTTATGACGATTTACTTTGCCGCTGATATGAAACGTAGCGTGGAAAAAAACTGTTTGAATTGCTCTTTCATACAGTACTTGTTTCATTCTTGTAAGTGGAATAGTTTTTTTGTAATGAATTTTCGTAACCCCGAAGAACATTTTGAAACGCCCTGTATTATATTTGCATGCTTTATTTATATTGAATGATGTGTGATTGCGTTTACGTGAAATGATTTATTTGTTGTAGGATTTAAATGAAACAGTGTTGAAAAGTTGTTCATCCGGTCTAATCAATGAACAGGAAAAAGAGAAAGCGTTGGTTGGTCAGAAATTATTATTCCCTGATGGTATTCCCGATTGCGGTACGGATGCATTGCGATTTACTCTTGCCTCACAAATTGTAACCAGTAAGTTTTATTACCGTTATTCTAACTTTAGTTAAGTTATACTGGGTGATTCATTTAAAAGTATCCCGCCGCTTGAGTAATTTTCATATGCTGTATTGGCAGCACTGATCACGATGTGATCGACTGGCCTTTATAGCACAATTTATATTATTATTTAATTAGTATTATATATTTTTTTTTTTATTTTTGAATAGCTCTTTAACGAGAGCACGTTAAATCAATATTTGGGGTGTTTCTTCATGTCCTATGCTGCTCCATTCTCTTCCTCACCCACACCTCCTTCATCCTTCTTGATCTGTCCATCCTCAGTTGGTCCATATTGTGGGGTTCACACCTCCTCCTCTCACTTTCCTCCCTAAAGGTCACTCTCTCAACTTTACCCCTAAAAACCTCTCTATTGCATATGTCTTCTGTGGTAATCCCTGCCATTAAGCAATCTGACAGCGTTTCGGTGAACCATGCTGGCTTAATCTTAAGTTTCATTATCCTCTCATAGACCTGTTTTGCCAGCCGATTATTGTCCATTCTCGCTATATGACCAAAAAACATAAGTCTTCTTTTCCTCATTGTGTGGATAATGTTTTCAACTCTGCTATATATTTCCTTATTTGTTCGGGGTCTATTGTACTCTGCATCTAGTTTCCTAGGCCCCAATATACCGGGTGAGCATAAAGTCTTGCCCTGATTATAAAAATTTATTGCAGAATAACTGTTTGACATAATAATTTAAATTTGATGCTGTTACATAGGTTAGTGTTAATAGTTTTTTTTAAGATTACTTACATTAGTAAACTTCAACGTGTGCCCCCTTGGTAGCTCAGAGAATGTCGAAGCGGTATTCCAGTTCCCGCCAGGTGTTTTGTAACATGTGTTCTGTCACAGTACCCACAGCAGCTTGTATCCTAGCCTTCAGTTCGTCAACGTCAGCAACTGGTGTGGCAAAGACTCTATCCTTGATATAGCCCCAGAAAAAAAAGTCAAGGGGAGTAATGTCTGGAGAGCGGGGTGGCCAGGGTGTTGGACCATCCCTTCCAATCCACCGATCCGGAAATGTTTCATCCAGGAAATTACGCACTATCAAAGCCCAGTGGGGCGGTGCCCCATCTTGCTGGAAAATTATCCATGGTTGATATTCTTCTAACTGTGGTGCAATGAACTGTTGCAAAACATCTAAGTAAATGTTAGCGTTAATGGTGTTTTCCGTGAAGAAAAACGGCCCGAAAACCTTATTATGCATGAGGCCGCACCAAACATTCACATTTTTGCTGTCTCGCTGTAACTGTACAGTAGCATGTGAATTCTCTGATCCTCATATACGGACATTATGCCTATTTACCATTCCACTGACATGAAAGGTGGATTCATCGGTAAAGCATATGCGATTTAAGTAATCGTTAGCGCCGTCAATCCTGTTGAGAATCTCAGTTGCGAATTCTGCACGTCTCAGCAAACCATTCGGTTGCAAGGCCTGCACGATTTGCACTTTATAAGCATGCAACCTAAGCCTTTTATGAAGAATTTTCACCACACTTGCTTGCGGTATTTGAAGTTCACGTGATGCTTGACTAGTTGATTTAGACGGACTCTGTTGAAACGATTCCCGAACAAGATCAACAGTTGCTTCACTCGCACTAGGCCTGCCACTTCTAGGAAGATCTTCAACGCTGCCTGTTTCTTTAAACCTTTCATACCATCGCTTTATTGATTTAACATCAGGAGGGCTGCGTCCATAAAAAGCCAGAAAATTACGCTGAACACTGATGGGCGATTTCGTTTTGTGAAACCAAAGCACACATTGTGCTTTCTCCTGCTTCCACGCCATTTCGCCAGCAACTAACGTGAACTAACAGACCATGTCATTGTTGAGGAGCACTAGCGCCATCTATTGGTCACAAAATCTACTAACAATAACCAATGTAACAGCGCCAGATTTAAATTATTACGTCAAACGATTATTCTGTAATAAAATTTTATAATCAGGGTAAGACTTTATGCTCACCCGGTATATAAACAATCTCGTTAAGAAGCCTGAATTTATTGTATTAACTGAAGCCTGGATTCAGACCGATTCCAACATAAATCTTTATTACATATGTGGATACGATAAGGTTTACTCGTGTACTGATAATAGGTGTGGTGGTATAGTAATGTTTTATAGAAATGTACTTCCACCTCATATACACAGTATTATGTCACCACATCTATTAAAACATAAACTAAAATATCATATAATATCGATCTGTGAGCAAGAACTTGAGAAACTTTTCCAGGTCTTGAAATAACTGTGTTATTAGTTTTTAATTTTCTCTTTGCGACAGTTTAACTGTCTCTTTATGCTCATTTATTGAATTAATTTCGTATAAAGTTAAAATATTTACATTGTGTTAGTTAAAATATATTATTGTAAAGTAGTTATAGTTATAAAATAAAAATTATAATATCGCCTATTATAATATAGCGACTACCAGTAGTAATTTAACTTAGTAATTTTATAGTAGTTATAAGTACGAGGGGGTACCCAAAAGAAACCGGAATTATTTTTTTTAAATATTTATTTTTAATTTTTTTACAAAAGAATCTTATCCCCTTCAAAATACTCTCCATTACAACTAATACATTTGTCCCACCGGTGCTTCCACTGTTCAAAACATTTTTTGTACTCCTCTTCAGTGATGGCTGCCAGCTCATCCGTCGTTTTTTTCTTGACATCATCAACGTTGTTAAATTGGAGACCTTTCATGCCCCTTTTCATGCGTGGGAACAAGAAAAAATCACACGGAGCCAGATCGGGTGAGTACGGTGCGTGTGGTAGCAAAACCATGCCGTTTTTCGCCAAAAACTGGGTAACCGAGATTGCCGTGTGTGCAGGCGCGTTGTCGTGGTGGAAAAACCAGTCCCCTGTCTGCCACAAATTAGGTCTTTTACGACGAATGCTGTTTCGTAGTCTTCTTAACACTTCAAGATAAAAAGCTTGATTTACTGTCTGGCCTGGTGGAACGAACTCTGAATGGACAATTCCCCTCACATCAAAAAAACAAATCAGCATTGTTTTGATGTTCGATCAGACTTGACGACTTTTTTTTGGTTGGGGTGATAATGAAGTCTTCCATTGACTGGATTGTTGTTTGGTTTCTGGGTCGTACCCATAGCACCAAGTCTCGTCACCCGTAATGATCTTTGACATGAAATCTGGATCAGTTTCAAGCTGTTGTTTCAAATCACTACACGTTTCAATTCGACGTTCCTTTTGAGTGTCTGTCAGAACCCGAGGCACAAACTTGGCAGCGACTCTTTTCATTGTCAAGTCTTCTGTTAAAATGCGTTGGACTGAGCTCCAAGATAACCCACTAACCTGTGATATTTGGTCAATGGTCTGTCGTCGGTCTGTTCGTACAATTTCTTTCACTTTCACAACATTTTCGTCTGTTCGGGAAGTCGACGGTCGTCCAGAACGAGGTTTGTTCTCAATCGACATGTCGCCATTTTTAAAGAGCAAAAACCACTCGTACACTTGGGTTTTTCCAATAGCGTCGTCTTTGTAAGCTGTGTTCAACATTACAACTGTTTCCGCGGCGTTTTTACCGAGCAAGAAGCAAAATTTCACAGCCGCACGTTGTTCATTAAAACTTGCCATCATGAAAAACGACACGAGCACAAAACAGCACTAGCGAGAACAATCACTGCACGAGAACAGAACAAGCTAGATCAACGAACAAAATGGCATTGAACTGGCAATGAGTAGCGCTACAAGCAGCCTAGTGGCGGGAATTTGTACTGCACAAGCTCCGCCCACAGCAGAGCTATTCCGGATACTTTTGGGTATCCCCTCGTATTTAAGTGAATTAATGTTTTTGTTCTGTATACTCCTATGCGTGGACATAACTCTTTGTGAAGAAGAGTTTTTGTGTATAAGTACTGTATATTTAGTTTAAAATATTGTACATAGCTTAGTATAGTCATGAATTGTAATTTTAATGTAGCTATATTTTACTAAATAAAATAAATAAATAATAAAAATAAAAAATAATCACCCTGTATTTTAAAATCGATTGCTGTCACTAATGACCAGACTGTTTGTATGAATTTAAATAAACAAAATCGGTATTTATAGAATGTTCGTAAAAAATATTAATATTTTGATAAAACCGACGTAAATAGAATACCGTGAAATAATATTAATTATCAAGTATAAATATGCCTGAGGTGTTTATTTATAAATTAATTAATGAACAAGTCAATTTAATTGGTTTCTAATATTTCTATTTTTGTCCTAATTTATTTGAACTCATTAAGGAATGAAAGTATATAAACGAGAGCGGTTTAGATAAGTCACCATCATTCATCAGATTTTCTTTTGAATCTTTATCGTGTTGTGTGATATTAGAAGTGTAACTTCACACTAAATACTAGAAAATGAAATTCATCATTCCATTGGTCTTCTGCATCGCAGTTGCTTTTGCTGCTCCGTTAGACATCTTGTATCCATCCATCTACCGACCTGGTGTTTTACCATTACGCGCTGATTATTTGTATGCACCATACTTCAATTATGTATCACCTTTATTGTCAGTTTCACCGATTTCAACTGTCGTCTCTAATGATAAAACTCCTGCGTCTACCGCTCAATTTAAATATGTCATCTAATTAACTACGTTATTAATAACTTGGTAAATAATATAGAAGAATTTTAAATTTTAATTTTTATCGAAAAAAATTTTTTTGTAAAAATTCTTTACTCTAATTTAACATTTTTTAATATTTTTCTTTTCATTATAATTATGTTTTTATATTTTTAATATTTTTGACTGAATTTATTTTGGTAATTTCAAAATTGTTCTTAAATTTTTTAAATTTTGTTTAATATTTTTAATAATAAATGATGAATTGATTGAATTTTATTTTTGGATTTTTACTTTCTTTTAGATGTGTTTTTTATAAAACCCACTAAAATGCGTTTTGTTTTTTGTGGTAAGTACTTTAACACTTTGAAGACTGAAATTTTTTATGTAGTTTTGCCCATGGACTGTCATTTTTCAAGATTTAAAAAAAATTGTAACAAATTAACCGTTGGTCATAAATTCAAAAAGTAAAGATTAAATTAAAGATCATAATAATTAGTAGATTACTGTTCATTTATATGAAAACGTGTGAAAAATCGATTTTTTTAAGATTTCGGCCTTAGTATGCATTTTATGACAAAAGTGTATATAATTGAATTTATAGAAAATTAAAAGATCTATAACTTTTATTTATAGCATTTTTCTCTACAGAGCCTAGTTTAGCGTGAAAGAGTGATTTTCCATATTTTTAAGCCAAACAGGTCGATTTTCATTTTGCGTCTTTCAATCATGATTAAAATACGGTTATGTTTTTTGAGGTTATTTTTTTTTTGTTTATTTCTAATGTTTTATTACTAATGTTAGGTTATATTGTTTAAATTATTTGCATTGGCAAGAGAAAGTTATGTGAGTGTTTCTCACCAGATTTTTATCATTAGTTTGGTGGTGAAGTGAGTGGAGCGAATGTATATTGGCAAGTAAGTAATTTATAGTCGATCTACTACTGTAAGAGTACTCCGCGCGAGGCAAGCACCTACAGGTTGTAAACGAAAGTTTTACACTAGTTAGTGCGTATCAACCTCTCCGCCTGACAATTATCCTGCACTACGTTCCATCATTAAAACAGTATCAACATCCAGCTAAAATAAACATTATCCTTTAAGCGTTTTCAATTATACCGTTCAGATTACTTGTAATTATTGTAGTTTCATAAAGAGACTCCTTAATTAATTATTTTAACCATTACATTTAACAAAACCATTTTTGTCTACTTTTTAATATTTACCGCTTTTATGTTTCAAAAACTCAACACATTCACTATCACGCATGTTAACAAAACACAGCTTACAAAACTTTTCAACTTTAGTCTATGAAAAAAATCGAAACAAATTGATACTATACCAAAATATAACTGATGAAACTAAAAATGAGTTAAACACGGGCAAGCGCAAACTGTGTTTAACTAGTCACAGACATTAATTATTTTAATGATATGATGTAAACAATGTGAAATTATAAACAAAACAACGAATCACAGGAATTGTTTACTCTCCTGTTGTAATTCAAACGCATTAATTAAAAATATTTAGGATTGATTCTTGATGATAAGGTCTCCTTTAGAAATCATGTAAATCAGCTACATTCTGATATCAGTAAATCAATTCGGGCATTTCATTTCTTAAGAAACCTGTGTGGCTTAAATTTAATGAGATCTTTACACTATACTTTTCTTTGGTTCAATCGCGTCTTCAGTATGCTATTGAATTTTGGGGGGGGTACTCATGATAAACTAATAAATAAATTGTTTGTAACTCAAAAATATTTCATTAAAATATTATTATTTAAACGTCAGAGAGACAGTACTGTTAATGATTTTAAAAATTTACGTATCTTGCCCATTAAAAACTTATTTATTTTTAAAGTTTTAAAACTATTTTATAAACAAAGTGGCAACAGAGGTACTGAAAACTTATATCACAGAACTAGAGGTTCAAGCCAACAACTTTTTGTAAGACCGAAAGTTAATAAATCCTTTTTTGCTAAAACTTTTGTCTTTTTGGGTCCGAAGTGTTTTAATCTGTTGCCTATTGAAATTAAAAATAGCTTAAACGTGTTAATATTTTCAAGAAAGGTTAAAGATTGGCTCAATGAGATAACTGATGTTGATTCACTTGTAAGAATTGTTGGTTAGTGTTGGTGTTTTACCGTTGCTGACTTGCAGTGCTTGCTATTCAGTCTTTGTAGGAATTTACTGATCTTGGTAAACAATATAACAATAATAACTGATTTTAGTGTTAGTCATGTACAGGTGAATATCTGCTCTGAAGATTGACGGCTGGGTTAATATTGTTGTTAAAAAATATAGTTAACATGCGCTGTAGCTGCCGCTAAAATTTGAATTATCATTTGTAGTGGATGACGACATTTGATGTGTAATTTATTTCTATAATTCATTTGATTTGTAATTCATTTGTAAACTTGTTTTTATGTATTTTGTGTTTTTTTTTGTATATATATAACCACCGTTTACTTGAGTTGGTGGTTATTTATTCCTAGTAGATAAGATATAATTTTGTATTTGTATAAAGTGGAATAAATAAATATTATTATTATTATTATTACTTGTGACCAAAAATAAAACTTGAGTCTAAAAAAAAAACCCACTAATCATAAGTAATAATGTAATAATAGTAAATAATGTTACGAAAAATAACAATGTAAGAGTAACAATAGTAAAAGTTTTAATTTTTAATGGTAAACTAATGTGCGATTTATGAAACATTTTCTAACAAATGAATTGAACGTGTTTTTATTATATTAAGCTTAGAGCGAATAATTAGTGTTGTATGTGATTTTGTTTTTGATAATGGTGTGCGTATTTTTAATTAATGCGCATGCTCACTTGTGTTGCTGGTTGCATACGTCGGAGTACTGTTAGTGGCGTAGACAGACTCTAGAAGGCAGCCAAGCGACATTGTCCCTGTATTTAATCTATACTAATATAATAAAGAAGAAACATCTGTTTGTTTGTTTGTTGTTGTTGTTTAGGTCATCAGCCGAAAGGCTGGTTTGAACCTGTAGAGGTTTTACTAAGTAAAACGAGGAGTGAGGTGGTTTACAATTGCCACAACTCACTGAATGGAAAAGTACACTTATCAGCATGCCGGGCCCTTCGAAAAGCATATATTTTTCACTCTGCAAATGACACTTTCACATCATTCACTACAGGGTCTGGCTGTATAATGAAATCCATTACTTTCAGACGAGATGACTCTGATTAGTGTCTTTTACACCTCTACCTCTTCTGTTCTTAAATGATTCAGTCATTTAATTGGCTGACCATGTGACAAGAAACAGAACTATTTATTTTAGCCCTGCAACTAACAGATTGAGTGTAAATAATTTGACACTCCACCTTGTTTGTTTGTATGAGGTAATCTCTGAAACTACTGAACCGATTTTAAAAAATCTTTCATTGTTGCATAGCTTAGAGCTTCCTGATCAATATAGGCTATATCGCAACTTTAACTAACTTTAATTAAGTTAGTTAAGCAATTTAAACTGTGACGATGTCGCATGTTTTAATCTATCGGGTGCTTAGCATATTTATTTTTTCTAAGTTCTCTGGGTGGTGTATTTTTTGAGCTAGAAACACGATTCAACTTCTATATTCCATAGAAAAACGTGAAGACACACATTCGATTCCAAAAACATAAAAAATTCGGAAGTATTCAAAAATTTTAATTTTGTATTGTATTTCATAAAATAGTATTTGTTTTCATTTGACAGGAAGTGAATGAGTCATGTATTTCCAGTTACTCTGCATACTGCACCCACGTATTACTGTCTCTTATCTCGGCCATATATCAACTGTCTCTTTCTTTTCCATCGGTATTCTTCTATGCATCTATTCAATTTTGTTAAATTGCAGGGAGACAAACATTTAAAACGGTGGGCATCGATTTGAGACAAAGAGTGCTTCCTTCACTAATGGACAACTATATATCAGACTTTTTAGAGCTGGAAGTGCAGAAAAACAATTTATTTTGCTGCCACGGCCTTCAGGCCAGCCCAGTCAGCCAGCTGGTAGAAAGTCGCTATTATTTGTTAAGTAACACCGGTTGGGCAAGCAACTTTGTGTGGTGACCAGTTGACAGCCATCCATGAACAAACTCTATTGGAGGTCCCTGTTCAAACTCATGTCTAATCAACGTCAAAAATACAGTAAAAAGCAGCGATCAAATTGGGTAGTTGTCAACAATGTACAGTTCCTAATAACAAATAAAAGCTAAAAGAAAAAAAAAATTTTGCTGCCACAGGGCAACAAAACCACAAATATTGTATATAAAGAGGATTTAAAATAATTTAATGAGGCATACATTGGCTGCTGTGAAGCGAAGCGATAATAAAATTAGCTAGTTGATAATAAAATTGAATTTTAGATCGGGTTATTGTTAGTTTTAGACGAATGACTGTGATTGATTGCGATAAATTATGGCCAGTTGGCATGTTTCAGAGCATTTCATAAACTTTGATGTCAACGAATGCATCACTAATCGTTCGTTCTGCAATAAAATCTGGCAAGCGTTTCGTTATGTGTTCACGAAAATATCTCAGTTGGATGTTAAAATTGAAGAACCGATCTCTACGTCGTTCAATCGAATCAATATGAATGAATTGAATCATATGGATCGGTGGATTCTGAGCCGATTATCGAATGCTGTCGATCTCATGAATTCTAGTCTTTCTAATATCGAATTGCACAATGCTACAGCTGCTTTCAAACAGTTCTTTTATCACGAATTTTGTGACATCTATCTTGTAAGTATAAATAATTATTATTAGACAGTAGACGTTCATTTTATCTTATAAACACCCATACTCGGGTGATTTAAATAAACTGGGTTTCTCCGTGGTTTCACTTCACATTTTACTTTTTATTATTTTTACTTTCTCTGCCTTTATGAATATTAAGGAAAGTATTGTTTTCATGTCGATTTTTCTGTTTTTTGATTGGTCTGTGTATACAAAATATTTCAAGAACGGAACATCGTACGAACTTGAAACTTAAAACTTAAGTTGCATACCACTACTCGACCCGACATGAACATTTTCATCAAAATGGGTCAACTGGAAGTAGTAGTTTATTCGTGTAATTTTTCTCTTTTTTGCGATTTTCTCATAAAACTGGTCCTACAATTTTTTTTAAAATCGCCTGGTTTACTCAATTTTTTATTCTCTACAAGATAGGGTAGGCGCAATGTTTGCTGAAATTTTTGGTGAGGCTGTTTTTATGTAAAAAAAATGTTTTTTTAAGATTATGGCTTTAATAGCCTATGTATTATAGCGCAACAATTTATATAATCAAAAATGTAGAGAATTTAAAATTCTACATCTTTTATTTCAAACATTTTATTGTATAACGCTTAGTTTAGCGGTAATTAGCGATTTTTGGTTTTTTCTCACGAAAACGTGTGAAAAATAGATTTTTTTAAGATTTCGGCCTTAGTATTCATTTTATGACAAAAGTGTATATAATTGAATTTATAGAAAATTAAAAGATCTACAACTTTTATTTATAGCATTTTTCTCTACATAGCCTAGTTTAGCGTGAAAGAGTGATTTTCCGTATTTGTAAGCCAAACTGAGGTTGATTTTCATTTTGCGTCTTTTATATATGTTTAAAATTAGGTTATGTTTATTGAGGTTAGTTTTTTGTTTATTTCTAATGTTTTATTACTAATGTTAAGTTATATTGTTTAAATTATTTGCATTGGCAAGAGAAAGTTGTGTGAGTGTTTCACACGATTTTTTTTTGTGTGACCTTTAGGAGACGACAAAACCAGTATTAAACAAAGGGTTGAGTAGTGAATCAAGACAATCAATTAATGTACTTCTGTTCTGTTTGGACAACTCACTGAGGATGATGTCTCCATTTATGCCTTACTTAGCTGAAGAATTGAACATGTGGATGCCAGCTACAACTCCTGCCAATTCTGTCATGACCTCACAGTTTCCATCTGATTTACAGGTATAGGTATCAGACGAACTGATGTCCCATAGCCGAGCGAGTGAGAGGGAGATATGTGGTATAACTACGCATACGCTCAAAGAACTTTACCGTTGTAATCCAAATCTGAAAAAAACATACTACAGTCGTTATCTTGCTCTTGCTTGTTGTTAGTTTACTGCGTGCATAAACGCTTGCTCACAACAATAAGTCAAATTATACGACGATGTTATTGGAACGGCGCGTATGAGTTTTGCGAGTGATTCTCTCACTCACATGGCTAGGGGACTTTAGTTCGTCTGAATACTGTACAACATCATTCAATGTTTGCTTTTATCTAGTACAGTATAGTCTGATTTGTCGTAAGGAGAGCACTGGGCAAAATGTGCGTCTGCATTTTAGTATAGTCTTGTATCTACTGCAATAGTGCAGTGTATCTTATAAACAATGGAACAGAATGATTACAAAATAGAATGGGTGTTGTCAATTTTCAACAACACTCTGACTGTACATCGAACTGTAGGTCGGAGGGGTATTCGGGGTCCAAGTCAAGCATGCGGAGTCAAGTGCTCACAGCAATTGGGTTGGGCTTTACAACCTTGTTTATCTGTACTATCTGAGATCAAAGGTAATCCGGAAAATTGAAAATCTGGATAATATGAGTAATAAGCAAAATAAATCCTTAAATAAGAGGACTTAATGTTTATTACAATAAAAAACCATGTTTTGTAACAAAAATACACTAGGCTCACAACTATCCAGCCTTATGTGGTGGTAGCCCAGGCCGGATAGCAAAAAAACCGGATAAAGAATTCAGATATGTGCAGATAATTCACACTGATTAGCAATCTATATTAATAAAATTGTGATTTTGTCTGTACAATTTTCCAAAATGCCCCAAATTTTGTTTCTACGCCAGATCTACCAAGTAAACACCGAAAATAAGTTCAGCTAAATTTTTGTCTGTTTGTATGTTACGGCATCACACTAGAACCGCTGAACTAAATTCAATGCATTTCGGTATTTAGGTTCTGGACATTATCGAAATGAAAATAGGCTATATATACAGTGTTTTAATATCTCAAAGGGTTGGGGGGTTCAGGGGAAGGGGTAAACAAAAAAACTGCGAATATCTCCATTAAAAGTCAATTTATCAAAAAATTTTATATACACCCTTTCTCGGTCACATTGTCAAAAACGAATGACAATCACCTTAGTAGTTAACTAAAAGTCAGTTGATGAACATCGTGGTATTCCTATTGTGATTTACCTTTCATTTAACGGTATCATAACAGCAATTTTTATTGCTCTGTAGCGAATAATTCAATTTCCGACAGTTACATTACACACTCACATTTGTGTGAGTTAATCTTCAAAACATCAATTTTCATTGCTCTACATAAGTAGTAAATTTATTTATTTATGTAAAACTATACAAATTAATTTTTGTGTAATCTGTTTGGGTTTCGCCCACTTGCATACCCCAGACCACCAGTAAACAAAACTGGCTCTTGAGGTTCCAGCCTTGATTAACAATTGCATTACCGTTGTACACATTCTGTTTCGATTCTTCCAATTTCATCTTATATTAATCCTTTTATTGTTAATAGATTTGAAGTTTTTACAAGTACTGGTATTCTTATTTAGCCTGTTTCTTTACTCCTAGATACCTCTTAACTACGCTATGTTTTTTCTTATTTCAAAGATAATTGAATTATTATCAATGTTATTTCAATGACCAAGCAAGCATCGACAAGACGTGCCAAAATTATAAAATTAAACAGGGCTAACGAGAGCCAGGAAGCTGCTACACCAAAGCTAAAAACAGATCGATTTTTTTTTTTTTTTTTTTTGGTTTAACGTCCGACTGTTCTGCAATTACTGCTAATGCAGACGGTGAAGGATGAAATGATTTTTGTAACGTATGGAAATATGCCGTGCCTGAATGGGATTCGAACCCAAGACCGCATGATGAGAGGCAAGCACGTTACCAACTGCGCCAATGCGGCCGGCAAAAACAGATGGAGGGAGGCTTATTCATACCCACCAAATTGAACCCATAGAACAACGTGAACAAATACTGGTATCTCAATGAGTCCACCAGGCTTCTTTCCATAGAAGTGAGTGCTCTGAAGCAGGTTCCAGTCGCCTGAAGGCTGACAGGGAGAGACACAACCATGTGAGGCCGAGTCTGTTGAAGAACATGACCTACGATTAGTGTCTGAACAGGTCCGTCAAGCTTCTATTCGCAGAAGTCAGTGCTCTGAAGCCCGTTCTAATCATCTTGAGGCTGACAGGGAAAGACACTCGCAATTTCGCGAGGCCAAGTCGGTTGATGAACATGAGCTACGGTTAGCGTCTCAACAGGTCATTGAGTCAAAATGAATACATTGAGATATATTATCATATCTCAATAATGGCTAATTTACATTCACTAAAGTAATCATTATACACCAACAGATCGTCCAAAACACCAAGAAAACTGTTCAAAGAATGGGCATTTTAGCTAGCATTTACCAATATTTTTAGAAGAATATTAACATAAAAAATAAACAGTATGTACAATAAACACATGCCTATGCGTTGGTAAAACCCGTACTCATACAATCAGTTACCTACCTACCCATTCCACCAGTACCTGATACACCTTTTTTCGGTCACACTGTCTAAAATGAATCAGTCATCTTAACAGTGGTCACCATCGTGGTGTTCCTATTGTGATTTACCTTCTTTCATTTATTATGAAAATAATAAAGCACTGCATATCTTAATTTAAAAACACCAAGATTTTGCTTTTATTTTACGTTCGACAGTCTTTATTTCATAAATAATAATGCTGACGTTAAAAGGAGGTAGATAACAATGAGTAGTTAAAGAATATCAGACCTGACAGAGATCGAACTCGGTAACCCAACCGACCGTCCACGGCACGAAGGAAACTGTTCGAAGAACAAGTACTTTAGCTAGTAACTGAATAATGTTGTAGTTTGTAGGGCACATGAATTTGTGTTTTTCTTTTTATTTCTAGGTAAAGGAATTTTACATATATTTTTACTTTCTCTTGCCTATATGGATGTATAGGAAGGAAAGTACATTTACATTTAATGGGCTATTCAGACAACTAATGAACTTTTCCCCACATAACATTTACTAAATTTTGCTGACACAATAGTGATACATAAAAATGTATCACTATTGTGTCTGTACCATTAATATCAGTACTAAAAAGATGTCCAATTCTGGCGGAATATCGAATAGAAATATTCAACAAGCGTATCCTGAGTCTGGAAGAACTGATGGTGTACCTAAATGGTGAAAATTGGACTAGTATTGGTTACTATTGTCAAAAGGGTTGGCAGTATAGATTCCAATTAATCACAGAATTCAATTATTAATGTTTTTAGCGCCATATATCAAGTAATAAGGTTTTGTGTATTTTTTAATGTATGTATATTTGTAATTTTGTAATTTTTGTTTAGTTTTGGATCATAATATATTTTTTCTTTCTTTTTATTTTTCTTGTCAATCTCTCAGACGGACAAAGGACCATGAGATTAATGTCTGCGTAATTTTGGTTAAAATATAAATTCATTTAAATAAGTATTGTAATATGTATTTGGTTTTATGTATATATTTTTAAAATTATTTTGTATTTTTGAAATAAAGACATATTATTATTATTAATATCAGTACTAAAGAGGTAAAGAGTGTTAACTCCAATTTTGGCAAAATTGAATTAAAACTGCCTTTAAAATCAGAAAGGAATTCTGTAATGCTTTAATTTTGTAGTTGATTTACAAGATTTTTTGTAAAATCGTTATTAAATTTATTTTATGATAGTCAAGTAAATTTTGCTTGAATTTTTGTTGAATTTGGTGTTTTATTCGTCTGTTACTAAACAGTAAACTACTGGTAAATTTTGAAATTTTTTCAAACGTTGTGTATGAAATGTTCTTTATAAAAATTAGTGTTAGGACTAGGTATTCCACTAAGTTTTTTTTCAACTCAGTGTACTTTGGAGTTAACACTAATGTAGAACATAAAGAAAGACAAAACACAGAAAGCCGTTAAAGTTTTAAGTCCTGTTTGGGTGGGAAGGAGTATAGAAGTTGACAAAGTTATTAAATAATACATTTGTAGATAAGAAGCATTTTCTGTAAAAACTGGGTGTAAATTTCAAGTTTCTAACACCTACTGAAATGTTTTTTACAATAGTGAAAAGATAATACTGCTGCTTATAGGCTCTTCTGAAAAATCACTAAAATGGAGTTAACACCTTTTATTTCTCAGGTGCAGATATATATTTATGAGCTAACGGTTACATTCAATTGATTGTTTTCTTTTATTTTTAAAATGATTATTTTTAACGAATACTTAAAATAAACTATTTTCTTCGCTTCTTTTAAATATAGATTAATTTATAAGCAACATAATTAATGGCTAATTATGTGCGATACAATGATTACATAATATGCTAATGGTTTGTCATAACATTTTTTTATTTAGTTTCTTAATTTGTTGGTAATAAGTGTTTGTTTGATTGTTTAGAATTTTGAGGATAAATCGTTAGAGAAAGAAGTGGATGATGTATTAGAAGTTGTCACTGCTGTCCGTCGCATAAAAGCGAGTCATGGGCTTCAACATAAAAATACTAAAGGTAACAATATTTGTTTAGTGTGTATTCCATTTTCTTATTACTTTCTCTTGCCTATATAAATATATAGGAAGGAAAGTATTGTTTTCATGTCGATTTTAAGAAATTGAGTTTTCACCACATCTACACGTTTTCAGACCCCCTGAACCCACACAAACCATGTTTTTAGCGATTGGTCTGTGTGTATCTCAAGAATGGAACATCGTACGAACTTGAAACTTGAAACTTAAGTTACATACCACTACCGAAACCGACACAAACATTTTCATCAAAATTGGTCAACCGGAAGTAGTAGTTTATTCGTGTAATTTTTCACTTTTTTGCGATTTCTCAAAAACTGGTTTTACGATTTTCTTAAAAATCGCCCAGTTTACTAAATTTTTTATCTTCTATAAGATAGGGTAGGCGCCATGTTTGCTGAAATTCTTGGTGAGGCTTTTTTTTTACGTAAAAAATTTGTATTTTTAAGATTACGGCGTGAATATCATTTTAGCGCAAAAATTTATGTAACAAAAAAAATGTAGAAAATTTTAAATCCTACAACTTTTATTTTAACATTTTTTTGTATAACGCTTAGTTTAGCTGTAATTAGCGATTTTCTGTTTTTTCTCATGAAAACCTGTGAAAAATCAATTTTTTAAAGATTTCGGCCTTAGTATGCATTTTACGACAAAAGTGTATGTAATCAAATTTATAAGAAATTTAAAGATCTACAACTTTTATTCCAAGCGTTTTTCTCTACAGAGCCTAGTTTAGCGTAAAAGAGTGATTTTCCGTATTTTTAGGCCAAACTGAGGTTGATTTTCATTTTGCGTCTTTCACTTATGATTAAAATAAAATTAGGTTATGTTTATTGAGGTCAGTTTTTTGTTTATTTCTAATGTTTTACTCGTCGTCGTCGTCTTCATGGTTTAGGCTGTGCGTTAGCCTGTTCCGGCATCCATCTCTTCCTCGGTCTACCAATACATCTTTTACCTATCGGATTATGGATCAATGCATTTAATGGAAGGCGATCTTGGGACATTCTTAACACATGCTCTGACCACTTTTCTTTGCATGTCCTTATAGTGTTCAACAATGGTTGGGCACCGCATTCATTCCTTATTACTTCATTACGAATGCGATCCTCTCTTGTGCAGCCCTTAACTTGCTTTAGAAATCGCATTTCCGCTGACTGGATTCTTGATTCCTGTTTTCTCGTCAGCACCCATGCCTCACTTCCATAAGCCAAAGTTGGGATCGCCATTACTTTATAAAACTTTAGCAATGTGTTTTTCCTGGCTCTATTCTTGAGAGATCGACTTATTGCACCACATACCATGTTGAACCTAGTTACTTTTTGATGCACATCATGGTCATAATCATACGTAACATCGCATCCCAAGTATTTAAAATTAGCTACTTGCTCCAAATGCTTGCTTCCAATCACTATTTTAGACCTTGTAGGCCATTTTCCATGGAAAGCCATAATTTTTGATTTGCCTGCAGAAATTTTCATATTAAAATGTTTGCCAATTATGAAGAGCTTATGCACTGCCATTTGCAGCTTGTCCTCGGATTCCTGTATAATCACAGTGTCGTCAGCAAATAATAAATAGTTCATAAAAGTATTGCGGGTAAGAGCGATACCCTTGTCTACTTCATGCTGCCACATAGACATAAGCTCGTTGACATATATATTACTACCGGGTGATTTTTTAGTCCTGTTACCCAATTGTTAATGTCTGGTAATTTTTTTCTAAGAAAGGGATATTTTGTTTTGTGACACAAAGTTGGTAGCCCTACTCAACCGGTATAGATACGACAGTTTGAGTTGATTTTTCTTGAGTTACGTAAAATTTTGTGCTGTTTCCAGTTGTGTTACGAACAGAATGTCTTTTACCCTAGAACAACGGGTTTTCATTCTTGAACAATATTTTGCTACAAAATCGTATGCAAGTGTAAAAGAATCATTTCAAATTAAATTTTTTGGTGTTCCTCCATTCTATTCTAGTCAATTTCTAGGCTAACTAACTGATTTTTAGAGGCAGGTATTGTTTGCAGCATAAAACGTAGTGGTCGACCAACTCTCTTGACAGATGACGTTAAGAGAATGTGAAAACAAGATTGCTCAATTCTCCATGGAAAAGTTTACAAAAACTTTCCTCGCATAATGATTTGTCATGTTCGAGTGCTCTGAAAGCTGCTAAAAAAATTGAAATTGTATCCGTATCACATACGATTAGTTCTAGAGCTTCAGCCTCCAGATTTAAACAAGAGATTGTTTTAGGATAAAAGACATTCTGTTCGTAGCACGACCGGAAGTGGCACAAAATTTTACACAGCTCAAGGAGAATCAACTCACACTGCCATATCCATACTGGTTGAATAGGGCTACCAACTTAGTGTCACAAAACAAAATTTATTTTTTTTATGAAAATATTACCAGACATTAACAATTGGGTAACAGGACTAAAAAAATCACTCTGTACTAATGTTAGGTTATAATGGTTATTATTTGCATTGGCAAGAGAAAGTTGTGTGAGTGTTTCACACCAGATTTTTTGTTTTGATCTGTTGACTCGGCTTAATAAATAGACTATAGTATGAGGCTTTGTAGTTAATTGTTGTGTTGTGTTACAGTTGAAATATCCAGTGAGAAAGTGGATTTACTCAGGAAACATGTAGATTTGATTACGGCGTTGTTAAGAGATGAGCTTACGATAACGGGTGATGAAATCGCTGCTGAGGTCAACACCGATCACAATATCGCTATCGAACCGCATAGTTACCATACTCGTATCGCAGTTCACCTTCAGGTACTTTCACCCTGTTGTTGTTGTTGTTGTTGTTTAGGTCATCAGCCCCTTTAGGCTGGTTTGAACCTGTAGAGGTTTTACTAAGTAAAACGAGGAGTCAAGTGGTTTACCATTGCCACAACTCGCTGAGTGAAAAGTTACGCTTATCAGTATGCCAGGCCCTCTGAAAAGCACATATTTTTCCACTCTGCAAATGACACCTTCACTTCATTCACCACAGGGTCCAACTGTATAATGAAATTCATTACTTTCAGATGAGACAACTCTGATTAGTGTCTTTTACACCTCTACCTCTTCTCTTCTTAAATGATTGTCATTTAATTGACTGACCATGTGATAAGAAACAAAACTATTTATTTTAGCCCTGCAACTAACAGATTGAGTGTAAAAAATTTGACACTCCACCTGTCTGTTATGGGCAAACTTTCACCCTAATATCCAAAATAAAAAATTAAAACCTTGACTGCTAGGGATAAAAACCATGGAAGTTTATAGAATGCTGGCCATTTTTGTCTATATATTTTGAAATATTGTAAAAATAACATTATAAGGATTATTAAGATGGTACTAACATGGCTGCTGCTGGAAACATCAAATCTTCCAGTTTTCAATGGTATATTATAAGTTTTTAAAATTGTTTTAATAAAATAATAGAACTATCACTTTTTCATAGCACATTTTTTAGAAGAAATAAGATTTTTTCCACTTGATTTCGCATGTTGTTTAAACAATTTATTTGAACTATTATACAATTTTATACACCAAAAAACGATTATACACTTCTATAATACTTTATAAACAAAACTGTGTAATTGAATTTAAAAAAAAACTAACTAAACACAAAAATTTCTTTTGTGAAAAACAAAACTCATGTGTATAACCTCACTGTTTACTGTTCCAACAGCTGTTGCATTATAAGTGAATAAACCACTAACGTACTAGCGCTTCAACGGTGTACTTTTGTAATAAAATGTACGTAAATTTTGAATAAATGATCGAATTCCGTATAAGAACGTGCTATTACATAGTATAAGCACGTAAATACGAATTCCGTAAAATTACGTGATCCGCAAGCTGTAAACGTATCACCGTTCCGTACAATAACGTGCTTAGCACACAAAGTGTTAATAATAAATGTTGTTTTCTTGTTGTTTGTTCAGGTGATCAGTCGAAAGGCTCGTTTGAGCCTCTGGAGGGTTTATTAAGTAAAACGAAGAGTGACGTGGTTTACCATTGCCACAACTCACTGAGTGGAAAAGTATGCTTATCAGCATGCCAGGCCATCTGAAAAAGCATCTATAGGTATAAGACAAACTAATGTCCCATAGCCGAGCGAGTGAGAGGGAGATATGTGGCATAACTACGCATGCGCTCAAAGGTGTTTACCGTTATAATCCAAATCTGAAAACATACTACAGTCGTTATCTTGCTTGTTAGTTTACTGCATGCATGAACGCTTGCTCACAACAATGAGTAAAATTAAATGCGTATGGGTTGTGCGAGTGAGAGTGTTATCCATTCTCTCACTCCCACGGCTAGGGGACTTCAGTTCATCTGAATATTGTACTTTCCACTCTGCAAGTGACGTCTTCGTTTCACCACAGGGTCTGGCTGTGACTTTACTATTTTTCAAGGGTGAAGAGTTGTAAATGTATGCATTGCCCCCTACCCACTTTATAGCTAGCCAATCACTTGCCACCAACTACGCCAATACTTGCTCTTGTAGCTCTGTTAAATATTTCGTCGGCCATTATCTTGGTCTTTCTATAAGAATTATAATTTTACAATGAGCTGATTATATTATAAAGTATTGCATGTTAACGCGCTCTATAATCGATGTGTTCAGTACGAGATGCAAGACGAGAGTGAACTATTGTGGTTCTTATACGCATGTGCGCATAATGTTTGTCAGGTACAATCTGACAATGCTGGCAAACATTCTGATTGGTCTAAACGTGTGGAACAGCAAGCATAGCTCATCAACCGTGAATAGCATTATACTGTATTGTCTTTTATGACTACTATAACATTCAGATGAACTGCAGTCCCCTAGCCGTGGGAGTGAGAGAATGCATAACGCTCTCACTCGCACAACCCATACGCATCGTTCCAATAACATTGTCGTATAATTTTACTCATTGTTGTGAGCAAGCGTTCATGCACGCAGTAAACTAACAAGCAAGATAACGACTGTAGTATGTTTTCACATTTGGATTATAACGGTAAAGACCTTTGAGCGCATGCGTAGTTATGCCACATATCTCCCTCTCACTCGCTCGGCTATGGGACATTAGTTCGTCTGATACGTATACCTCTTCTGTTATTAAACACTTGAGTCGTACATATTTTATACTAAACATTTTTCAACTAGTTCGATGTGCAATTACCAAATTTGTTGCTTGCATTACTCTCTAGTTGCATTGTCAGCTGTTATTCATACGAGGCATATCCAGAAAGTAATTGTACTTTCTGGATATTATTGCAAACTATGAAATTGCAAACGAATGAATTACTGCAAATGAGAATTTTTGTAGGTTTCAAAAAAATTTTTTTTTAAACAAAAACATTACTTGGTTACGTTAGTATGTATGTAAGCTATTTTTACTTTCTCTTGCCTATATGAATATATAGTAAGGAAAGTATTGTTTTCATCTCGATTTTTAGAAATCGAGTTTTCACCGAATCTATACGTTTTCAGACCCCCTCAACCCAAAAAACATGTTTTTAGCGATTGGTCTGTGTCTGTGTTTATACAAAATATCTCAAGAACAGAACATTGTACGAACTTGAAACTTGAAACTTAAGTTACATACCACTACCAGACCCGACACGAACATTTTCATCAAAATCGGTCAACCGGAAGTAGTAGTTTATTCGTGTATTTTTTCACTTTTTTGCGATTTTCTCAAAAACTGGTCCTACGATTTTTTTAAAAATCGCCTTATTTACTTAAGTTTTTATGCTCTACAAGATAGGGTAGGCACCATGTTGCTGAAATTCTCGGTGAGGCTGTTTTTACATAAAAAAATTGTTTTTTGAAGATTACGGCTTTAATATGTATTATAGCGCAAAAATGTATATAATAAAAAATGCAGAGAATTTAAAATTCTACAACTCTTATTTCAAACATTTTTTTGTATAACGCTTAGTTTAGCGGTAATTAGCGATTCTCTGGTTTTTTTCTCATGAAAACGTGTGAAAAATTGATTTTTTTAAATTTTCGGCCTTAGTATGCATTTTATGACAAAAGTAAATATAATCGAATTTATAGAAAATTAAAAGATCTACAACTTTTATTCAGAGCATTTTTTCTACAGAGCCTAGTTTAGCGTAAAAGAGTGATTTTTCCGGCAAACTGAGATTGATTTTCATTTCACGTCTTTCATATATGATTAAAATCAGGTTACGTTTATTTCTAATGTTTTATTACTAATGTTAGGTTATATTGTTAATTATTTGCATTAGCAAGAGAAAGTTGTGTGAGTGTTTCACACCAGATTTTTCTACATAGTCTTGCGATTCCTCTCAATGCAAGTGGTGAAGCAGGGTATCAATTTTTTGATGCCTTCCTCGAAGTAGTTTTCCGCCAACCCCTTCATCCACTTCTTCACCTCCTTCTTTATCTCCTCGTTGGTTGAAAACCTTTTTCCACCCATTTGCGGCTTCAGGTAGGTAAAGAGATAATAATCTGATGGTGCTAGGTCAGGGGAGTGCATAGGATGGTTCAGGACATCACACGTAAACAAGGCGAGCAGTTCCTTCGTGGCGTTGGCCGTGTGTGGTCTGACATTGTTGTGTAGCAGGGAGACTTCTTTCGTCACCATACCTCTCCTTTTGTTCTGAATTGCCTCCACAACTTTTTTAGGGTCTCTTAGTATATTGTAGAGTTGATGGTCTACCCTTGAGGCATATATTCAATTAAAATTATTCCTTGATTGTCCCAAAACACGGATCCATGATTTTCTTGGCTGAAATTGTCGTTTTGCACTTTTTGGCGGAGGGTGAAGAGGTGTGACGCCACTTGTAACCTCTGGTAATTAAATGGTTGTATAACCCCAGAGGTTTTTACTTCGTTTCGTTAAGAAAGCCGGATCTAGTACGGCTAGTATACTTAAGACGCAATACAGTTTCGACGCATGTATTAAGCGAAGCTATGCTAGTTTTAAAAAGGAAAATCAATGGGAAGGAGAGGTATACATAAGGTACATTTGCACTTATCCTATGAAAATAAAGTTTAACACTTACTGGTTTTTCGGCACAAAATCCAATGCAGACACGGCTACTGTAGTCACAACACTGCACAGCAAATGTAATACACAAATACGTTGACAGTTCACTTGTACAAGATAAACACAATATTAGAATGATTGCAGAGTACAAATTTAATGATGCTTGAGAACGTTAAATATGATTATTCATAGGCATGCAAAGGTTCTTTAAGGTCGTTGGAAAGAAGCGGGAATACATACATTACGAACAATAAACTGATGTGATTACGGTAAAATACACTAATACGATTTACATAATTTCCACTGGGGTTGGGCGAATACGCTTGAGTACTGGTGACAAGGCAAAAGGCGTTAGCAAACATTCACATACGAAGTGAAGCGTTAGGCGTCATAATGCGCTGCGGAGCTCAAAGCAGAGCTGTCGTTAGTTCGAGTGTTAGCGTGGTACTGAAGAAGAAGGAAGCAGACAATGGCGGGATGCGGAGGACCCAATAATTATTAATTTTGTGATTGGCGGAGAGGTAAGTGACATAGCTGATAGCCTCACGCCAGGGTCCTAAAATAGGAAATCGATACTAAATCAATATTGCACAATGTTAAGCGCGCGGGAAGGACATTCTAGAACATTCGAGAATAAATGGAGTGCGAAGTTCAAAACTTATTTGTAATACTAAACACCACTGTTTAGACTGTCTTTTGGTTTCAGGCGTGTACTGTGCAACCCCAAGTTTTATCTCCAGTAACAAGGGAGCGGAGAAATTCATCTCCATAGAGTTTGTAGCGCCTCAAAAACTGTTGCTCGGCTTCCACTTGATTCAACTTGTGTTGGTCTGTGAACTGTTTTGGGATCAACCTCACGGACAGTTTCCGATATCGGAGGGTTTCTGTGATGGTTTGCTCTGGATGTGCAACCAACATAGGTTTCTGGCAACAAATTTGGTTATTGCGGATCAAAGTAGTTGAAAAATATTAAGTTAATGGCCATATTGTGTCAGTGTCCATGAAGAGGATTTAATCCCAGTGAACATGTATTTAAAAAATGTATATCGGTTCATGTATTGTCACGGTTTGTGTCTGGTCTAAGAATATAATTTTGTTTGTGTTTATTGATTGAAGGGTGGTGCCACTTCATTGAGCGAGGAACAAATTCAGTTGCTGATCAAAAAGGAAGCAAAGGTGAATAAGACATTGCACAAATTATTGCAAACGATAAGTAATAAAGGGTTTGAAGAAAAGGCTCCGCAACATGTACAAATCGGACACAAAGAAAAGGTAAGCTACATCTGTTATAATTTTTTTTTTTAATCTCTAATGTGTGTACGTTGCAATCTGTTCAATTCAGAACAATAAGCAAACCCATGACCCAATGAGATAAGGATGATATGTATGATGTGTAAATGAGGTGTAGTCTTGAACAGATTCAGGCCGACCATTCCTGAGAGAGTATGGTTAATTAAACCCCAACCATCAAAGTACACCGGTAACCACTATCTAGTATTCAAATCCGTATAAAAGTAACTACCTTTAATAGGATTTGAACCAGGAACCTTCGTCTCCGAAAATCAGCTGTTAAACAGCTAATTTTGGCTACGACTTTACCTCTAGACCAACCTGTTGGGTTTCTGTTATAATAATGGTGTTTTTCAAATTCTTAATGTATAGCCTATATGTTGTGATTTTTGCAATTTAACACTTTGAGTGCCTCATCTTGTAGTGGACAGAGCTGGTGAAAAACAGGCTAATGACACTATTCCCTTTAACAATTTATTGCATCACAATTGTTGTTGTTTTGGTCATCAGCCAAAAGAAAGGCTGGTTTGAACCTGTAAAGGTTTTACTAAGTAAAACAAGCAGTGAGGTGGTTTAACATTGCCACAACTCACTCAGTGGAAAAGTACGCTTATTAGCATACCGGGCCCTCTGAAAAGCACATATTTTTCACTCTGGAAATAACACCTTGACTTCATTTACCACAGGGTCCAACATTACGAGGGGGTACCCAAAAGTATCCGGAATAGCTCTGCTGTGGGCGGAGCTTGTGCAGTACAAATTCCCGCCACTAGGCTGCTTGTAGCGCTACTCATTGCCAGTTCAATGCCATTTTGTTCGTTGATCTAGCTTGTTCTGTTCTCGTGCAGTGATTGTTCTCGCTAGTGCTGTTTTGTGCTCGTGTCATTTTTCATGATGGCAAGTTTTAATGAACAACGTG
This sequence comes from Catonia carolina, assembly GCA_035578175.1. Taxonomy (NCBI): domain Eukaryota; kingdom Metazoa; phylum Arthropoda; class Insecta; order Hemiptera; family Achilidae; genus Catonia; species Catonia carolina. Next base: position 2,143,186 of record JAQMRL010000002.1, on the reverse strand, counting down.
CGGCTGTGAAATTTTGCTTCTTGCTCGGTAAAAACGCCGCGGAAACAGTTGTAATTGTTGAACACAGCTTACAAAGACGACGCTATTGGAAAAACCCAAGTGTACGAGTGGTTTTTGCGCTTTAAAAATGGCGACATGTCGATTGAGAACAAACCTCGTTCTGGACGACCGTCGACTTCCCGAACAGACGAAAATGTTGTGAAAGTGAAAGAAATTGTACGAACAGACCGACGACAGACCATTGACCAAATATTACAGGTTAGTGGGTTATCTTGGAGCTCAGTCCAACGCATTTTAACAGAAGACTTGACAATGAAAAGAGTCGCTGCCAAGTTTGTGCCTCGGGTTCTGACAGACACTCAAAAGGAACGTAGAATTGAAACGTGTAGTGATTTGAAACAACAGCTTGAAACTGATCCAGATTTCATGTCAAAGATCATTACGGGTGACGAGTCCTTGGTGCTATGGGTACGACCCAGAAACCAAACAACAATCCAGTCAATGGAAGACTTCATTATCACCCCGACCAAAAAAAAGTCGTCAAGTCAGATCGAATATCAAAACAATGCTGATTTGTTTTTTTGATGTGAGGGGAATTGTCCATTCAGAGTTCGTTCCACCAGGCCAGACGGTAAATCAAGCTTTTTATCTTGAAGTGTTAAGAAGACTACGAAACAGCATTCGTCGTAAAAAGACCTAATTTGTGGCAGACAGGGGACTGGTTTTTCCACCACGACAACGCGCCTGCACACACGGCAATCTCGGTTACCCAGTTTTTGGCGAAAAACGGCATGGTTTTGCTACCACACGCACCGTACTCACCCGATCTGGCTCCGTGTAATTTTTTCTTGTTCCCACGCATGAAAAGGGGCATGAAAGGTCTCCGATTTAACAACGTTGATGATGTCAAGAAAAAAACGACGGATGAGCTGGCAGCTATCACTGAAGAGGAGTACAAAAAATGTTTTGAACAGTGGAAGCACCGGTGGGACAAATGTATTAGTTGTAATGGAGAGTATATTGAAGGGGATAAGGTTCTTTTGTAAAAAAATTAAAAATAAATAGTTTTAAAAAATAATTCCGGTTTCTTTTGGGTACCCCCTCGTATAATGAAATTCATCACTTTCAGAGGAGATAACTCTGATTAGTGACATTTACACCTCTACCTCTTCTGTTCTTAAATGATTCAGTCATTTAATTGGCTGACTATGTGATGATAAGAAACAGAACTATTTATTTTAGCCCTGCAATGAACAGATCGAGTTTAAATAATTTGACACTCCACCTGTCTGTTATGGGCAGAGTTTAAATATATGACTTAAAATTTTGTAATATAATCTAGATAAGTTTCTTGACGATTGTAATGCATTTAATGTTCTCATCTGTTTCTGCAATAAAGAATTTATTTATTAATTTAACTAAACTTCCTTAAACTTACTACAACTATTTATTAAAAATAATAATATAATTATTGTTAGTGTAGGCCTACTAGTAAATTACTTAACTTAATAGCAGACTCCATAGCAAGCAGGTGGAGTGTTCAATTATTTACACTCAATCTGTTAATAATTAAAATTCCAGGGGTAATAATTCAAATTAAAAATTATAATTTTTGGCTTTTTACTTTCTGTTGCCCTATACAGGGTGTTTCAGGAGGAATCTGCCATACTGCACACGCTTATTCCTCTCATCAAAATAATGAAAAAAGTTCATATAAGCATAGGTCCGGAAATGCTTCGTTGGCGAGTTAGTTATACAAGGTCAAAGATTTCACCTGAAATTCAGCTCACTCAGTGAAATTAACTCACGCTGAAATTTTTAGGGTCTTAATTGAATTTGTTAATTAGATAAGTTTTATGTAAAATGAGCTGACAAATCGTATAAAACCTGTCCCAAAACTCTTATCTCCAACAGTTTAGGAGAAAATCGGGGTAAAGCAAAAAAGGTTAGGGTCAAAAACACACTTTTTTTTGCGTTTGGACTACAATAACTCTTGTTAAATTGCCTATAAACACAGAAAAATGTTCAATACAATTTGTAGAGAATTTTATTCTCAAAAAAAAAAATGTAAATAAAGTCAATAAAAACAGGTTTTATACGATTTGTCAGCTCATTTTACATAAAACTTATCTAAGAAACAAACTCAATTAACACCCTAAATATTTCAGGATGAGGTAATTTCACTGAGGGAGCTGAATTTCAAGTGAAATCTTTGACCCTGTATAACTCGCCAACGAAGCATTTCCAGACCCATGTTTATATGAACTTTTTTTCATTTTTTGATGAGAGGAATAAGCTTGTGTAGTATGGCAGATTCCTCCTGAAACACGCTGTATAAATATATAGGGAAGGAAAGTATTGTTTTCTGTCAATTTTTTTGTTCTTAGTTTATAATGGGTAATCCAGCATTTTTAAGAAAAATAATTAAAATTTTGTCACCGCCACCCCTTCTAAGTAATCATTTACTGTGTTGCCGGCCTTCAATACTGCTTCCGGCCTTTGTTGGCCCGGTAGGCCCTTTGGCGGCGTGCCGACAGAGGTCTTTGTTGCCAAGGGCCGAGCGACTCACCGCCCCCTACCACAGCGCTCTCAGTAGCTATAAAAGCGCAGTGCACTGAGCCGCTTATCATTACGCTCTACATTTCCGACGAAGATCGACCAACTCATCCATGAGACAAAGAAAGAAGATGCTCTGGGACTTGCAGCAGCACTGCCTACGCCGGTCTCCTTCGAGACTAGCACAACGGTCCTTCTCAAGACCAATTTATTAAGGTTTGAACCGGTCCTTCTCAGGGCCATCTACCTGAGCCACGGCTCTCACTGCAGCCACGTGCTGCCTACACCAGCTTTCTTCGAGACCGGCACAACGGTCCTTCTCAGGACCAACTCGTTAAAGTTTACACTGGCCCTTTTCAGGGCCATCAACCACCTCTGTCCACTTTGGTGGACACACACATAAACGGCCCTTTTCAGGCCCACCAAACAGATAAGGTTTGCCATTTAATGTCACCATCCGGTGACAATTGTTAAACTAGAGAAGATTTCAAGAGAAAATTTGTGAGATTATGTGTGGTTTGCTGAGCATTTATTTATTTTAATTTAGATTGGATTGTGTTATTATTATTGTATGTTGAATGTTGTATGCGTAGGTTCGAGGATTACAAGAAGAGTTGGTCACGATCAAAAAGAAGTTGGAGTCAGCTGGCATTATTAAAGACGAGAGTAAAAGGGAGACCGGTTAATTAATGTGTTTCGTATCTAGATTAAATTTTGCTGTCTAATGATGTTCCAGTACAAAACTACGTTTGTCGTTTGACTATTTAACAACTGTTTATGAATGCCTAGTATCAATGGCTTCTTTAACCGTTGAGTAAATAATATAGGTGCTATAAGAATGTTTGTCACTGAGTTAAAATGTTTGAAAGCTCTGATTTTTTTATTAAAATAGTTTTTTAAATTTCTCTTAAACGAATGCACGTTGTGTCATGAACCTAACTACAGAATGGATAAAGAATCGTCTGTACTATTTTACAAGGGTGATGAGTTCTGAACGTATGTATGCACTGCCCCCCACCCACCCACTTTATAGCTAGCCAATGTTGCCAATACTTGCTCTTGTAGCTCTGTTAACCGTTTCTTACCCAGTGCGGTGGCATAGAAGTCACATTGGAGTGAAATAACAGACATAAAAACTTTTAATTGTTAGCGACTATTTTTGATTAAAGAGTGCTGGATGTGAAGTGTAATAATTTTCTGTACCCTAGCCACGAATCGAACCTGAGACCTCCGCTTTGCAGTGTAAGATGCTGACCACTACGCCACGGAAATTAGTTTCTTTTTAAAGTTAGTTTTAGTCTTAAATATTTGTGTTCATTTACTAAAATAAAGTAGCATTTCTTCGAGTATGTTGAATATACATACAAGTATATTTTTTAGGCTGTAAATACTGATTTTGTCCATTTTATCAATATTTTTGAATTGTAACCTTTTTTAAGTCTTAAATAATGCTTTGCTACAAATCTAAGCAAGAGAATTTTATTTACGAAGCCTGCACATGATTTTTACTTATTCATATTGTTGGGAACTTTGATACCATCAAACCCAATGTATGATACCACCAATTCAATGTATCGAGGAATGACTTTCACACATTCTCAATTCAATATATTATTCGAACTACTACTACTGAACTATGATTCTAAAAAATTAGATCTACCAACCCTACTGATAAAAAACTCGAATAGTGTTTTTGAAATTGCCAAGTGGTCTTCTTTGAGTGCCTATCCGCTACGGATGTGGGCGACCATTATGGCTATTTTGACTTTATCCGCTGCCAACCGGAACAATTGCATGGAGCTCCTACCAAACCAGGTTCGCAAGTTCCCAAGCCAGGATATTCTTCTCCTACCAGGCTTCCTCTTGCTATCTATCTTTCCCTGCAGGATGCGTTGTAACAGTTCATAACGTTGCAAATTCCTCATGATATGACCCAAATATTGCAGCTTCCTTGCTTTCACAATATTAACAAGTTCTGTGGTTTTCTTCATTCTTTGCAAAACTTCAACGTTGGTCACTTTATGGGTCCATGGTATTTTCAGAATCCTTCTGTAGAGCCAGAGTTCGAAGGCTTCTAGTCGGTTGGTCGTTTCTTTTGTTAGAGTCCAGGACTCCACTCCATACAGCAAGACAGAAAAAACGTAGCACCTCAGAAGTCTCAGTTGTCTTCAGAAGTCTATTCTCAGAATATCTATTCTCAGAAGTCTGTTATCTCAGAAGTCTGCCAAGTAGTAGTCCTACCATATCTGTCAGTCACAAAAATCTCTGCGTGGTAGTCCTACCACCATAATTTGGTGAAGCCGTTTTACGTCTCATTTAATTCTGTTGTAATCGGTATTTGTCAAGTATATTGACACCGCACTGATTGTGTTAAGTGTTTAAAGTCAAAACGATTCTCCATAGTTTGCCATGGATATCGGAAAATGACAGATGACAGTTTTCAAAATTTCCACCAGTAAGAGTTTTTTGGGGCAGACAAACATTTTTAGTGCACCTACATTGGAAATACATTTGTATCAATGTTTCTTAAAATGAAGTTAGTAGTAAGCTAGTGTAATATTAATTTTTTTTGTGTTATTGTTTTTGTTGATTAGTTTTAAGAAGAAACTTTATGAATATGTTCACTTGTCTGTAAAATATAAATAAAAAATACGTTTTTAAAAATTTGTTGTTTTTTACTTTCTTTTGTCTATATGAATATTATAGGAAGGAAATAGCTATTGTTTTCATGTCGATTTTTCGAAATCGAGTTTTCACCGGATCTACTTGTTTTCAGACCCCCTGAACCCAAAAAACATGTTTTTAGCGATTGGTCTGTGTGTGTGTGTGTGTGTGAACAGAATATCTCAAGAACGGAACATCGTATAAACTTGAAACTTAAGTTACATACCACTATCGGACCCGACTCAAACATTTTCATCAAAATCAGTCAACCTGAAGTAGTAGTTTATTCGTGTAATTTTTCACTTTTTGCGATTTTCTCAATAACTGGTCCTACGTTTTTTTTTTTAAATCACCTTGTTTATTAAATTTTTTATGGTCTACAAGATATGGTAGGTGCCATGTTTGCTGAAATTCTTGGTGAAGCTGTTTTCCAAAAAAAAAATTGTTTGTTTAAGATTATGTCTTTAATATGCATTTCAGCGCAAAAATTTATTTAATAAAAAATGTAGAGAAATTAAAATCCTACAACTTTTCTTCCAAACATTTTTTTGTATAACGCTTAGTTTAGTGGTAATTAGCGATTTTCTGGTTTTTTCTCACGAAAATGTGTGAAAAATCGATTCTTTTTAAAGATTTTGGCCTTAGTATGCATTTTACGACAAAAGTGTACATATTCAAATTTATAGGAAATTAAAAGATCTACAACTTTTATTTAAAGCATTTTTCTCTGCAGAGCCTAGTTTAGTGTGAAAGAGTGATTTTCCCTATTTTTAAGCCAAACTGAGGTAATTTTCCTTTTGCGTCTTTCACTCATGATTAAAATAAGGTTATGTTTTTTGAGGTTAGTTTTTTTCTAATGTTTTATTATTAATGTTAGGTTATTTGCATTGGTAAGAGAAAGTTGTGCGTTTCACACCATTTTTTTTTTTATTAAAAAAGAGGAACACAAGAGGTGGAAATGTAAAAGACTTCTCTGAGAGTAATGAAGATGTCATTGGCAGGTTGGAAATTAAGATGCTTTTCAAAGGCCTGGTATATTGATAAGCAAGCCAGGCCCTTTCCTGTCATTTTAAATTATTTATTATTTTTTAGTAAAGTTAATAAATCTTTTTGATTTTTTCTTATATTTTCACGATATCCCTTCCACTCAGCGAGGAAGGCTGTGGAAAACCACCTCACTCCTCGTTTTACTTAGTGAAACCTCTAGAGGGTCAAACCAGAGCTTTTCAGGTGATGACCTTAGCAACACACACAGACCAATAGGTAATAATAAGAGTTTTAGGTTAAGGGGGCCTGAAAACATCGCACTGTGGTAAGAAGACTGTTACAACTCAAAATTTTGAACTTTTACACCTTACGTAGTAGCTGGTATTCATATTTTTAGGCTAGAATAAAGTACTACTTCAAAACCTTATTATTAAATAATCCTAAGTTAATAATAATAAGGTTAAAATTTGAATATTTCCTTCGATTGTGCCATGTTAATTAAAACATGATCCATCAGATTAAGCAATCCAATTTAATTTAAATGAATCAGTACATATGGTATGTTGTTGTTTAGGTCATCAGCCAATAGGCTGGTTTGAACCTCTAGAGGTTTCACTAAGTAAAACGAGGAGTGAGGTGGTTTTCCACAGCCTTCCTCGCTGAGTGGAAAAGTATGCTTATCAGCATGCCAGACCCTCTGAAAATCACATATTTTCCACTATGCAAATGACACCTTCACTTTATTCACCACAGGGTCTGGCTGTATAATGAAATTCATTACTTTCAGAGGAGATAACTGTGATAAGTGTCACAGTACACCTCTGCCTTTTCTGTTGTTAAATGATTTAGTCATTTAATTGGGTGACCACGTGATGAGAAACAGAGGTATTTATTTTAGCCATGCAACTAACAGATTCAGTGTAAATAATTTGACATTCCACCTGCCTGTTATGGGCAAGCATATGGTGTATAGACCTTTAAACGCTTATTTCTCCATAAGTATATTTTTGAGTTGCAACACTCTTCTTCGTACAGTGTGACGTGGTGTACAGTATCCCTTGGTATCCGCGGACTTTGTCCGTGGGCCTGAAACCTTAAAATACATACGTAATCTCATGTTGTGTATACTGTACTTGGTGGGAGGTGGGAAGTCATACAATTCCGAAAACATGTGTCACCCTACATGTTTGAAATTTTATAAATTAAGGTATCAGGTATTAATTTTTTAAATTATAAGGTATGTTTGAAATTTTATAAATTCAAACACCAGTGGAGGATGACATTTTAAAAATTGTTCACAACGTGAAGGGTGAGGGTTTTAGTCAAATCGATTACCAGGACATAGAAGAAATAATCCAAAGCCATGACCAGAAACTAACAGTGGAAGAGTTGGAGGAACTGATGACATCCCAAAATAAGATAGCCAAGCAGCCTAAGAGGAAGACAAAGATCCTGACGATCCTGAAACGAAGCCAAGCATTTCTCACAAACCATCAATGAGATCCTCAGCATGGCAACACAGCTCGCTTATTACATGTTGGAGACGGATACCGTCATGGAAAGGGCCCTTTCTTCAATTCAAAAGAGGACTCCAGGAGCTGATGATACCATACGAAGAAGTCCACAAGAAGTTTGAAAAGAAGAAGAAGGAAACACCCATAACTAACTATTTTAAAGCAATTTAAATGTTTCATACGTACAGTACTGTATTTATTAAATATTCATAGATTATAATAATGGTAAAATGTTCCTAAAACTATTAAACAGTTAAAATGACTACAGGGCTTTTCCGTCAGAATCTAACCCCCATCTTATCGTTCATATAAGGGGTATGATTATCCGCGGTTTTACGAACCGCGGTAACCCTCCAAAAAATAACCCCCACAGATACCAATTACTATATTTCCAGTGAAAACTCAATTTCAAAAAATCCATATGAAAACAATATTTTCCTCCCCTAAATATTCAAACAGGGCAAGAAAAAATAAAAATTGGCCGGTCCACTGGAGTATTATTTAATGTAACTGGTTTCTATATCAGTGATCGTGGGTTCAATTCCCAATCGTCTGGCATTTTTTCATTACTCTTCAGTGTCTGGATTAGCCTTAAGGTGCACAACAGTCTGACAAAGAAATCTAAAGGCCGCAACAACAGGTCATGTCTGGTGTCTATCATGTAATGCATTGTCATGCATGTCACTTGATCACACAACTTTTATAAAACATGGTAAGTACTAGCCGTACCCGGCATGCATTGCTACGCCGCCGGCAAATATTTAAAAAAAAAACATGTAATTAATGACAACTGTGAAATTAATTTGTTTTATTTAAATTGTTGTTTGTTTAGGTCATCAGCCAAAAAGGCTGGTTTGAACCTGTAGAGGTTTTACTAAGTAAATCGAGGAGTAAGGTGGGTTAACCATTGCCACAACTCACTGAGTGGAAAAGTACACTTATCAGCATGCCAGGCCCTCTGAAAAGCATATATTTTCCACTCTCCAAATGACACCTTCACTTCATTCACCACAGGGTCTGGCTGTATAATGAAATTCATTACTTTCACAGGAGACAACTCTGATTAGTGTCTCTTGCACCTCTACCTCTTCTGTTCTTAAACGATTCAGTCATTTAATTGGCTGACCATGTGATAAGAAACAGAACTATTTATTTTAGTCCTGCAACTAACAGACTGAGTGTAAATAAATTGACACTCCACCTGTGTGATATGGGCAAACCTGAACTACACAATGTAATTTCTAATGGATAAAAAAAAAATCCATATGAAAACAATATTTTCCTCCCCTAAATATTCAAACAGGGCAAGAGAAAATAAAAATTGGCCGGTCCACTGGAGTATTATTTAGTATAAGTGGCTTCTATGTCAGTGATTGTGCGTTCGATTCCCAATCATCTCTGGCATTTTTTCATCACTTTTCACTGTCTGGATTAGCCTTAAGGTGCACAACGTCTGACAAAGAAATTTAAAGACCGCAACAACATGTCATGTCTGGTATCTATCATTAATGCATTGTCATGCAGGTCATGCAGGTCACACAACTTTTATAAAACATGGTAAGTACTACTGGTACCCAGCGTGCATTGCTACGCCGCCGGCAAATATTAAACCGGCAATATTTAAAAAAAAACATGTAATTGATGACAACTGTTAAATTAATTTGTTTTATTTAAATTAATACTTAAAATCATGACAAAGTACACGTACATCAACAAAAACATTGTAGTGCTCTAAATAATAAATAGCAGTTTAAAAAGAAGGTTAGTGAAATTATTATATTAATTCATTATATGAAATAGAAATATTTCAAACTGCAGGATGCATTATAAAGATTTATTTCTAAATAATAAAGTATTAAATAATTGTAGCTGTACATAATATGTTTGTACATAATGTTAGTACGGGTATGTTGGCCACTCTGAAGTAACACTCATAAAAGGCGCGTGTTGGCCTAATTTAATTGATGATAGTTTGGAACATCTGCAGCTAACTCAAACTCATCCCAGGTCCATCCTCCGGCTCCAGCCTCAACTACGACTAACCGAGGCACGTGTCGTGTAGAAGATGGGATCTTCTGGTATGTAACTTGATCGCTTATTAAATATGTTATGCTGTTAGATGTCCTTTGTCGTTCATCCAATATTCACCTAATTACTTAAACCATCTCCCCTGGTGCCGGCAGGCACTACAACATAACCTCGAACACGGCTCAATGTTTTTTCTACATAGTTCACAAAATATTCGGTAGATTTCGCTGTAAGTATATTTTATCTACCTCATAAAAGCCTTAATGTAAGATATAAACATTATTTTTAACCCTTTAAAGCTAACTTTTTAAGGGTTTCAATAGCCTAAAACCTACACCGGCATCATAGTTACAACATAAAAAAACTGGATGAAAATAGGTTGAGTAATTTAGGAGATAAAGGAGAACATACACACATACATACACACACACACATCAAATTTTATACATATAGATATACAGAACGGAAAGAGAAGGAACAGAAATGAAAATATCACTTTTCATAAATAAATATTTATTAAACCATAAGTAATTAATTTGCAAATAAATATTTGTTGTAAATTTTAAAGGAAGTTTAATTACTTATAAACAACCAGATCCTGAACGAACTTGGAATAAAAATGTCACAATACCATAATAACCTGTATTGGTAAATAATTTGACTTTATATGCATGTGCATATTAAAATAAACACACTAAAATCCAGCTTCTCTTAGTTTACTCCTAATGTAAACAAATAATGACGTCACTAAGCATGCGTACATTATATGAAAATGTGTTCACGCTGATTAAAAAGTAACAACAAAATACTTTCAAAAGTATTTAAATACAAAATACTTTTAAAAGTATTTTTCTTAATGAAATTGTTAGGCCTACATCATATCATGACTGATGTTTTTAGTACTTTAAGTACTTATAATTTAAAAAATAGTTATCTTGGTAGGAATACGACATCCGTAAAGTGGTGGAGTGTAGCATTGTGCACCCTGTAGTAGGTGGCTTTTGTTTGTTGACACTAGGAGCAAACTAACAACGGCTCAACTGTATTAATATAATGAGTTTAAAAAAACACCTTTAATATTTACTATTTTTTACTGCTTTCTTTCTTTTTTAACTTCTTACAAGCACTTACGCAGTGTGTGCCGCTTCATCAGGTAATATCATAAAGCTTCTAGAAATTTTGTGAAGAATGTATCTTACTTTGACAAAGTTTGAATTCAGTCAGTTTTTAAATTGAAAAACTCTACGTAAGGGTAAGCGCGCGCACAATAAACGCTAAAAGCAGGTACTGATTCACGGTGGTGAACGCGCATGCGCATAGTGGGACCATCTAACTACGCGTTTAACTTTCATTCAGTTGTCGGTATTCAACACGAGTTCCAGTAATAGCAGTGATCAATTACTGCTAATGAAAAAGTTTCCACAAAATTATCATTTAAAGACGATACCGTTAGTGACATTAACACTTTAACTGAGCTACCGGTCTCTCAGACTGGGAGGTATATTAAGTTTTCCACAGTTCCAGCCCTGTTTGTTCAAGCTCGTTCATAGGCTCAGTAGCTGCCTTCTAACTCTCCCTCTTCACTAAGCCCTAGCGTTAGTTAAGTTTCCGTTAGTCGTTCTCTGGTGACAACCACTTTTTGAAAACCACCCGGTCTGTCATACCGGATAGCTCAGTTATCGTGTACTAATTAGCCGGTCCTGTATGCCGGATAGCTCATATAAGTGTTAGTGCGTCAGTGTTAGTGAAATGGATCGACCTTCTACCAGTCGATCTGCGCACGTGGAAGACGATGATTTTGCTGTTCGTGTACGTAGAATGCTGGATGATGAGTCTAGTTTAGATGATTAGACGATCCCGATGCAGATCCAGACTTTGTGTTGCCAAACGAAAGTGATTCTAGTTCATAATGTGAAGTGACTTCACGTTTTGAATTTGTTAAAGCCTTAGGTGGATAACCTTATCAGACCTCACCTTTAGAGAAGACTACAAATTCCCAATCTCCAGCGAGATTTGAGACAAACTATTTTATGGTGTTGGCAGAAAATAACCCTGTTCATGCAAGAGAGGAAGAAGTCCCTTCCGACCGAATGGAAAGAGAAAAATGTGCAGCAAGTGTCTGTCTGTTCGAGAGAGGAAAACCCAATATACGTGCATTAAGTGTTCTAATCCCATTTGTTTAGAGTGCAGTCACAAAGTCTGCAATGAATGTGGAAAATATTGTGTAAACTCATAAACTGAACAGTTATTTCTTTTGTTTATTATTATCATCCATTATTATAGCAAATTACTCAAAAATATCTTACGAAATATTATTTTATCATAATTACTATTATTATTTTATCAAATTAAATTTTCAAAGTGAGCAAGAGTTTGTTTGTTTGTAGTACAACAGCAGCAGTATTTCATTTTGTAATTTTCTATATTTAAAGGTTTGCAAATAAAAAAGTAAAAATGTTTAATTATTTTTTATATACGTTTCCCATTAAATATGTTTACTAAAAATATGTATTAAGTAAGAAATAGTTAATAAATTGATTGGTAAAAACCAAAACACACTGACCGGTCTCAGAGACCGGATAGCTCAAATAATGTTTCTACATTCATAGCTCAGTAAAAGTGTTAATAAGAACAGAAAATTGTTCGGCATAATCATCTTTTACCACAATTAAAAAAAGATAGAGACAGGTTTTTTTTAAATGCATGAGAAAGACTCTGGGAACATTTAATTTTATATTGTCTAAAATAGAACTCATTTTCAAAAACAAAGGTGGAACTTGCTCAAGCAATATTATCGGAAGAAAGATTTGTGATTAAATATTTGAACATTTTAAACCTAGTATTTAGAACTTTTTGACAACTGATATTCAATATTGTAAAGCATTGTTTGGCCAGAAATAATCTCTTAAAGTTAGTTTTATTAACCTATGTTAAAAGTTAATTAACAAGTTATTATTTATGAATACGCATTATACGACGCCAAGTACATTTAACAACCTGCCAGCAAGCAGCAGGCAGGTTTATTCAAAACAAACCAGTGAGCTGATATGCGCAGCTTTCTTTACCAGCGTTTACTGTGAGACGCCAATTAAAATATAATGGCTTATTCCTACTAGCAGGCTCCCACTTGTAAGCGACCAGCGTACACTGTACACTTACCCTCAGAAGTTAAAGAAAAAAGGAAAGCAGTAAAACAGGTAAATATTACATTTTATTTTTAAAAACTCATACTAATACGGACTCTGCTGCTAATCACTTAAGGTGAGACTGTATGATGGTTTTCACTGAAAAGTTCAATTTTCGGTTTTTTATGTTTTTCAATAGTCCAGACTTATATCAACAAGAAAAACATTAAATTACGCCAAAAAATTATTTTAATAAAAAAAATTAAGTTTTTAGCAGGCATATTTAGAAAAATGATCATTTCACCAAGAACCAATAATTTTCGTAATTTTATATACCTATAGTTTTAGAGCAAAGGGAATTTGAGTTTTTTTTTTAAATATCTGCGTTACTGATTTTGATATTCTCAGCTGTTGGTACAGCTTTCTAACCAAATGTTGATGGGAAATTTACTTGTTTGTGTATATATTTTTTTTATTTGTTCCTTTTTGTTTTTTGGCTGTTCTCGTAAATTTACATTTTAAAATTTAGGTACATTTTTCTTGGAACCCATTAAATCTAGCTCGTTGAATTTTTTACCAGTTATTCATCTTGTTGTTGTTGTTTAGGTCATCAGCCTGGTTGGCTGGTTTGAACCTCTAGAGGTTTTACTAAGTAAAAACGAGGAGTAAGGTGGTTTACCATTGCCACAACTCACTGAGTTGAAATAATATGCTTATCAGCATGCCAGGCCCTCCGAAAAGCATTCACTTTCCACCCTGCAAATGACACCATCACTTCATTCACCACAGGATCTGGCTGCATAGTGAAATTCATTACTCTCATCAGAGGAGATAACTCTGACTAGTGTCTTTTACACCTCTACCTCTTCAGTTCTTAAATAATTCAGTCATATAAGTGGCTGACTATGTGATAAGAAACAGAACTATTTTTTTTAGCCCTGGACCAAACAGATAGAGTGCAATTAAAATAACACTCCACCTGCCCGTTTTGGGCATTTATTCATCTTGTAGGCCTACATGCACAAATACCGACATTTTAACGACTTCCTCAGATACTCCAACAATTACTAATGTGCAAAAAACGTATAAAGAAATTTGTAAATATTTCATGTTATTCGTTAATTTGTTTTTAATTTTATGGCCTCACAGATTAAATTGAAAAACTGTTGAGTAGGTAGAGAAACCCGACAACTAAAAGTGTGTAAAGTTTCATTTGCCTATCTTTTACCAATCCTATGAAAAATGTACCTAAAAATAGCAAATTTAACATTGGCGGGATACAGAGTACAGTCTCTCCTTAAATAATCATAAAATAAACAGTAAAATTTGCTGTTTAATTAAAACGTAATGGTATTTTAATAATTTCTTTTAAAAATGGCTCCAAACTTCCAGGTCGAGCATATGTAAAAACACTAGGCTTCAAACATCGAGTAAATTTGGTATTAGCCTGTACCACGGACATAAATTGAGTCAGTTAAATTGATTGTTCAATTACGTCAGAGCGAGCGAGCATTAACTAGATGGTTGAGAAGTGATGGTCTGTTGTTGCGGTTGTTGGTGTTGCTGCAACTGTTGTTGTTGCTGCGGTTGTGTCTGCGGTTGCGGTTGGTTGCTAGCGGGACCACGCAAAGCACCTCCTCTTCCCTGAAGGTGTTTATTTTTCAGCCACTCCAAATCGTTGACACGGCTTTTAACGTGTTCTAATCTGTGCCATGCCATTTGGAGAACTTTCTGCGAAGCGTATCCGGATCCTTCATGTGGTTGACCTGTCACAAAAACAAAACTTTATCAAGCACCTTTTATTAACACATTCAGCACCATGGACGCCTACATCGCGCCAAACAGTACCTCATTTACTGCGTCGAGAGCGCCACGTGTGCGTCCCACACGGTATTATTTCTGAAGTTCTTACATTATCAGTTTTCCAGTTGTGCTCTTTAGATTTTAGTGGCGTGTTAATTGAACTACAGTAAACGTGTATCGGTTCGTGGTTTCGGGTTTTTTACTTTCTCTTGCCTATATGAATAGATAGGAAGAAAAGTATTGTTTTCATGTCGATTTTTCGAAATCGAGTTTTCACCGGCTCTACATGTTTTCAGACCCCCTGAACCCAAAAAACATGTTTTTAGCGATTGGTCTGTGTGTGTGTGAGTGAACAGAATATCTCAAGAACGGAACATCATACGAACTTGAAACTTAAGTTACATACTACTACCGGACCCGACACGAACATTTTCATCAAAATCGGTCAACTGGAAGTAGTAGTTTATTCGTGTAATTTTTTACGTTTTTGTGATTTTCTCAAAATCTGGTCCTACGATTGTTTTTAAAATCGCCGGATTTACTAAATTTTTTATGCTCTACAAGATAGGGTAGGCGCCATGTTTGCTGAAATTCTTGGTGAGGCTGTTTTTACGTAAAAACGTTGTTTTTTTAAGATTACGGCTTTAATATGCATTTTAGTGCAAAAAATTATATAATAAAAGTTGTAGAAAATTTAAAATTCTACAACTTTTATTTCAAACATTTTTTTGTATAACACTTAGTTTAGCGGTAATTATCGATTTTTTTCTCAAGAAAACGTGTGAAAAATCGATTTTTTAAAGATTTTGGCCTTTTTACGACAAAAGTGTATATAATCAAATTTATAGGAAATTAAAAGATCTACAACTTGTATTTAGAGCATTTTTCTCTACAGAGCCTAGTTTAGCGTGAAAGAGTAATTTTCCATATTTTTGAGCCAAACAGGTCGATTTTCATTTTCCGTCTTTCACTCAAGATTAAAATACGGTTATGTTTTTTGAGGTTAGTTTTGTTGTTCATTTCTAATGTTTTATTACTAATGTTAGGTTATTTTGTGAAAATTATTTGTATTGGCAAGAGAAAGTTGTGTGAGTGTTTCACACCAAATTTTTTTGCTGTAAAATTGCACAATATAATCCCTACTAAGGATAAATATCATTTTTGTACATTATTTAACCTAATTATTTAAGAAAAGGTTGTCGGGCTAACAAAGTCTTCTAGTCATTTCTAGGTGGCACTCAACGTGTTAACAATAATGAAATACTTTAGCTCTATATAATGTTTAGTTTTAGTTAACAAGTTTACATTAGCATATTACAACTTCTTCCTGCACACAGACTAGCCTATGTGGCACTAGGTAATCGCTTGTTGTGGTTTAGGTCATCAGCCTGGTTAGCTGGTTTGAACCTGTAGAGGTTTTACTAAGTAAAACAAGGAGTGAGGGTGGTTTACCATTGCCTTCCCAACTGAATAGAAAAGTATACTTATCAGCATGCCGTGCCCTCTGAAAAGGACACATTTTCCACTCTACAAATGACACCTTCACTTCATTCACCACAGAATCTGGCTGTATAATGAAATTCATTACTTTCATTTTAGAGGAGACAACTCTGATTAGTATCTTTTACACCTCTATCTCTTCTGTTCTTAAATGATTCAGTCATTTAATTGGCTGACCATGTGATAAGAAACACAACTATTTATTTTAGCCCTGCAACGAACAGATTCAGTATACATAATTTGACACTCCACCTGTCTATTTTGGGCAGGTAATCACTTATAAAACCCTTAAATTTTGTATAATTTTTCTTGATAAACTAGCGATACCCAGGGCGCGTTGCTACGCCCAAGAACAGAAAACATGTTTTTATTGAAAATATGAGATTTATTTTATTTTATCTAAGGCTCGTTAGCGTAGTGGTTAGCGCAAGTGGTTTCTACGCCGGAGTACCGGGTTTGATTCCCGATCAGGTCTGGCATTTTTTCATCACTCATTTTCATTACCATCATTATCCACTGGCTGTATTAGTAAACAATCAATAATTGTTAATTATTTGCATTGGCAAGAGAAAGTTGTGTGAGTGTTTCACACCAGACTTTTTTGTTTAAGAATGTTTACTATTGCGTTCGACCACGATCTCTCAATTGCTTGTGTATTGGCTTTTGTTTGTTGTGGATCTACATAATTTCGATGATGGTTAACTTTTGCATGCAGGTAACCTAATGTAGTTTACATAACCCGTAAAATATGTACAGGTCATTTGTTCTAGCTAGAAGAAGCTTTTCCTCCAACGCTGTGTGCCGCTGAGCTGTTCTGTTTAGTGGTGGGGGAAGCACCTCGTAGTTGTAACAGTAGTATACAGTTAGAAAGAGAGGGAATGATCAGTAAGTGAGGAGACAACAGTTGCCCCATTGAAACTATCCCTAATCTACCTACTCAACCACCCCTTACAAGCTTCTTCCAAAAACAAATGTACTATAAATATTTTCTAAAACCTA
Source organism: Catonia carolina (assembly GCA_035578175.1). Classification (NCBI taxonomy): domain Eukaryota; kingdom Metazoa; phylum Arthropoda; class Insecta; order Hemiptera; family Achilidae; genus Catonia; species Catonia carolina. The sequence goes on along the minus strand of JAQMRL010000002.1, from coordinate 2,126,010 downwards.
TTGTTCACAACCATAACGTAATGTAGTTCTCATAACCTGTGAAATATGTGCATATTTACGTGGCAAAAGTATTAGGTGCCAGTGGTACCACATCAAGAAATACAAATTTCAGTAAACATAACGCGGTATAGGGCCCTATAGTACTATACTATAGTATACCGTACTATCGGTACTATAGTAGCATCGATTTATCTTTACAATAAAATTTAACACAATGTTAATGTTTGGGATCAATTTTAATCTTCACATGTCCTGTACTTACTCTTTCTTGGGAGTTTCTTGGATGCATTTAAAAAAATATTGATGCACAAAACTGAAGGCAAATTCACCCTAAGTAATATAATAGAAACAAGTGTAATCACGTTACCTGTAGATACTTGTGTTAGGTAATTAATATGCTCAGTCAATTTTGATTCCACATGACCTAACGTTTTAAGAAACTGATGAGTTTGACCTTCTGCTTGTTTTAAACTTGATTTTTCTTTACTCAATTCAGAAAGTGCCTGCCCTGTACAAAAAAAAACAAAGTTAACTTATAGTATTTTTTGTAATATATTTTTATATATTAATAAACTCTAGTCATGTAAAATAGTATATAGGTATAAGGCGAACTAATGTCCCAGAGCTGAGCGAGTGAGAGGGAGATATGTGGCATAACTACGCATGCGCTTAAAGGTCTTTACCGTAATAATCCAAATCTGAAATTATACTACAGTCGTTATCTTGCTTGTTAGTTTACGCTTGCTCAAAACAATGAGTAATATCAAAGACAATGTTATTGGAACGGCGCGTATGGCTTGTGCGAGTGAGAGCGTTATGCATTGTCTCACTCCCACGGCTAGGGGACATTAGTTCAACTGAATACTGTACATTATCTGACTAGTCAAAAATATTTGGGATAAAAAATAAGACGGTTATACTACTTCAGAGAACACATTAACGAGATTTCACTTGAAATGGCCAAGGAAAACTGTGCAAAAACTTTGACCAGGACAGCCAAACATAATACTAAAACTAATTGACTACAAATTATAATTCTTAATACACTTGTAGTGCTTGGTTGAGTGGATTTTTATTTAAGGTAAAAGACTGTATGATGGTTTTGACTGAGAATTTCGATTTTCAGTTTATTATGTTTATCAATAGTTATAGCCATAGATCTAGAAGAAAAACATTAAATTACATCAAAAACATTATTTTAATGAACAAATTAAGTTTTTACCAGGTCTGCCCAGAAAAATTATGATGTAACCAAGAAAGAATATTTTTCATAATTTTATACTGATCGATTTAAAACAAAGAGAATTTTAGTTTTTAAAAAATCTGCATCATTTTTTTTAATTTTTTCAGCTGTTGGTTCATCTTTCTACCCAACTGTTGATGGGAAATTTACTTATGTGTGTATGTTTTGTTTTTTGTTTTTTGCCTGTTCTCGTAAATTTAGTATTTTGTATTTTGACACAATTCCAACACATTACAAACTTATTAACTGCCCGCTAAACATTTGCACTTTTATTGACAAAATATAAAACAAGATAGAAAATTATTATAACAAAAACTATTCCAAAAGATATTTAAACGAGTTTGAATTTGATCGATATTTGATAATAAATTAGATTAAAAAATAATAATATTATGTTATATAATTGAAATGTATTCTTTAAACCACCAATATACAGTAAAAGTAAACATTTACCAATTAATTATAAAGCTCTAGTGCATAAAATGCACATCTTCAAAATTAATATAATTATATCATTAAGTTTTTTATTACCATTTATAGATTCTCACAAGAAAAAAAACCTTGTCATAAAAAACAACTTAATAAATAACAAACATAAAATTTGTAATGTAAAATTTTATACACCATGGCAGTGGATCCCCAAAGAACTCTACAAGGAGAGGAGGCTCTTTTTTATTAGGAACACATGTAAAGCATTTTATATTGAGATCCCTTACATTCTGCAGTAGCTTGTTAAAATCCTACAGGCCACTACCCCAAACTGGATTTGGTTTTACAAAGCCTACATTTTTATAAGTTCAGATTCTTGCTGCTCCTTGCATTGTAACCATGGCATTGGTCAATGGTTTTTAGGGTAAGTTGGGATGATGTCTTTACAAGAGTACAAGAACTAAAAGTGAATTGACAACAAAGTGTCAACTAGAGAAGAGAGAAAAGAACTGTCACTGTGAACGAGTCACGGTTACTTATAATTCACAGTGACCACAGTTATTCAGATAGGCGAGTAACCGTTCCCCAGTCACTGTTACATAGATCGCTTACTCTTCTGTCACTGGAAGACAGGACAACACGGCGAATGTTCACCGTACTATTCTACAATACAGCACAGCCTCTCGTTCCCCAGTCACTGTTACAAAGATCGCTTACTCATTCTCTGTTCACTGTTTAAGGCAGGATGACACGGCGACCGTAATTCTACAGTTCCTTCTATCACTTTTACAAAAATCAGTTACTCATTCGCTGTTCACTGTCACTTTTAAGAGAGAACGAATTCTTTACCTTAGGAACTAGTGAACAAATTCACTCACTCATTCACTGTTCACAGTTACTAGAGAAAACGACAGAATATGCTTACTCTTCTTCAAGGCCCCTATTATAGCTACATAAGATAGATATGTTGGTCTGTTCACTGGGCTTAGTGCTCTCCTTGTCGCCTCTCCTTTAATAACCGGCACATCCATTCCTTTTTTACTTCAATTTTTACACACTCTTCTCTCTCTCTTTCTCTCTCCCTCTCTCAGTCTCTTCCCCTTGTTATGTTTGTCATCTACTAGACTAAACAAAACGAGGGTAGTTCCTTTACATTTCTGATCGCGGTAACACAATTACATTACAGTACTATTTTTATTGCACACCGCGTTCTACCTAGCTATTTTATTTATAATAAGCGTTGTTATTTTTCAGTTGTAAATATTGTTTCTTGTACTTTCTCTTTTTTATACAAAATGTTATTTTTCTTACTAATCTAGGATACCTTCTGTTAATCAGTTTTAGGCTAAATTTTTATTTTAGTTATCTATATTGTGTAGCCCATTTTTTTAACTTATCAAAACTTCAGTTGTTATCATTAAATAACAACTGAAAACATTACTATTATTTCATGATAACAGCTGAAAAATGTACTAAGAAAATACACAGTGATTGATAAATCACTAGTAACTATTAAAAGTAATGGTGAACGCAAAATCACTGTCACCGTGATCACGGTGACTGGTTGAAACAGTGAACGCTCTTCACTAGTGTCAACACACCTAGACATGAGAACAAAAGTTTACAATGTTCAAGACATCTATTCAAAGTCATACCAAGTCATACTCATTGCAATCGGTAAGAATCATTCTGAATCAAAAGAATTCACACACTACAAAAAGTGTGCCCCCTTGTGGCTAAACCATACTCTATATTAAGACAATGAAAGAATGCAAAATATGTCATAAGCAGGTACTTCAAACTGATAAAACTTAATCAATCTTAACAGCTTTGTACACATCTCATGTAGCGATGATAAAACACAAAGCAACTTTATCTCTTATAGAAAATGCACAATAATCATCAGTTATACTGAAAAAATTCCATTAGACAGAAAATACTTCATTTTAAAATTAGTAACAAGTTTTGGTTTTCAACTTATGTTTAACTGCTTGACAACAATATATTTTACCCATAGGATCGAACTTGACAAATAAAAATAGTACGAATACAACTGGAAAAAAGAGAACTAACCTGCACTCTGTAAACATGTAATAATATCTTTCTCTATACTGTCTAAAGCTTGAATTCTTTCCATAGGTGCAGTCATAGTGGCAGTATAAAGGTATATAAAATGCACTTTCACTTGCAGTAATTTGTCAATAAACCACTATGAACAGTTATTTACGTATCATAAAAACGGATAGGACGACTCCGCAAGCTACTATTACCAGTAAAATTGTTTCATTCAGTTCTAAGTTTCGCACCGGCCACTTTTTGGTTATGTTTTGTTTGGTCCATAGAGTAATAAGCATAGAGGGGGAACTGAGATAGGCCAAATGAAACACTGTTTGGCGTCTGCTAGTGTTACAGTATTACAATCATAGAGTGCGTATTGGCGTCACTTTAAAATTTGGAACCTAGGCGTCATACAGAGCAAGCGTTGTTACATCAAATCTATATATATATATATATATATATATATATATATATATATATATATATATATATATTATCTATGCCCAAAACGGGCAGGTGGAGTGTTATTTTAATTTCACTCTATCTGTTTGGTCCAGGGCTAAAAAAAATAGTTCTGTTTCTTATCACATAGTCAGTCACTTATATGACTGAACTATTTAAGAACAGAAGAGGTAGAGGTGTAAAAGATACTAGTCAGAGTTATCTCCTCTGAGAGTAATGAATTTCTCTATGCAGCCGGCCGCATTGGCGCAGTTGGTAACGTGCTCGCCTCTCATCATGCGGTCTTGGGTTTGAATCCCATTCAGGCACGGCATATTTTCATACGTTACAAAAAAAATCATTTCATCCTTCACCGTCTGCATTAGCAGTAATTCCAGAACAGTCGGACGTTAAAAAAAAAAAAAAAAAATATGCAGCCAGCCCTGTGGTGAATGAAGTGAAGGTGTCATTTTCAGGGTGGAAAGTGAGTGCTTTTCGGAGGGCCTGGCATGCTGATAAGCATGCTCTTTCAACTCAGTGAGGAAGGCATGGTAAACCATCTCACTCCTCGTTTTTACTTAGTAAAACCTCTAGAGGTTCAAACCAGCCTTTCGGCTGTTGACCAAACAACAACATAATATTATCTATGGATCAAATCGTACATTAGTAATGGCGTATAAGATCAAGGTTGTTTGGAGATTATATTTTAGTTACAATGAAATTTTATTAGGTTAAAAAAGTGTTTTCTTCGCAGAGGTATATTTAACGTCATTTCATCTGTTTTCCAATAGATGAAAACCTGTAAGTATTAATATGATAAGTAAATACGTGTAGGTCAAAATACATCTTGTTTGTAGGTTAACAAAAAGCACATTTACTGCTAGCGAATTAGTAAATAATGAAATATATGAATTGCCTATTTTAATTATTATACACATTCTCTAGTGATTAAGTTTGCCTCGTATAATAATTAGGTTATTAATTAAATTATTAATAACTAATACATAATTAGTATTAGGTTCCTCTCATCACGCGGTCTTGGGTTCGAATCCCACTCGGGCATGGCATTTTTTCATACGTTACAAAAAAATTCATTTCATCCTTCACCGTCTGCATTAGCAGCAATTTGCAAAACAGTCGGACGTTAAACAAAAAAAAAAAAAAAAAATAGTATTAGGTTATTAATATTAGGTTAGGGATATAAGTTAGTTCATGTGGCATTTTACTGGTTTGCTTTCTTTTTAATTGATGTGATGTTAAACTACTATAACTATTATTACATCAGGCAAACTTAAGCACCAGATTTATGTAATAAATAATAATTTAAAAGTAGAAGGCAATTTATACATTTAATGTTTACTCAATCCGTTAACGGTTAACCTAAACACATACCAGAGTTATTTTGGCCTACAAGTATTTACTTATCATGTTAATACTTACAGGTTTTTCGCTTTCGGAAAACAGAAGAAATCACGTCCCCTAACCCTCTGCGAAAAAAACCATTTCTTTAAGTAACAAAATTTCATTTCATTAATTATAACTAATCTCAACCCACTGTTTCATGACCCACGGTAATCGCCAATAACCAAACTGTCGATGCGACTTTTAAAAAAAATTAATTAAAAATTTAAAAAAAATTAGTTCCTAAAAATTTCAATTATAAAACAAAAAGTAAAATGAAATAAAAAATAAATATTTTATAGGATAATTGGCCAAAATTCAAATCTCCCTCGTATGCGCTACTAGCGCATTCTACAGGCGTTGGAAGAGAAACATAGTAGCAGACGAAAAACGTTAAAACACTTTTTAACATGGGAGTTCCCCCTCTATGCTTTATTACTCTATGTGTTTAGTCGTTTAGCTTTAGTTAAGTGCCCTTTCAATACGAGAAATGAAAAACTCGTACCATAGAAGTATGTTTTAGAATATTTTATGTGCGCAATTATCTTCGATAAAAAAAAATTGGTAAAATTTTTTGAATTAAGATAATAAATTACTGAGTTAATTACATATGCAACGGTTAATTAACGATAAAAGTTAAAACGGAATTTCATATATTGATAAATTAATATTTTAGAAACACTGATCTCTAATTTATGGCGTGTACACAACATTTAAAATTAATAGTTTTTTATTATTTCGTTGAAATTACGTCGTAGTACTGTATTTATCATATTTTGTTCAAAATGACAGAACTATGAATTTCGTTTGTTGTTTGTTCATTTATCTTTACATCTGCTTTGTATAGATTCAAAAAATGGAGGCCTCCGGTGAATTGCAATGTGCTGGCGTGGGTGACAGTACACGTGAAAAATATGATTTAAAAAATTTAACGCAGTTTGTGCCGAGTTATCTATTGAAAGAAGATTTTGGTAAAAAGGAAGTTTGTGCCGTAGGAACTTTGGCGGATAGTAAGGACAGGGCACTGATTATTTTCGAACAGAATCCATTCGCTGAAGAAACTGTCAAACATTTTTGCAGTACCGAGTCAGTTTTAAAAGAGAAAGTAATAAATGATGTATACGGAAACTACGAATGTTTTCCGGAACGAAAATTATGTGGTAATGTTTATTTATTTATGTTTGTTGATATGCTGGTAATGTCAAACTTAAAGAATTGCATACCGATTGTTAATACTAGCTGTTGTAATATTGCCGACCAATCAGAAGATTGTTAGAAAATGGGGTCCGCCACTGTACAAATAATTTTGTCGTTTTATAAGGTTATGTTAGCTGATCTTGGAAGACCATAGCAACTATTCAAAAATCGGTGTGTTAACTGTTAACCTATTTAGTTTCTGAATAGCTGTTATGTTTTAACAGATCCTAGCACTTTTTTACTATTATTTTCAAATATTTTGGCCAACTATTGTTTCTACTATAATATCTGCCTTTACCCAATCACCAAAATCGTTTCTACTATATTTCTGGCTTTACCCAATCGCCAAAATTGTTTCTACTATATTTCTGCGTTTACCCAATCGTCAAAATTGTCTCTACTATATTTCAGGGTTTACCCAATCGCCAAAATTGTTTATACTGTATTTCTGGGTTTACCCAATCGCCAAAATTGTTTCTACTATATTTCTGGGTTTACCCAATCGCCAAAATGGTTTTGAATTTCATGAATTCTTTAAGGCAAAAGGTGAAGAGTTAAATTGAACATGTTTGATAACCTTATATTCTTATAAGCTCATGTTTTGTGTTGTAATGTGACCAGACATCCCACTGTGGGTAGGACTATCTTGCTGTACCCACAATTTGTGGGTGGACAACCACATATCTTACTTTGAATGATATCTGTTAGAACATAAAATTAGTAAAAATATTGTTTGATAGCTTATCGGTTGGCTGCACAGATAGTGGTGGTAGTTTATTTACCTCAGAGGGAACAAAGTTCTGTTTTAAAGTGGCAGCAACTTATGAAATGTTGCGATAATTTAGGACAGTCATTGGTCGAAGCACTGTTTTTAGTATCTTAAAGAATTTAAAAAAAAAAAACAAAACTGATATATAAAGGCTTACCTTTGATTTATGGTGAAAACTATTAGTGAGATCTGTATCCGCTCTTTAAGAGGAATTAAGTAACTATTTTTGTTTCAAAGTCCAAATTTGATTTCTTGACTTCCAGTCTATACCGGAACTTCCAATCGAATTATTTCTGTGTCTACTCTGTTAGAGGAATCAAATGACAACACTATTTTTTCAAATTCCAACAGATTTTTTGACTTCCAGTCGAAACTGAAACTTAAAATTCAATTCACGGCCATTAACTTTTTCTATAGATCACAAATCAAAACAGTTTGTTGGTATCTCTTGTAGTTTCTGATTTTGACTTCCATTTTTGGGCCACTTTCAGTCGAAACCGGAATTTTAAACTCACCGGTTTCTGTATCTACTCTTTAAATGGAATCAAATAACATTAATTTTATTTTCCAAATTCCTACTTCTTTGATTTCTTGACTTCCAGTTTTGGGCCTCTTACGGTCAAAACCGGAACTTCAAACCCAATTCAGGCCCACTACCTTTTTTTGTGTAGATTACGACTCTGAAAACCATTTGTTGCTATCTCATGTAGCTTCTGACATCCGGATGTGATGGACAAAACAAAATGTTAAGTAACAATTGTAAAAATTGCTAAACAATTACAATTAAAATTGGACTGGCCGTTGCAGCTGGGATAGCATGTGATAAACATTTTCTGTAACCGCATAACATATTTTTTTTGTTGTGAATAGGTATTAAGACCACATTGATACATCCAGCGACAGATGATGACATTAATAAATGTAAGTCACAACAGAATTTCATCATTGCTGAGACACCTGAATTTTATGAGGATGTAACATTGCCTATTGTTTCACATGCTTCAACAAATTTACAGGTTAGTGTAATCGTTTTTTTTTTTAATTTTTTCTTGCTCTTGTTAAGAATGCTATTGTCACCGCCACCCCTTTGAATGAATCATTTACAGTGTTGCCAACCTTCAATAACTTCTTCTGGCTTTAGGTGGCTTACTGACAAACCTTTCTGCTGCGCACCGACAGAGGGATTTGTCATCAAGGCCGAGCCAGTCATTGCCCTCTACCACAGCGCTCTCGGCGACTATATAAAGAGCGCTGCACTGAGCCGAGAGATTCAATTCCGATCCAGACACAGAGGGATTCAATTCCACCAGTCTACAGCATCGACGAGACGTCCACCACGGCACACGACTACAGAACTCCAGCGAAGACTAATCGACGACCCCACAAGAGAGAAGATGATACTTCCGCTTGCCAAGCCGTCACTGTAAGCTGTCGACCGGACCATCATCGCCCGCTGACGCGAGCGATACCCACAGCGGGCCCTCGACCGAGCCTTACGCCCACCGGGTTGACAAAGCAGCCATCGACGCACAACTGTGCGAGAAGAAGATAATGATGTCTCCACTGGACGACGACACGCCGTGTCGCTCAGCCTTTGACCGCCATGACGACTACAACCAATGCTGCTCCAAGACAACCATCGCTTAAACGGCCCTTTTCAGGGCCACCAAACAGACAACGTTTGCCACTTAGTGTCGCCATCCGGTGACATTATAATATTGCTTCTTTTATGTAGAGTTGCCTAACTGTTAACACCTTAAAATCTTGGAACAAATCTGCAGTGGGATAGTCTTGGTGTTTTTTCTTGGAAGTATTGTTTTCTTGTCGATTTTTCCAAATTAAGTTTTTACCGATTATACATGTTTTCATGCCCCCTCAACTCAAAGGTTTTAGCGCTTGGTCTGCATGTATGAACAAAATATATCAATAGAATATCGTAGAAAGTTGAAAATTGAAATTTAAGTTAGTTACCACTAGTGAACACAAAACAAACATCTTCAAAATCTGTCAAGCAGAAGTAGTAATTTATTCGTGTCTTTTTAGACTTTTTCTTTGCAATTTTCTCGAAAATAGCTCCTACATTTTTTTAAAAAATTGCTCCATTTACTGTGGTTTTATGGCCTACAAGATAGGGTAAGCACCATATCTGCTGAAATTCTTGGGGGGCTGTTCTCTTGTAGAAAATTTTTTTATTTTTAATTTGCAGCCTTAATACAGTAAGACCTCGACTTAGGCCAATTCAACTTATGCGAATTCATCTTAGCGCTAATTTGTTGAACATTATATTATTTTGTGTACAGTACACTTTGTTATTTTTATCTAAATAGTTTATTTTATCCTAGTTTTTACAACGAAAGTGTATGTTTTTGCAGGTTATGTTTTAAAAGTTTTTAGGTGAGAAAAAGCATTTTTTACTTTCTCTTGCCTATATGAATATATAGGAAGGAAAGTATTGTTTTCATGTCGATTTTTCGAAATCGAGTTTTCACCGGATCTATACGTTTTCAGACCCCCTGAACCCAAAAAACATGTTTTTAGCGATTGGTCTGTGTGTGTGTGTGTGTGTGTGTGAACAGAATATCTCGTGAACGGAACAACGTATTAACTTGAAACTTAAGTTACATACCACTATCGGACCCGACACGAACACTTTCATCAAAATCGGTCAACCGGAAGTAGTAGTTTATTCGTATAATTTTTCACTTTTTTGCAATTTTCTCAAAAACTGTTCCTACGATTTTTTTTAAAATCGCCTGTTTTACTCAATTTTTTATTCTCTACAAGATAGGGTAGGCGTCATGTTTGCTGAAATTCTTGGTGAGGCTGTTTTCATGTAAAAACATAGTTTTTTTAATATAACGGCTTTAATATGCAATTTAGCGCAAAAATGCATGTAATAACAGTTGTAGAGAATTTAAAAATCTACAATTTTTATTTCAAACATTTTTTTGTATAACGCTTAGTTTAGCTGTAATTAGCGATTTTCTGTTTTTTCTCACAAAAACGTGTGAAATATCAATTTTTTTAAGATTTCGGCTTTGGTATGCATTTTATGACAAAAGTGTATAGGCTATAATTAAATTTATAGAAAATTGAAAGTTCTACAACTTTTATTTACAGCATTTTTCTCTACAGAGCCTAGTTTAGCGTGAAAGAGTGATTTTCCGTATTTTTAAGGCAAACTGAGATCGATTTTCATTTTGCGTCTTTCATATAATTACGATTAAAATTAGGTTATGTTTATGGAGGTTTGTTTTTTGTTTATTTCTAATGTTTTATTACTAATGTTAGGTTTATTGGTAATTATTTGCATTGGCAAGAGAAAGTTGTGTGAGTGTTTCACACCAGATTTTTATGTATCATTATTATCATTAAAGTTATAACAAACATAAAAAGTATTGCATACTCTTAAAACTAACAACAACACATTATGCGTATGATTAATGTAATAGGGTATCAACAGATCATAAAATAAATGCAAGGAGGGGAATCACAGTGCAAACATTATACGAGTGGAAAGGGTTAGCTTTGTATGGTAATCTTTTCTTAAGATATTTTTTTCACACACACTCACAGAGACCATCACCATAAACATGTTTTTTTGGGTTCAAGGGGGTGAAAAACAGGTATATCCGGTAAAAACTTGATTTAGAAAAGCTAACACGAAAACAATACTTTTCTTCCCTACATATATTCATGTAAGGCAAGAGAAAGTAAAACGAGGAATTTTAATTTTTTTGCAAATATCTTCCATTCAAAAAATATTACCACGTTATATATTGTATTGACAATGATTGTGTTTCAGTGGGTGTATAATATTCTAGACAACAAGGAGAAAACGAAGATCTTGCTGGAAGACGGAGATCCAAAGACGGGGTTTGTGTTAACACCTCACATACTGTGGAATGAAGCCGACGCAGAACAGTTGCATGCGGTTGCTATTGTCAGACCACGTGGCATTAAATCTCTGCGTGATCTCACTTCACAACACATTCCGTTGTTGAAGAATGTCCACGACAAGACTTTGGTAAGTTGGTTCCATTCGAAAAAAACATGCAGAGGAATTTCGTTATTCCGGATCAACAGGGGCTGGGGCTGATCCGAGTTAACGAAATTCCGGGAGAATGAGGAAAAAAGAAGATGTACTTATCAAAAATATTTTTAATGTAATATGTTCTTTTCACGGATGATGAGCTCTGAGATCGATTATAGAGCGCGTTAACATGCAATACTTTATAATATAATCAGCTGATTGTATGTTTGTTGATTATAATTGATATTAAAAGACCAAAAAACAATGGCTGATGAAATATTTGACAGAGCTACAAGAGCAAGTATTGGTACGAGGGTAATTTGTAAAATAAGGTTCCCTAAGCTGCTAAGAAAGAATTTGATGTGCTGGGAGAAGTCTGGCAACACTGTCTTACTCATCAGCTCTTCCTCTATTTTTCCGCACCACTCCCGCCTCGCTACGTCGATCAGTGCCGGCCTAGCAGCCTTCGAAGTTGGAGCTCCCTATCACTGTTACCGCCAGATGCGAAATTCGCGCTGTGATACGTTTTTTAAATGCAAAACGGATTTCACCTATTGGCATTCATCATGGAACAACAGTAAACTCTGACAGATATTGCGACACATTAAGAAAACTAAAACGCGCGATCCAGAACCGCCGGAGCGGAAAATTGTCCAGTGGTATGAGGCTTCTCCATGACAACGCTCGACCTCATGTCTCACATCAAACTCAAGAACTGCTGACAGATTTTGGCTGAACTGTTGTGCCCCCCCCCCCTACAGCCCGGACCTAGCCCCAAGTGATTATCACTAATTCCCAAAATTAAAGGAACACTTGGATGGCCTACCCTTCAGTACCAATGATGAAGTCAAGGAAGAGGTTACTCGATTCCTCAAAGGATTGGCGGCAGAATTCTACAACATGGGGATAGAAAAGTTGGAGCATCGTCTGCAAAAGTGTTTGAACAGAAACAGCGATTATGTAGAAAAGTAGCGTAAGTTTTAAGCTTTAAATTGATGTATAACACTAAGATAAAAAAATATAGCTGTCTATTTTTAAAAATCATGGGAACCTTATTTTACGAATGACCCTCGTAACATTGCTGGCAAGTGATTGGCTAGCTATAAAGTGGATAGGGGACAATGGATATGTTTAGAGCTCAACAGCTTTGAAAAATAGTATAATTAAAAAATTATTGTCGGCACACTTTCACCTAAAACACATAATACTGTATGTATTTACAGTGTACACAATATAGTTACAAACTAGTCTGTATAGTCCATCTACTGTAAGAGTATTCCTCACGAGGCAAGCACCTATACGTTGTAAACGAAAGTTTTACACTAGTTGGCGTGTATCGACCTCTCCGCCTGACAATATCTTGCGCTATGTTCCATCGTAAAAATATCTACATCCAATTAAAATAAACATTATCCTTTAAGCGTTTTCAGTTATACCTTTCTGATTACTTGTAATTATTGTAGTTTCATAAAGAGACTCCTTAATTAATTATTTTAATCATTACATTTAACAAAATAATTTTTTCTACTTTTTAATGTTTACCGCTATAATGTTTTTTAAAAACTCAACACATTCTCTTATCACGCATGTTAACAAAACACAGCTTACAAAACTTTTCGACTTCAGTCTACGAAGAAAATCGAAACGAACCGATACAATTCCAAAAGATAACTGATAAAACTAAAAACTGTGTTAAACACGGGCAAGTGCAAACAGTTGTATTAAACTAGTCACATACATTAATTTGAATGATACAAAATAAACAATCTGAAATGACAAACAACGAATCACTGGAATTGTTTACTCTCCTGTTATAATTCAAGCGTATTAGTCTTGTATTACTTGTGTCCAAAAATAAAACAGTCTGTAATAAAAACCTACTAATCATAAATGTGTTGTTTAGGTCATCAGCTGAAAAGCTGGTTTGAACCTCTAGAGGTTTTACTAAGTAAAACAAGGAGTGAGGTGGTTTACCATTGCCTTCCTCACTGAATAGAAAAGTACGCTTATCAGCATGCCGGGGCCCTCTGAAAAGCACATATTTTCCACTCTGCAAATGACACCTTCACTTCATTCACCACAGGGTCTGGCTGTATAATGAAATCCATTACTTTCAGAGGAGATAACTCTGATTAGTGTCTTTTACACCTGTACCTCTTCTGTTCTTAAATGATTCAGTCATTTAATTGGCTGACCATATGATAAGAAACAGAACTATTTATTTTAGCCCAGCAATGAATAGATTGAGAGTAAATAATTTGACTCTCTACCTGTCTGTTATGGGCAATATCATAATCATAAATAATAATGTAATAATAGTAAATAATGTAACGAAAAATAACATTGTTAGCGTAACAATAGTAAAATTTTAGTTATTAATGGTAAACTAATGTTCAATTTATAAAGTTTTCAGACCCCCTGAACCCAAAAACCATGTTTTTAGCGATTGGTCTGTGTGTGTGTGTGTGTGTGTGTATACAAAATATCTCAAGAACTAAACATCGTACAAACTTGAAACTTAAGTTACATACCACTACCGGACCCGACACGAACATTTTCATCAAATTCGGTCAACCGGAAGTAGTAGTTTATTCGTATAATTTTTCACTTTTTTGCGATTTTCTCAAAAACTAATCCTACAATTTTTTTAAAAATCGCCTGGTTTACTCAATTTTTTATTCTCTACAAGCTAGGGTAGGCGTCATGTTTGCTGAAATTCTGGGCGAGGCTGTTTTCATGTAAAAACATAGTTTTTTTAAGATAACGGCTTTAATATGCAATTTAGCGCAAAAATGTATATAATAAAAGTTGTAGAGAATTTAAAATCCTACAACTTTAATTTCAAACATTTTTTTGTATAACGCTTAGTTTAGCAGTAATTAGTGATTTTCTGATTTTTTCTCACGAAAACGTGTGAAAAATCGATTCTTTTAAGAATTCGGCCTTAGAATGCATTTTACGACAAAAGTGTGACAATAAATTTTATAGGAAATAAAAAGATTTACAACTTTTATTTAAATCATTTTACTCTACAGAGCCTAGTTTAGCGTGAAAGAGTGATTTTTCCGTATTTTTAAGCCAAAAACTGAGTTCGATTTTCATTTTGCGTCTTTCACTCGTGATTAAAATAAGGTTATGTTTTTGAGGTTAGTTTTTGTTTATTTGTAATGTTTTATTACTAATGTTAGGTTATATTGGTCATTTTTTGCATTTTTTTTTTTTTTTTTTTTTTTTTTTTTGGTTTAACGTCCGACTGTTTTGCAAATTGCTGCTAATGCAGACGGTGAAGGATGAAATGAATTTTTTGTAACGTATGAAAAAATGCCATGCCCGAGTGGGATTCGAACCCAAGACCGCGTGATGAGAGGCGAGCACGTTACCAACATCGCATTTTTTGCATTGGCAAGAGAAAGTTGTGTGAGTGTTTCACACCAGATTTTTAATTAATACGCATGCTCAGTTGTATTGCTGGTTGCCTACATCGGAGTACTCTTAGCGTAGACAGACTCTACTCAATCTGCTAGTTCCTTGGCTTCAAAAAATAGTTCTCTCTCTCTCTCTCTCTCTCTTCACAAGGTCACCCGATTAAATGACTGAAGAATTTAACAACTGAAGAGGTACAAGTGTAAAAGACACTAGTCACAGTTATCTCCTCTCAGAGCAATGAATTTCATTTTCATTATACCGCTAGACCTTGTGGGTGAATGAAGTGAAGATGTCATTTGCAATGTGGACAGTAGATGCTTTTCAGAGGGCTTGGCATGCTGACGGTATAATACCTCACCTCTCGTTTTACTTAGTAAAGCCTCTAGAGGCTGATCACCTAAACAACACGTTTTTTGATTTCAGAGAACCAGAAAAGTCTTTTATTTCAAAAATTCAACAAGAAAACAATACTTTCCTTCCATACGTTTTGTAATATAGGGCTAGAGAAAGTAAAAATTAAGTGTCTATAATCAGTTTTGGTTGCATAACGAAAATGTAAAATCAGCTAAATGCATTTTTTTTACTCTCTCTTGCTGATATAAATATACAGGAAGGAAAGTATTGTTTTCATGTCCATTTTAATAAATCGAGTTTTCACCAGATCTACAAGTTTTCAGACCCCCTGAATCCAAAAAAACATGTTTTTAGCGATTGGTCTGTGTACGTGAGTGTGTATATACACAATATCTCAATAACAGAACATCGTACGAACTTCAAACTTGAAACTTAAGTTATACCACTACCGACCTGACACGAACATTTTCATCAAAATCGGTCAACCGGAATTAGTAGTTTATTCGTATAATTTTTCACTTTTTTGCGATTTTCTTAAAAACTGGTACTACGATTTTTTTAAAAATCGCCTCGTTTACTAAATTTTTTATGCTCTACAAGATAGGGTAGGCGCCATGTTTGCTGAAATTCTTGGTGAGGCTTTTTTCTCATAAAACTTTTTTTTTTTTAAGATTATGGCTTCAATATGCATTTTAGTGCTAAAGTTTATATAATGTTAATGTGTTAATGTTTAGTTCAAACATTTTTCTCTATAACGCTTAGTTTAGCGGGTAATTAGCGATTTTCTGTGTTTTCTCACGAAATCGTGTGGAAAATCGATTTTTTTTAAGATTTCTACCTTAGTATGCAAAAGCATACTGCATTTTACGACAAAAGTGTATGTAATCAAATTTATAGGAAATTAAAAGATCAACAACTTTTATTTCAAGCATTTTTCTCTACAGTGCCTAGTTTAGCGTGAAAGAGTGATTTTCCGTATTTTTAAACCAAGCTGAGGTCAATTTTCATTTTACGTCTTCCACTCATGATTAAAAAACGGTTATGTTTTTTGAAGTTAGTTTTTTGTTTATTTTTAATGTTAGATTATATTGTTGATTATTTGCATTGGTAAGAGAAAGTTGTGTGAGTGTTTCACACCAGATATTTATTTTTATTAGGCTTTTCTGTAGTTTTATTGGATGTAAAAACAGGTTTAGTGATACTGTTTTTTTTTTTTTTCAGAAATATATAGAAGAGAATTACAGTACGTTGTTAAGAAGTCGGATAACAGTGTTTCTGCATTATCAACCGTCATACTACCACTTGCATATCCATTTTGCTAGCATGCGAAATGAAGATGCTGGTAAGTTGAGTATAGTGTACATGTGTGTAGCAAGGCCACAATAAGATGCCCGCCTTAGGGTTATGGTTGGGTTGGATTTGTTTGGGGTTAAGAATATCAAATGGTAGGTTAAACCGTTGTGGTTAGACTAATTTAATACAGTGAATTGGGAAAGTTATTGTGGACTACTGCCCATAACAGACAGGTGGAGTGTCACATTATTTACTCTCAATCTGTTCATTGCTGGGCTAAAATAAATAGTTCTGTTTCTTATCACATGGTCAGCCAATTAAATGACTGAATCATTTAAGAACAGAAGAGGTACAAGTGTAAAAGACACTAATCAGAGTTATCTCCTCTGAAATTAATGGATTTCATTATACAGCCAGACCCTGTAGTGAATGAAGTGAAGGTGTCATTTGCAGAGTGGAAAATGTGTGCTTTTCAGAGGGCCCGGCATGCTGATAAGCGTACTTTTCTATTCAGTGAGTTGTGGCAATGGTAAACCACCTCACTCCTCATTTTACTTAGTAAAACCTCTACACGTTCAAACCAGCTTTTCGGCTGATGACCTAAACAACAACATTGTGGACTAGTCACTGCATTGGTGTGTTCTTTCACCGTCAGGTTGGGTGCTGTCTGCTGTCACTGGGTGTGGTCTTGTACGAAGGTGGTCTGAAAAGTTTCCGACCTCAACGTGAAGATTGCAGAACTCGTAAATACGAGGGCTATTCAGAAAGTAGGGAACGTTTTGTAAATAAACAAAAACTATGTAAAAGAAAAATGTTTTATTATATACATCTGAAAGAGTGACTAAAATACTACTTTTCTACATAGTCACCAAGCAAATTGAGGCACTTGTCATAGCGGTGGACAAGCTTCAAAATTCCTTCGTCATAGAAATCCGCCGCCTGCGGCCGCAGCCACTCAGTGACGCGCGCCCGGAGTTCCTCGTCGTCGTCGAAATGGGGTGCCAAAAATGCTTACTGATCTTTTTCCCTCAAAAAGTGGGGAAATCTCCCTCAAAAATGAGGGAAAAAACTTTTCCCTCATCCACCCTATAGTCCTGATCTTGCACTGAGTGATTTTCACTTGTTTCCAAGAATGAAGAACTGGCTAGCAACACAGCGCTTCGACGACGACGAGGAACTCCGGGCGCGCGTCACTGAGTGGCTGCGGTCACAGGCGGCAGATTTCTATGACGAAGGAATTTTGAAGCTTGTCCACCGCTATGACAAGTGCCTCAATTTGCTTGGTGACTATGTAGAAAAGTAGTATTTTAGTCACTCTTTCAGATGTATATAATAAAAAAATTTTCTTTTACATAGTTTTTGTTTATTTACAAAACGTTCCCTACTTTCTGAATAGCCCTCGTAAATACGCTAGTGAATTTTGTTGTTCATCTGCTGACAGTTACTCACCAAAGTTTCAGCCATTTAGGACGCGCAGTTTTGTTATGTAGCAGTCGTTTGAGTGAGTTGATGTGAGTGTTTTTGTGAAAATGGACAAAATTGAGTATCGAGCTGTTCATTAAATATTTGTTTTTGCCGTATCTATACGTTTTCAGATCCCCTGAACCCGAAAACCATGGGTAGGCTAGTGGGCCATATCTGAAGACATCTATCAATAATGGAGGGTAATATTGAGGGAGTGAATTGTGTAGGGGGAGGCAAAGATTAGAATATGTAAAGCAAATTACAGAAGATGTACGGTGTTACAGGTATGTAGATATGAAACGACTTGCGCAAGATGGAACAGCTTGGAGAACTGTATCAAACCAGTCGAGAGACTGATGACAAAAACGAATCCGTGTCTAGCGGATGTTATAAAAGCATGTTTTGCTTTTTGTTTTCAGGTACAAACACGGAAGAAGCGCATTTGTTGACTGAAGTGATAAACAATTTGGAGTTGATACCGGATTATTACCAGAAAGCAACACTTCCGTTTATTTTCAACCGATTCTCTTTATGGTATACCCAACAGGAAAAAATCCGTATTGAAAGTAAGTATAGTACATTAGTTTTTGGAAGAAGCTTGTAAGGGGAGGTAGAGTAGGGATAGTTTGAACGGGGCAAGTGTTGTCTCCTTCTCACTTTTAATGATCATTCCCTCTGTTTCTAACTGTATACTACTCCGTTACAACTATTACGCTAGACTAAAAATTAGTTAAAAAGTTTATATTTTCTGTTGTCTTTTGCCTTTCTCCATCTGAATCCCACATCTTTAATAATTTTCCGCAGCGACCATTTACTTCCTTTGAAATTAATTTTCTTCCGCAAAACGGGGAGTAACGAATTCAAAGTTGGCCATTCAGCGTTTGTTTTATGAAAATTATAATATTGTTCTTCTCACAACACACTTATCAAAATCGTCCACTTCACTCTTCATTTTCCTTCTCATTCTTTTCTTATTTGGTGTTCTGATTAGCATATCAAGGGCTACTACGCGAAATCCTCATAGCTCGGGCTACTTGATGTTGCACATCGGTCAGTAAAATTGGTCCGTTTTGTTCAGCTTCTTTTTTTCATAAAATTGTATACACTGACTATATACTCCCTAGCCTGACCGCGTATTACCTGCCTTTTCCGCATTTTTCCACATTTGCACTCGTGCTCGAATTTTCATTACTACAACTAGGTCCCATTTTAATAACTAAATAAATAAAAAATAGAAACGAAACAAAGAATAGATACAAAAAATTAATGTAAACAAAACCAAACAGCAAAAGAGTAAAAACAATAGGTACATAAAACAGTAGGCCTGCTACCGAATGCACGAGTTGAAGACTTGTGAAGGGAATAGAACAAGAAAAATATAAAATTACAACATACAGTCAATGTTTTTAGGATTTATAGTACACTTAGGCTCTTAATGCTTCTAGCACTATGGAGAGACTGATCACTTCCCTTCAAGGTGCTTCCTCCACCACTAAACAGCACAGCTCAGCAGCACAGAGCGTTGGTGGGAGAGCTTCTAGCTAGAACAAATGACCTGTAGATAAATGTCAGTCTGAAATTTCAGTGTAGGCGTAAGGAAGGTGTTAATGAAATGAGTATAAGGTGGACCCTCACATACGATATTTCACTTTACGCAGTGTCATCAAATTAGTCATCGCATTCCCAAAGTCGCACTTGCACCTGACCCGCCAATCGTCAACCGCTACAGTAAGAAGTTCTGATCGAATGTACTCCCTCCCTCCCTCCCTCCCTCCCTCCCTCTTGTCAAGATACCCTCGACCATGCTACCCACACCCTCCCATCAGCTCAAGGTTCTTTCTTTTTTACTTTCTCTTGCCTATATGAATATATAGGAAGGAAAGTATTGTTTTCATGTCGATTTTTCAAGTTTTCACCGGATCTATACGTTTTCAGACCCCCTGAACCCACTTAAACATGTTTTTAGCGATTGGTCTGTATGTGTGTGTGTGTGTGTGTGTGTGTGAACAGAATATCTCAAGAACGGAACGTCGTACGAACTTGAAACGTGAAACTTAAGTTACATACCACTACCGGACCCGACACGAACATTTTCATCAAAATCGGTCAACCGGAAGTAGTAGTTTGTTCATGTAATTTTTCACTTTTTTGCAATTTTCTCAAAAACCGGTCCTACGATTTTTTATTAAATCGCCTGGTTAAATTCTGGGTGAGGCTGTTTTTACGTAAAAACATAGTTTTTTTTAAGATTACGGCTTTAATATGCAATTTAGAGCAAAAATTTATATAATAAAAGTTGTAGAGAATTTAAAATTCTACAACTTTTATTTCAAACATTTTTTTGTATAACGCTTAGTTTAGCAGTAAATTAGCGATTTTCTGATTTTTTTCTCACGAAAACGTGTGAAAAATCGATTTTTTTAAGATTTCGGCCTTAGAATGCATTTTACGACAAAAGTGTATATTATAAAATTTATAGAAAATAAAAAGATCTACAACTTTTATTTAAAGCATTTTTCACTACAGAGCCTAGTTTAGCGTGAAAGCGTGATTTTCCGTATTTTTAAGCTGAACTGAGTTTGATTTTCATTTTGCGTCTTTCAGTCATGATTAAAATAAGGTTATATTTTTAAAGGTTAGTTTTTGTTCATTTCTAATGTTTTATTGCTAATGTTAGGTTATATTGTTAAATATTTGCATTGGCAAGAGAAATTTGTGTGAGTGTTTCACACCAGATTTTTTCAGTTTTGTCACAGCACCCACCAAATGTAAATATTACGTATAACAGCCACAATAGTTCACTCGTGTCTTGCATCTCGTATTGAACACATCGATTATAGAGCGCGTCAACATGCAATACTTTATAATATAATCACCTGATTGTAGGAGGTGTGGCTATTAAATAACGAGACTGACCTTTTAAAAAAATTTATTTTAATTTTACACATAATCACGTCCCATCAACTACTGAGGTCATTAGCGACGATGTTGGGGTGTAACTTTTTGTTTAATGGAGGATGAAATGATTTTTTTTTTTTTTAACGTATGAAAATATGCCCTGCCTGAGTGGGATTCGAACCCAGGACCGCATGATGAGAGGCGAGCACGTTACCAACTGCGCCAGTGCGGCCGGCGTAATCACTTATTGTCACCTTCAATATACACTCCTTCTCCATCCCTACAACGCTCCATGCGAATTTTCCATTGTTGGAAACAGTGCTGGAAGTCATCTTCTGTCAGCTTCTTCGGGACACGTACCGCTTTCTCTTTTACAGCTTCCACAGACTCAAATCTTGTCCCTTTTAATGCAGATTTCACCTTAGTAAAAAAAAAAAAACGGTTAGGTAGATACTAGACAGACTGATAATGAAAACGCCGATGACAGCAATCGTAAAGAAGGCGATTCATTCGTAATTACAGTAAATCAAACATTTCTAATGTAATTAAGCTATATAAGCAATATTACAGGTCATATTTATTACTTATAAGGTTTATGAAGAAACCATTTTCTCGGAATAAACCACAGCCTACAAAATGTATCTAGAAACTGCATGGTAGTGAAATGTATGAGTAGTGTCTCACTGTTGAGGTTGGTAGCACTGCAAATATTTCACTTCCCTTCCTCACAGCCCATCCATACGCAAAAGGCAATCTCGTGACTTCAGTATCTATACTTATAGTTCAGCCACTCTAAGTTTGCTCCTACTGTCAACAAAGCAAAACCAGCTACTACAGGGTGCACGCTAGAGCTCGTGACTTTATGGATGTCAAATTCCCATTAAGTTAACTATGTCTTAAATTATAAGTACTTAAACATCAGTCATGATATGATGTAGGCCTAACAATTTCATTTATAAAAATACTTTTAAAAGTATTTTGTTGTTACTTTTTAACTTTTTAATCAGCGTGTACTCATTTCTATATAATGCGCATGCTCAGTGATGTCATTATTTGTTTACATTAGGAGCAAACTTAGAGAGGCTGGACTGTAGGGGACAGTATGAATTAGTGAAGTTGATACTGTACTGCTTTTACGCCAGTCCGTAGTTCATAGTTTGCCCTCTGTCGGCGCTGTGATGGGGTTGCTGCTGCCAATAGATAGCGCAGCGGTCACACCTCTCGCAGTGCATGTACCAAGTGGCACGATGGTATCTACCCACCGACCGATGCGATAGTTGAAGGTGACTAGGCAGTATCGAGTCTACGCGATCGAAGATCGATATGGAGGAATTGATAGCTCAACCTTGAGTCAGTTCTTTCTGTCATTTACACCTCCCTTCCCTACCCCTCGCTTCACCGGCAACTTCTCCTCTTCGGAGGCAGCGGTAAAAGGTGCTCGCTGCATCGGCGACTGCTCCTACTTGATTAGGCAGTGGTACAGACGACCTCGTTTCGCTTCACTGGCGACTGCTCCTCTTTGGAGGCAGCGGTGAAAGGTGTTCGCTGCGGCGGCGGCTGCTCCTAAAACGCAGAGAGCTATGGAAAGATCTATTCTGGGAGTCAGGCTGAGAGATAGAAAGAGGAATGAATGGATAAGATCCCAGACTGGCCTGAAGGATGTTGGCAGGGCGATGGCTAGAGGCAAATGGAGATGGGCGGGACGCGTGGCGAGAATGGAACCGGAGAGATGGGCAAGGAGGATCCTTGATTGGCGACCATATGATGGAAGAAGATTAAGGGGAAGACCGGAGAGAAGATGGGAGGACGACATAAAGAGAACCGCTGGAGGAGGACGGCGCAGGACAGAGAAGAGTGGAGGAGTCATGAAGAGGCCTACATAGCTAATATTTTAGCTTTGTAAAAAGGGCTAAGAAAAAAAAAAAGACGACCTCCCCCCTTCGCTATAAGCATCTGGTTTTATTTTGAACTACGCCGCCGGTTGCCCGGCCGGTCCTATGAGCTCTACAGACTGCGCTACTAAAAGCCGGTGGCGACTAAGTTTTATTGTAATAGGTTATATGATGCCAATTGGCGTTATCTACCCCCATTATATGTTATAAAATAAATTTTAAAGAACTTTTAATTGCATATTAATAAATTTTTATGTAAGTACCAAGATGAAAGATCTCAAGACAATTCATAAAGGATGGAAGCAGAATATAATAACTTTGATAGATAGATTTTTTTGTATAACTGTATTTTCATTATGTAGCACTTTCATCCGCTAATATTTTTGATTCAGGAATTTTTGTCTTTCTTTGGACCCAATATTTTGCTTAATTTTTCAGTAGATGAATAATTTCTATTTCATATAATGAATTAATATTATAATTTCACCAACCTTGTTTTTAAACTGAGTCACCTTTATTTTTATTCTTACTTGCACGTGTTTCGGTGGATCCACCATCATCAGAGTAAATAAAAAATTTGAAACTAAAAAATTGTTATCTCACTTATTTAAAATTTACAGAAGATTATACATCTTCAGTCATTTGTATAAAACTGATTTAAAATTAATTTATTTTAATTTATCTTTTCTCATATTTACTGTAGATAGCAGCAGCAGTCAATATCACTTCATCATTCCTAAATTTGACGTGTTCATTCAAAATGTCCTGCTTTTGGTCTTTTAAGTATTTATTAATATAGAAAATAAATATGAGATTTATAAATAGATAGATTTATAAATATGAGAAGGGATAAATTAAAATAAATTAATTTTAAGTAAGTAAGATAACAATTTTTTTAGTTTCAAATTTTTTTAATTACCTACTCTGATGATGGTGGATCCACCGAAACACGTGTAGTAAGAATAAAAATAAAGGTGACGCAGTTTAAAAAGAAGGTTGGTGAAATTATTATATGAAATAGAAATAATTTCAAACTGCAGGATGCATTATAAAGATTTATTTTTAAATGAGTAATTATTTTGTTTTTTTTTGTGTATGTTGCAGATCTGTTAAAGGAAGATAATTCGGAACAACAATGATTGTAAAGGCGTTGATCGAGGTTCACAGATTACTCGGAGCTTGTCAAGTGTTCCTCTCTTTAGATGAAGATCTGTCGAAACGTACGCTTCGATTTTCAATCACCCCCGATTCGATCGATTTAATTGAAAACGATAGTGTTGTGTGTGCGATAAAATTCGACGAGATCAGATTGAAACCGCGTGCCGTGTCCGGTTTGACTACGATTGAAAATACGGTTTTCTTTCGTGTACAAATAGAATTTGACGACGACGACAAATTGAAATTGTGCGAAAATAAGGGCGTGAAATATAAGCCGTCAATAGAAAAGGACAAACAATTGAATCTTTTGTGCGGTTGTTGTGAAAATATAATCTGTAAAAATGTGCACTTTAAAAGGATTTTACCGTTGCCATCCACTGACGATTGGAATTACGACGATTGGTTTTGCCATAAACACGAACGTAAGTGTGCGGACGGTAACGGCGATGTAAATGAAGAAAAGAACACTGATTTAAATAAATTAAGAGTAATCTCCGAACACGATTGCCTGTACGATCATTATTATATAAAAATAAACGCTCATTATATACTTTGCGATAATAAATATGGTGTTATTCATTGCGATAAATGTTTATCATGGGTCGGTAGGAATACAGCGGATTATATCAAGTTGTGGAATTGTTCGGTGACATTTTCGAGCGGTGTAGCCACTGCCGGTGAAAGTAATCGTGATTGCGTAAAATCACCATTGAGCGATTTCAATAACGTGATATTGAATAAAATAAACGATTCAATGAATCGTGTTTTTAAATTGGTAGTACTGTGTCACGTCAAGAACAGTTCGATACATTATTTGTTGTTGACCGTTATGGATAGGAATTTGACCGTTTTGACCAATCTTGATACGACGCCGTCGGTTGTTTGTTTGTGTCGGAAGAATTTGGTTAAAATTTGTTTCGACTATTTTGAAAGTAAAAACGAAACCGTCGAAATGTGGCTCAACGATACGCTAGTCGAAACCGTCGAGGTTTCCAAGCAGATGCTATTCAACGGTTTCGATTCGCTTATCAAATCGACTGAAATGATCGCGAAACCTTTCAGACGCGTTAATAATATGAATTTAGGATATTTAGGATTAATTTAAATTTTCTCTCGTTTGTGTACAGTTTTTAATATTGAAAAATATAATTTAAAATTGAAATGATTATAATTTCATTGAAGAATATCTTTAACCCTTTGTTGAGTAATGGACGTTGTCGAATGCCATTTTTTGCGTTGTGCTTGCTGTATCATTGTTCCAGTATGTTTTCAGTACTTAAGTTAGGACCATACAGGGTGATTCACGAAGATATGCAAAAACTTTGGGAGCCTATTGTACATGTAAAAATAATGAAAAAAGTTTATATAAACATGAGTCTGGAAATGCTTCGTTACTGAGTTACGGCTAGCAATAGATTTCCCCCGGTTTCAGCTCACCAGGTAAAATGAGGTCTTCCTGAAATTCTGGTAAGGTAGATTAAGGGGCAAATTCAATCGTTTCTTTTGGTTTTTGACCTGATAAATTGAATAAAACAGGTCCCAGAACTGTAAGTTAATTAATTTTTCAGAAAACTAGTGATAAATGCAAAAAATGGAGTGAAAACACATTTCTTCATCTTTGGGCAAGAATAACTTTTTTATTTCACCAAGAAACAGTTAAAATTTTTGAATAAAACATGTAGAAAATTTTATTCTGAACAAACTGGTGTAAATAAAGTACACAGAAAGCAAATAGATGTTTGATAAAATGAATTTTTATTCATAACAGTACAAAGTAAAATTTACCGGAAAAACAAAGATGAAAAAATGTGTTTTTTCACTCCATTTTTTTGCATGTGACACTGTTTTTCTCAAAAACTATTTCACTTACAGTTCTAGGACCTGTTTTATTCAATTTATTGGTCAAAAACCAAAAGAAACGATTGAATTCGCCCCTTAATCTACCTTACCAGAATTTCAGGAAGACCTCATTTCACCTGGTGAGCTGAAACCTTTCACTAGCCGTAACTCAGTAACGAAGCATTTCCGAACCCATGTTTATATAAACTTTTTTCATTATTTTTACATGTACAATGGGCTCCCAAAGTTTCTGCATATCTTCGTGAATCATCCTGTATAGTAGCATCGCCATTTAGGAACATTCTTTTTTTTCTCTTTAATTCATTATTTACAACTGTAAAATTTTACCACAAGCCAAGGTGATGATTATGATAATGATGTAAATGACATGATAGACATGAGAGAGGTAGGGCCTCCATTGGTGCCTCCCCAAGAATGAAATTTGTATATCAAATTAGCAGGTCTCTACTCCAGCGTCTTTTAAGGTGTCTAGGGGGATTATCAGGTAAGTGGACGGTGGAAAGTGAACGCACCAGAGGGTTCTCAAGTTCGTGTGACTTGTCGTGAAAGCGTTTGTATAGGTATTCAATGGAATTTTGTACAAGTGGTGTTTTCAAATCTGTGTGTAAGGTTTTGTTGCTAATGTACAGAGGTGCATTTGCTAAGAGGTGCATAAGGCGTAATGGTTTTGGCTGGAATGCTTGAATTCGTTGCAAGTTAGAGGGTTTGGTTGAATCGTAAATTTGGGACCCGTAGGTCCACATAGGTTTCAAAAGAGAACAATATATGCGTAATTTTTGTGCCATTGGTAATTTTGATAGTTTGTGAAAGTAGGGAATATGGAAGTTTAAGTCGGGAATTCAGTAATAAACGTTTCCGTTTGATATGTGTGCTCCAAGTTAGTCGTTAATCAAAAGTGAGACCGAGATACTTGACCGTATCTGTTTTTTACTTTCTCTAAAATAAAATAAAATCACTTTTAGACCTTCAGCCTTTTTGATAGTGTGACACATACGTCACATTGGGCTTGATGGTATCAAAGTTCCCAAAAATATAAATAAGTAAAATCATGTGCAGGCTTCCTAAACAATATTCTCTTGCTTAAATTTGTAGCAAAAAAACTTAATATGATTTTAATATTAAATCATTATTTAAGACTTAAAAAATGTTACAATTCAAAAATATTGGTAAAATGGACTGAGTCACTTTTACAGCCTAAAAAATATACTTGTATTTACATTCAACATACTCAAAGAAATGCTACTTTATTTTAGTAAATGAACACGGATATTTAAAACTAAAATTAACTTTAAAAAGAAACTAATGGTCGTGTCCGTGGTGTAGTGGTCAGCATCTTACACTGCAAAGCGGAGGTCTCAGGTTCGATTCGTGGCTAGGGTACAGAAAATTATTACACTTCACATCCAGCGCTCTTTAATCAAAAGTAGTCGCTAACAATTAAAGTATTTATGTCTGTTATTTCACTCCAATGTGACTTCTATGCCACCGCACTGGGTAAGAAAGGGTTGATAGGCTTACCCTGCCAGATCACAAATGTGTTCAGCATTCACTCTCAGTTAACAAAAACTAACAGAATTTGTTGTTTAGGTGATCAGCCTGTAGGCTGGTTTAAACCTGTAGAGGTTTTACTAAGTAAAACGAGGAGTGAGGTGGTTTACCATTGCCACAACTCACTGAGTGAAACAGTACGCTTATCAGCATGCTGGGCCCTCTGAAAAGGACATATTTTTCACTCTACAAATGACACCTTCACTTAATTTACCACAGGGTCTGGCTGTATAATGAAATCCATTTCAGACGAGATAACTCTGATTAGTGTCTTTTACACCTCGACCTCTTCTGTTCTTAGATGATTCACTCATTTAAGAACAGAAGAAAATTCAACAGAATTTATTACACAATTAATTATTTATTATTGGCTTCAGAATTCAGTAAATAGATTTGAACGAAAAATTATTTAAAACATTGCAAGATTAGACATGGAAGTTAGAATACAGTAAAAGAATTGAAATTAAAAACTATTTAAAAAAAATAAATACCAGACTTAAAACATCTGTGATGTCTCTTTGACTTTGTAATTCCAATTTTTTCTTTGAAATATAATTACGAATTATTCATAAATTTAAAAGTTCTGGAGCATTGTAAGCTTTGGTAATATGTGGTAATATTTTTTGTTAGAACTGAATCCGAAGTGTGCCAGACTAAAGAGAGGTTACTGTACATTGGCAAGAGGAAGTCGTGTGAGTGTTTTCACAACAGATTTTTGTGTGGGATAAATTGTAAACAACATTTTGGTCCAATTAATGTAGTGGTTGTAGAGGTGAAATTCTGTTAAAAGATATTTTGCTTTAGAAATATTAGTATTTGAAAAATGTACAAAGAACACCTAATACTTTTTAAAAACTTCTTCTCCATATGACTATAGTCTATCTACTGTAAGAGTGCTCCACGTGAGGGAGGCGCCTATAGGTTGTAAACGAAAGTTTTACACTATTTGGCGCGTATCTACCTGGCTACCTGACAACATGCACTACATTCCATCATAATCATAAAAATCTACATTCAGCTAAAATAAACAATCCTATAAGCGTTTTCAATTGTACCGTTCAGATTACTTGTAATTATTGTAGTTTCATAAAGAGACTCCTTAATTAATTATTTTAACCGTTAAATTTAACAAAACAATTTTTTTCTTCTTTTTAATGGTTGCCGCTTTTATGTTTCAAAACCTTAACACATTCACTGTCACACATGTAAACAAAACACAGCTTACAAAACTTTTCAACTGCAGTCTACGAAAAAAATCGAAACGAACTGATACAATACCAAAAGATAACTAATGAAACAAAAAATGAGTTCAACACGGGCAAGTGCTAACAGTTGAATTAAACTAGTTGCAGACATTAAATTTAATGACATGAAGTAAAAAGTCTGAAATGATAAACAACGAATCACTGGAATTGTTTACTCTCCTGTTATAATTCAAGCGCATTAGTCTTATATTATTACTTGTGACCAAATATAAAACTGAGTCTTCATTAAAAATCTACTAATCATAAATAAAAATGTAATAATAGTAAATAATTAACTAAAAATAACAATGTAAGAGTAACAATAGTAAAAGTTTTAGTTATTAATGGTAAACTAATGTTCGATTTATGAAATATTTTCTAACAGATGAATTGAACATGTTTTCATTGTAAAATTAAGCTTACAGCGATTTATTGTTGTATCTAATTTTGTATTTGATCATGCTGTGTGTATTTTTACTTTCTCTTGCCTATATGAATATATAGGAAGGAAAGTATTGTTTTCATGTCGATTTTTCGAAATCGAGTTTTCACCGGATCTATACGTTTTCAGACCCCCTGAATCCAAAAAACATGTTTTTAGCGATTGGTCTGTGTGTGTGTGTGTGAACAGAATATCTCCAGAACGGAACATCGTACGAACTTGAAACTTGAAACTTAAGTTACATACCACTACCGAACGCGACACGAACATTTTCATCAAAATCGGTCAACCGGAAGTAGTAGTTTATTCGTATAATTTTTCAGTTTTTTGCGATTTTCTCAAAAACTGGTCCTACGATTTTTTTTAAAATCGCCTATTTTACTCAATTTTTTATTCTCTACAAGATAGGGTAGGCGCCATGTCTGCTGAAATTCTCGGTGAGGCTCTTTTCACGTAAAAACGTTGTTTTTTTAAGATTACGGCTTTAATATAAATTTTAGCGCAAAAACTTATATAATAAAAGTTGTAGAGAATTTAAAAACCTACAACTTATGTTTCAAACATTTTTTTGTATGACGCTTAGTTTAGCGGTAATTTGCGATTTTCTGTTTTTTTCTCACGAAAACGTGAGAAAAATCGATTTTTTTAACATTTCGGTCTAAGTATGCATTTTACGACAAAAGTGTATATAATAAAAGTTATAGAAAATTAAAAGATCTACAACTTTTGTTTAGAGAATTTTTCTCTACAGAGCCTAGTTTAGCGTGAAAGTGTGATTTTCCGTTTTTTTTTAAGCCAAATTGAGTTCGATTTTCATTTTGCGTCTTCCACTCATGATTAAAATAAGGTTATGTTTTTGAGGTTAGTTTTTGTTCATTTCTAATGTTTTAATACTAATGTTAGGTTTATTGTTAATTATTTGCATTGGCAAGAGAAAGTTTTGTGAGTGTTTCACACCAGATTTTTAATAAATGCGTATGCTCACTTGTGTTGCTGGTTGCCTACGTCGGGAGTACTCTTAGCGTAGACAGACTCTACATAAAGTGGTAAAATGTTTTGTACATGTGGAGATGTACTGGTCGATTTTAATGATTTCGGTGTGTGAACCTCTAGAGGCTTTTATTAAGTAAAACTAGGAGTAAGATGGTATACAATTCCCTTCCTCACTGGGTAGAAAAGTATGATATTCAGCATGCCAGGCCCCCTGAAAAGCATCTACTTTCCAACATGCAGATGACACCTTCACTTCATTCACCACAAAGTCCAACTGTAAAATGAAATTTATTACTATTAGAGGAGGAGATAACTGTGACTAGTGTCTTTTACATCTGTACCTGTCCTGTTGTTTAATTCTTCAGTCATTTAAATGGCTGACCATTTGATAAGAAACAACTATTTTTTGTAGCCGTGAAATTAGCTGATCGAGTGCATATAATTTAACACTCCACCTGGCTGTTATGGCCAATTACATTGTTTACTAATGTTTAACAGACTGACTAAACACTCCAAACACTTCTGTTAGGAGAGTAGACAGACTAGATTGTTTATTAATGTTTAAGGTTATATTTTTCATTATTATTTTTTTTTATTTCTATTGAGTGATGATGCCTACATAAGCCTTGGGCTTGCACATAGGTAATGATATGTGGTGATTTACAGATGAAAAAAATGCCAGACCTGACCGGGAATTGAACCCGGGACCCCGGCATAGTAGTCAGTTGCGCTGACCACTATACCACGGCCGGCCATGTCGAGTTTTCTCACCATATTTTTTTTAAGGGGGGAGTCTACCCAGTTTTATCTCTAAAAATTAAAAAATAAAAAAAATTTTTTTTGTTGTATATAAAACTTCAGAATTTTCTTAATCCAGTTATATATTTTGTTTTTATGTACAATAACTAGAAATTTGTAAAACATTATTTTTCATAATTGGTGTAAGTGTAATTGTATTACATTCAATTTTCTCGGCATTTAGTATTTCAGGTTTTTTTCATAAAAATTGGCCATGTTGAAACTTATTATAGGAGTTTTTAAAAAATAAAAAATAATGGCCTTATCTGTATTTTTGGGGGAAAATATTAAAAAAAATAATATTCTCTCCATTGTAAAGTTAAATGTATAAATGGAACCTTAAAAAAAGAGCATAATTTTCTGATTATTTTGACATAAAAACCAGGTCTGTACCTCTAAAATTAACTGAGTTATAAGCAAATAACGAAGATATAATTTCCCCCCTTTCGCCCCTTATATTTGGGGTTGTAGTGAACAATATTAACATTTTTTTATATGAAAAAATTAAAAATTTAATGTTCATGTGCAAAACAAACAGATTACTTATCTAAAGAGAATAGAAAAAACTTTTTTTGAGTAGACTCCTCCCTTAAGCTTTTATCTGTTATCAGAAACTGTACTTTATTGACAACCTTTCAATTTGATCGCTGTATTCTTGATGTGATTAGGCATAAACAGTGACCCCAGTAATGGCTGTCAACTGGTCTCCATACAAAGCCGCTTGCCCAACCAGTGTTGCTTAACAATTAATAGTAACTTTCAACCACCTGACTGACTGGGCTGGCCTGAAGGCCTTCGCACCATATTTAAAAAAAATTGAATTTAAACGTTGACCAAGGAAGATGCGTTCTTCACAATATTTCTAGAAGCTGTATGATATCACAAGATGGAGCGGTGCGCACCGTGAAAGTACTCGCAAGAAGTTAAATAAAAAGAATAGGAAAGCACTGAAAAATTTGGTATTAAGGGAGCAGTCTACTCAAAAAAAGTTTTTTTTATTCTCTTTAGATAAGTAATCTGTTTGTTTTGCAAATGAATAACCACTAAATTTTAAATTTTTTCATTTAAAAAAATGTTAATTTTGTTCAATACAACTCTAAATATAAGGGGTGGAAGGGGGAAAATCATATCTTCGTTATTTGCTTATAACTTAGTTAATTTTAGAGGTACAGACCTGGTTTTTATGTCAAAATAATCAGAAAATTATGCTCATTTTTTTTGAAAGTTCAATTTTTACATTGAACTTTACAATGGAGAAAAAATTATTTTTTTAAATTTTTTCCCCCAAAAATACAGGTAAGGTCATTATTATTTTATTTTTTTAAAAACTCCTATAATAAGTTTCAACCCGGCTAACCTACAAATAAAAGAGCAATAAATTCTGAATACAGTGGAAAAAAAATCATCAAGATAGCATTTATACAAAGAAAGTTATAAGGATTTTGTCATGAAGAAAACCTGAAATACTAAATGCCGAGAAAATTGAATGTAAAGTTTCACTTACAATTACACTTACACTTAACACCGATTATGCAAAAAAATGTTTTACAAATTTCTAGTTATCGTACATAAAAACAAAATATATAGCTGGATTAAAAAAATTCTGAAGTTTTATAATCGACCACAAAAATTTTTTTGATTATTTTTTAATTTTTAGTGATAAAACTGGGTAGACTCCCCCCTTAAAAGCTTTTTAAAAACTCATTATATTAATGTGGATTCTTTTGCTGTGATGCTAACTAATAAATCACTAAAATAAATAAATATTTCCAGATGTCATAGGAACAAATTCATTACACCAATATCATTCAAAAAAATTTTTTGTATATAAATATGGTAGAAGCACAAGTGATGTCAAATGTAGAATTGCTCAAGCTAGAAAAGCCTTTGAAATAAAAAAAATCTGGTGTGAAACACTCGCACAACTTTCTCTTGCCAATGCAAATAATTAACAATAAACCTAACATTAGAAATAAACACACAAACAACCTCAAAAAACGTTAGTGAAATACACAAAATTAAAATCGACCTCAGTTTAGCTTTAAAATACGGAAAATCGCTCATTCACACTAAACTAGGCACTGTAGAAAAAAATTCTTTAAATAAAAGTTGTAGATCTCTTAATTTCCTATAAATTTTATTATATACACTTTTGTTGTAAAATGCATTCTAAGGCCGAAATCTTAAAAAAATAGATTTTTCATACGTTTTCGTGAGAAAAAACAGAAAATTGCTAATTACCGCTAAACTAAGCGTTATACAAAAAAATGTTAGAAATAAAAGTTGTAGAATTTTACATTCTCTACAACTTTTATTATATAACGTTTTGCGCTAAAATGCATATTAAAGCCGCAATCTTAAAAAGAAAATGTTTTTACGTGAAAACAGCCTCACGCAGAATTTCAGCAAACATGGCGCCTACCCTTTCTTGTAGAGAATAAAAAAGTAAATAAACCAGGTGATTTTAAAAAAAATCGTAGGACCAGTTTTTGAGAAAATCGCAAAAAAGTGAAAAATTACACGAATAAACTACTACTTCCGGTTGACCGATTTTGATGAAAATGTTCATGTCAAGTCAGGTAGTGGTATGTAACTTAAGTTTCAAGTTTGAAGTTCGTACGATGCTCCGTTCTTGAGATATTTTGTATACACACACACACACACACACACACAGACCAATCGCTAAAAACATGTTTTTTGGGTTCAGGGGGTCTGAAAACGTGTAGATCCGGTGAAAACTCGATTTCGAAAAATCGACATGAAAACAATACTTTCCTTCCTATATATTCAGGCAAGAGAAAGTAAAAAACAGCTTACTGACTACAAACATTGATTTACAGTTTAGGAAAAATTTCTTAAAACATTATGTTTGGAGTGTAGCATTATACGGAAGTGAAACGTGGGTGATAGGGGCTGTACAAAAGAAGAGGATAGAAGCTTTTGAAATGTGGTGTTATAGGAAAATGTTAAAGATTAGGTGGGTGGACAAAATAAGTAATTTAGAGGTTCTTGACCTGATGAGTGGATGAAAAAAGAAGTATATGGAAGCATTTTACCAAAAGAAGGGATAGGCTAGTGGGGCATATCTTAAGACATCTATCAATAATGGAGGGTAATATTGAGGGAGTAAATTGTAGGGGGAGGCAAAGATTAGAATATATAAAGCAAATTACAAAAGATGTACGGTGTTACAGGTATGTAGATATGAAACGACTTTTGCAAGATAGAACAGCTAGGAGAACTGCATCAAACCAGGTAAGAGACTGATGACGAAAAAAATATATAAATATTATTAAATTTAATGTTGCCCATAATAAACAGGTGGAGTGTCAGATTATTTGCACTGAATCTGTTCATTGCAGGGCTAAAATAAATAGTTCTGTTTCTTATCACATGTTCAGCCAATTGAATGACTGAATCATTTGAGAACAGAAGAGGTAGAGGTGTAAAAGACACTAATCAGAGTTATCTCCTCTGAAAGTAATGAATTTCATTATACAGTTGGACCCTGTGGTGAATAAAGTGAAGGTGTCATTTGCAGAGTGGAGAATGTGTGCTTTTCAGAGGGCCCGGCATGCTGATAAGCATACTTTTTCACTCAGTGAGGAAGGTAAACCGCCTCACTCCTCGTTTTACTTAGTAAAGCCTCTACGGGTTCAAGCCAGCCTTTTGGCTGATGACCTAAACAACTAATTTAAATGTATAGCTAAGAATACTCGATCAAGTTTCCTTTAAAAAAAAAAACAGTTTTAAACTTCATATATTAATAAATTTTCTTAATACACATTTAGCCAAAAAATAGCAAAATTTTTATTTTTTTATTTATCAAGGTAGTAGTCCCTTTATGTAAAGGTTATGTTTTGCACACTGGCTTACATATTAATGATTCTTTGAAATCAGCTGATAAAACCAAAACAAACAATTGCATGTACTTTAAAATGAATTTTAAAGTTTCAAAATTGTATGTCTAAATAGTTTTATAACAATACTCCTTTGCCCATGGGCAAAGGAGTCATTCATAAATGAATGAAACGGAGTTGTATTAAATTGTTTGTTAACACCAAGATGAAAAATTATACAGATAAGAAAAAACGTTTACAACATTGTTAAATATGTTCTAAATTACTGTCATATCTATAAATGAGCAATTATCAAAAATGTCGGATCCTAACTTGTTAGACCTGGTTCCAGTGACAAGATCGGATGCAGCAATATTTGGTGAAAGAGGTTATTCGTTTGAGACGTTGTTAGGTGAAGGAGCTTATGCTAAAGTTTGGTTGGTCAAATATAAACCTGTAGAAAATTTACAACAGACTCAATTGGCTTGTAAAATATTAGATAGTAAACGAGCACCGCGTGATTTTATTTCTAAATTTCTACCAAGAGAAATGGATATATTATCTAAAATCAGTCATCCACATTTGATACATTTACACAGCATCTACCAGAGGAAAACTAAGTTTTTCATATTCATGAGGTAACGAGATTTATGCTATAGATTGTGAGTCATGAGTGTGCCTTTAGCGTATGGATGGGGTGTGAGGAAGGGAAAAGATAAGTGACAGTGCTGCCAACCTCAACAGTTACACACTATATTTTACTACAATTTTTTAACCACATGTTGCCTTTTAATTTATGTACAATCTGTCAATGTTTTGTAAACGTAGTTTGCGCAGAAATGAGAAGTGAGTGGGGAGAATACTGCCCTGCCGGCTGTAGAAGGGATGACATACGTTCGATGCATGCGTATGTGCGTGCGTGAATTGTCTCATTCTACTGAAGCTGTCGCAGAGAACAGATCGTAGCTGGAACGGTTGACTATTTTGTCTTATTGTCTGTGGTCGGTGGACATTTGTGAAAAAGTTGTGACTGACATTTTTTCTACTTAAACTTCTCTTCTTCTTATTGCGCCATCTCCCTTCGAAGGTTGGCGATCCAATTGGCTGTAATCACTCGAGATGTGACGGCTCTGAAGATCTCGGATGACGTTCTCCGAGCCATCGACGTAAGTCCCTGAGCCAAGAATTCTGTCTCCTCCCCACTGATCTGCTCCCCTGAATCTTCCCCTCAATGATCAGCCGAAGCATCTCATACCTACCGCCTCTCATCAGGTGTCCGATGTACGCCAATTTACGCTCCTTGTTCTTCGCAATTCTGTTGAGGACTTCACAATTTGTCACTCTATGCATCCAGGAAATGCGTAGCATTCTCCTGTAGAGGTACATTTTGAATGCCTCTATACGTCTTTCCAATGAGGGATTAAGGGTCCAGCTCTCGCAACCATAGAGAACGATGGGAAACACGTAGCAGCGTAGCATTCGAATTCTAAGACTTAAATCTAGATCCTTCTTGCTGAATAAGTTCCTCATACTGATAAATACCTTCAACTTAAACTTAATTCACTTTAAAAAT
Organism: Catonia carolina; assembly: GCA_035578175.1. Classification (NCBI taxonomy): domain Eukaryota; kingdom Metazoa; phylum Arthropoda; class Insecta; order Hemiptera; family Achilidae; genus Catonia; species Catonia carolina. Next base: position 2,089,657 of record JAQMRL010000002.1, on the reverse strand, counting down.
TTTCTTAAAGTTTCCAACTAAAATTTACCCTTTCTTTCAAACCCGTTAATAACTTTTTACATGTCGGTATCACTTTCTTATTGATATAACTTTTTCCTTTTTTTACCACATGTCAAAAAAAACTGTTTATGAAGAATTATCTTCTTTACTGTCTTTAACTTCCTTCTTTATATTTATAATTGCGAAAAGACGTACAGTAGTTAGCTGTTTTTTTGTTTTTTTTTTTTTGGCATTTTTGTTTAGTTTCAACTTTACAACATTTTATTACATTGCGTTCAGCACTGTGAATAGTTCGACCACGTTTTTCGAGAAACTGACATTTGTGATATTCGTACAGTTAATTCAAAAGGTTCCGCAATATTCTGTATATGCTCTGGGTATAGTATAAGTTGTTATGTTTGTCGTACTGAAATTAAGCGCAGTCATGCATGCGCACCGATGCTTTCCCCCCTTTACCCCTCGTTGCAACCAAGGGCAAACTTGTGACTCAAGTGACTATATCTATTTCATATAATGAATTAATATAATAATTTCACCAACCTTCTTTTTAAACTGCGTCACCTTTATTTTTATTCTTACACGTGTATTGGTGGATCCACCATCATCAAAGTAAATAAAAAAATTGAAACCAAAAAAATTTTTTTTTTATACAAATTAGTGAAGATGTACCATCTTCTGTAAATTTTAAATAAGCGAGATAAAAATTTTTTTTGGTTTCAATTTTTTTATTTACTCTGATGGTGGATCCACCAAAACATGTGCAAGTAAGAATAAAAATAAAGGTGACGCAGTTTAAAAAGAAGGTTGGTGAAATTATTATATTAATTCATTATATGAAATAGAAATATACTTTATCTATATTAATATAATAAAGAAGAAACGTCTGTTTATTTGTATGAGGTAATATATCAGAAACTATTGAACTGATTTTAAAAAATCTTTCATTGTTGCATAGCTTAGAGCTTCTTGATCAATGTAGGCTATTTTACAACTTTAAGTAACTTTAATTAAGTGAGTTAAGCAACTTAAACTGTGACGATGTCACATATTTTAGTTTATCGAGTGCATAGCACTGTTATTTTTTCAAAGCCCTCTGGATGGTGTATTTTTTGGGCTAGAAGCACGATTCAACTTTTATATTTCATAGAAAAACGTGAAGAACAACAATCGATTCCAAAAAACATTAAAAAATTTTATTTTATTTTATTTTTATTTATATATATATATATATATATATATATATATATATTATTTTATCAAACATCCTATGTAGGATTTTTAAACAGCCATATTATTTAAAATTGAAATATATATTTCTAACCACCAGAATACGGTAACATAAAACACTTACCAATGTTTATAGCGCTTTCGTGTATCTTGTACACATCTTCAGTAAATTAAAATTTATTTTACGTCAAAATTTAAAACTTCCTGCTCCTACCATGGTAGATAACGAATAAGATACACGAAAGCGCTATAAAAATTGGTAAGTGTTTTATGTTACCGTATTCTGGTGGTTAGAAATGTATATATATTATTTTATCAAACGTCCTATGTAGGATTCTTAAACAGCTGTATTATTTAAAATTGAAATATATATATATATATAAATATTGAATTTTAGTCTGAGATGTAGATGCATGTAGGGAATTGGGCGATTACTTTATGGTGGGTTTGAACAGACATACAATTTTCCAGACTCTATCCGGGAACTGAACTTAGGATCTCGTGGTTTGCAACATAGTACGCTACCCACTTTGCTGCGGAGGTGTTTAAATAAAAATTTGAAAGGTATAGTATTCAGATGAAGTGAAGTCCCCCAGCCGTGGGAGTAAGAGAATGCATAACGCTCTCACTCGCACAAACCATACGTGCCGTTCCAATAACATTGTCGTATAATTTTACTCATTGTTGTGAGCAAGCGTTTATGCATGCAGTAAACTAACAACCAAGATAACGACTGTAGTATGTTTTCAGATTTGGATTATAACGGTAAAGACCTTGGAGCGCATGCGTAGTTATGCCACATATCTCCCTCTCACTCGCTCGGCTATGGGACATAGTTCGTCTGATACTTATATGTTTACATAATCTCTAATTGGTGTGTTAGGTGACACTAGTCAGAGTTATCTCCTCTGACAGTAATGAATTTCACTATGCAGCCAGACCCTGCGGTGAATAAAGTGAAGGTGTCATTTGCAGGGTGGAAAGTGAGTGCTTTTCGGAGGGCCTGGCATGCTGATAAGCATAATCTTTCAACTCAGTGAGGAAGGCAATGGTAAACCACCTTACTCCTCGTTTTAACTTAGTAAAACCTCTAGAGGTTCAAACCAGCCTTTCGGCTGTTGACCTAAATAACAATCTCTAATTGAGCTTTTTGTATGGTTTTTATAAACAGGTTTGCCGAAAAGGGTGACCTTCTTGATTACATTTTAGCAAATGGAGAAGTGAAAGAGAACCAAGCAAGGCTGTGGACACGTCAGTTGTCTCTTGGGCTGCAATATTTACATAATATTGAAGTAGTCCATAGAGATATTAAGTGTGAGAACGTTTTGATAACAATGAAAAACAATGTAAAATTAGCTGATTTTGGATTTTCTCGGTTTATCGTAGATTGTACCGGAAAACGTTATTTAAGCAGTACTTATTGCGGTTCTCTAGCTTACGCAGCGCCGGAATTGCTAAAAGGAAAACCGTATGATCCAAAACGCAGCGATGTCTGGTCGTTGGGCATCGTTCTGTACATAATGCTCAATCAATGCATGCCATTTAATGACTGCGATGTGAAAAAGTTATACGAATTACAGATGAATCGCAAGTGGTCTTTCAGATCACGAATCGCAGCCGTGTTATCAGAAGATGCAAAAAATTTAGTCCGCAAAATGTTACAGCCAGACAGCATTTTACGTGTACAATGCAACGATGTCGTAAGCGATCATTGGTTTTCACAAGATGACAGATTGATTTCAATGACTTTAATAGAAAAAGAAGCTCTCGAATTTGGCGAACAAAACAAACAAGAAATGATACCGAAAACACAAAAACTTACAATTCCAAATTGGAAAAAACGTAATAAAAATGAACAGATTGTTTGCATGACAACTCTACGTTCTGAACGATCTAGTACTCAGTTTTATTTTACCCAAGGAGAAATGCAACCGACTAAAACAAAACCATCTGTGGAAGAAGTCGGTAAAAGACCTGATTTGGTAGTGAAAAAATCAGCTGATCGTGTTATTAAGTCATCAGATGGTGGACCTAGGACTTCAGGAAAGAAGGAAGAAACTTCAACAGTGAGTGAGATTCATATTACACCGAGTAGGACTGACAGATCATCTACAGCGGATATGGTTGGGAAACACAGTACCGTAGCGATATTACCCATGACTGCCGAACAGAACGCCGATCTTGTCCCAGATGGTGAAAAGACAGAAGAACCTGAAGTACCTAATGAAGAAAACGTACTTCAGACAGTCGATTCACCAGAATCAATTGAAACTAACCGATGATAACCAGAAACCTGGTATTTACCTAATGAAGAAAACGTACTTCAGACAGTTGATTCACCAGAAACAGTTAAACTAACCGCTGATCACCAGAAACCTGTTATCTACCTAATGAAGAAAACGTACTTCAGACAGTTGATTCACCAGAATCAGTTGAAACTAACCGTTGATCACCAGAAACCTGATATCTACAAATATTAACATTGTTGGAAAAAGATTTTTTTATTATATTATCACCCTGTCATTCATCAAATAAAAAAATTTTTTACCTGACAGCTCATTTCTGCAGGAAAATTCTTGTATCATATTTCCTTTCACTGTTTTTTTTTTATTATACAGGGTTATTATAAATGATGAACCCAATTTCATAAATTCATATTTATTTAAATATAAATGCAAAATGAACAATTCACATACCAATGGAAAGAGGAAGTTTTAAAGTTTTTTTACACATTCTTAACCTGTACATGTGCGCGTAAGTGGGCGGCTGTAGTTGCAGAAACCCTTCCTCAGCGCTGGATCGGACGGATAGGAAATCAAGACCTGGCTCTAAACTTCTGGCCACCGAGATCTCCTGATCTCACCCCATGTGACTATTTCTTATGGGGTTACGTTAAGGACAGAGTTTTCATCCCGCCTCTACCAACAACTCTGGCCGACCTGCAGAACCATATCACTGCTGCGGTGCACTCAGTAACGGAAGATACGCTTGCACGTGTGTGGGACGAATTTGGATATCGTTTAGATGTTTGCCGTGCTGCACAAGGAGGACACATCGAACATTTGTAAATGTGTAAAACCAACTTTGAAACTTCCTCTTTCCATTGGTATGTAAATTGTTCATTTTGCATTTATACTTAAATAAATATGAATTTATTAAATTGGGTCCATCGTTTATAATAACTCTGTATGATTTGATATACTTTAAGGCATTTTGGTTTTTAAGTAAAGTGAATAAGTTTTTAATATAAAATATATTTTACTAGTTATTAAATTTCATTCAAAAATAAATCCTGCAGCTTGAAATTAATTTTAATAAAAATTTTATGTAATAAATTTCATTATCCTTTTTTAAACTGCCTTAAATTTTATTTTTACTTACACGAGTTTCAGTGGATCCACCATCAACAGAGTATTATAATATCATTGAAACTAAAAATTAATTTTTTTAAAATCTGTCTACAGATTTAAAAAAAAAAAATTTAGTTTCAATGATATACTCTGATGATGGTGGATCCACTGAAACTCGTGTAAGTAAAAATAAAATTTAAGGCAGCTTAAAAAAGGATAATGAAATTTATTACATAAAATAGAAGTTATTGAACTGTTCATTTGAAAATAAATCCTTATAATGCATCCAGCAGCTTGAAATCAATTCTATTTCATGTAATAAATTTCACTAATCTTTTTAAGCTGCCTTAAATTCTATTATCTGTCACTTCTACGCTAAGAGTACTCTGACGTAGGCAACCAGCAACACAAGTGACCATGCGTATTAATTAAAAATACGCACAGCATGATCACAAACAAAATTCCATACAACAATGATTCGCTCTAAGCTTAATATAATAAAAACACGTTCAATTCATTTGTTGGAAAATTTTTATAAATCGAAGATTAGTTTACCATTAATAACTAAAATTTTACTATTGTTACTCTTACATTATTTTTTTTAAAACTTATTTTTTTTTTTCATTCCTAATTTGTGTACGTTGCAATCTGTTCAATTTAGAACAATAAGCAACCCCATGACCCAATGAGATGAGGATGATATGTATGACGTGTAAATGAGGTGTAGTCTAGTACAGACCAGGCCGACTATTCCTGAGAGAGTATGGTTAATTAAACTCTAACCATCAAAGTACACCGGTAACCACTGTTTAGTATTCAAATCCGTATAAAAGTAACTACCTTTACTAGGATTTGAACCAGGAACCTTCGTCTCCGAAAATCAGCTGTTAAACAGCTGATTTTGGCAACGACTTTACCTCTAGACCATCCCGGTGGGTTTTTTTAAAACTTAGTGTTTAGTTTTTGAAACATAAAAGTGGTGAACATTAAAAGGTAGAAAAAAATTGTTTTGTTAAATTTAATGGTTAAAATAATTAATTAAGGAATCTTTATGAAACTACAATAATTACAGGCAATCTGAACGATATAATTGAATACTCTTAAATTTTTATGATTGAATGTACGGCAAGATAATTGTCAGGCAGAGAGGTAGATACGCGCCAACTAGCCCTTTCAGGCCTAATGATGCCATATGGCGTCATCAGCTTCTTTCTGTATAAAAATCTAACCAGAATGGCCCACTGATTACATTTGGCATCACGTATTGTAAAACAGTTTTATTCTGTCAGGTTGGCTATAGAACATGTTGGCCTCACTGAACTAATATGGTTTCTTTCATAGTCAGCTGTACATGGTATTGTTTGTTGTCATTGTTGTGGTTGGAAGTGTCTTCATTTTTTGGTTTTTTAGTGTTTATAGTATATTTTAATAACTTTTAGTTGACTGGTCATTGAAATTAAAGTATAAATAAGTTCACATATATTATAGTTCGGCCTTTGATTGTTTATTTTTTTATAAATATTTTTTTCAAAACAAGTGACTCCATTTGGATTCAGTGGGAGGTTATTAGTATAAACATATGTATAATTATTGTGGTTAGGTGTTTGTATTATTTGTACTCAAACTAACTGTAAGTAACTTACTGTTTCATCAATACTAATCAATAATAATGAGTTTGCCAAATCTTACACCAAGTAAAATTATTTACTTGCTAAATGATGGAAATGCTTCAGATTATTCTGATACAGAATCTGAAGATGAAGCTGAAATTATTAGTGTAAATATTTTGGGTAATGATGATGTCATTGCTGATATTACCGATAGAGTTGAAATCGGTGAACTACCCCGTAATATAGAAATTGAGTTCGAAGATGGTGACGAACCACCAGATGATAATGTGCCTTTAGCAGTTCGCCTTCAACAGCAACACGAAAAAGATAATATTCTTTCAGTAGAGAATCGAGCTAAACAAAACATTAGATGGGCCAAAAAAGATATTGATCGAGTTAATTCTATATGCGAGTACAAATTTCCTGAAGCACCTGATGATATGACCCCATATAAATATTTTAAAACATTGTGTGATGATGCTATGATAAAAAATATTTCTGAGCAGAATAATCTCTATTCTGTGGGAAAACTTGGTAATTCTATCAATACTAATTCCGATGAAATAGAAAAATTTATTGGTATACATATTATGTCAGGTATTGTACGGATGCCGGCTTATCGAATGTACTGGGCGTCAAATACTAGATTTAATTTGATTGGTGATGCTATGTCCAGGAATCGTTTCGAAAAACTGAGAAATTATATGCACATAAATGATAACAGTAAAATGACCCCTGTAAATGATCCGAATCACGGTAAATTGTTTAAAATAAGGCCATTTTATGATAGTTTCAACAATAACTTAAAAAACATTCCTGTCGAAGAATGTAATGCAGTAGATGAGATGATGATCCCATTCAAGGGAAGATCAGCCCTGAAACAATATATTCAAAAGAAACCCCACAAGTGGGGAATAAAAATGTTTGCAAGAGCAGGGGCTTCAGGAATAGTGTAATGTACAGAAATTTATGTAGGGAAGACGGATGTTCCCTCAATGGGGCTCGGAATAAGTGGCGATGTTTTAATCAGATTGTCTGAAAATTTACCCACACATAAAAATTTTAAATTATTTACAGACAATTGGTTCACATCCCATTCTCTTTTAGTTTCATTAAAAAAATAAAGGGTTGCATGCAATTGGCACAGTCAGACCTAACAGACTTCGTGGGGTGCCATTTTCTTCAGACAAGAAATTCAAAAAGAAAGGTAGAGGTGCATCCCAAGTATTTTGTGACGAACGGAACAACATTGCCGCAATAAAATGGCTAGACAATACGTGTGTACACTTAGCGTCAACATACACTGGAAAAGAACCAGTTCAGCAGTGTTCGAGGTATAGTGCTGCACAAAAAAAGAAAGCGATTTTACCCTCTCCAGCAGCGATAACGGAGTATAATCGAGGTATGGGTGGGGTAGATGTGCACAATATGTTAGTGGAACTATACCGAATTGATATCAGATCTAGAAGGTATTATATGGCACCTTATTGATATTTGTTGTGTCAATGCATGGTTGATTTATCGACGACACTGTAAGCAACAAAACAACAAGAAGTATATGCCACTTATGAACTTCAAAGCTGCGATAAGCAATGCTTTATTGAAAGCAAATAAAATAGAATCTAGGAAAAGAGGCCGTCCATCTCTTTCGCCAGCTGCTCCTGCTGCACCACCAGCAAAGCGAAAAGTTGCTCCACGTCCAATTGCAGATGTACAATATGATCAAATGGGACACTGGCCACTGCACATTGAACCGAAGCAGCGTTGTAAGTATTGTATCAAGGCATATTCCAGGGTAAAATGTGCTAAGTGTAACATCTCGTTGTGCTTCACCAAAGACAAAAACTGTTACTATAAGTTTCACAATAAACAATAAAATAGGTGGGACTTATATAGATATTTTTCAAGATACGCCTATTATAAAAAAAAAACTTTCATTATCTAATTACATTTTTTAGCCAAGTTGTTTTCACAAATTTTGTTTTACTAGAATTTATCATAAATTTTGAATAAAAATTAAATAAAAATTTGGTGTTAAAAGTAATATATTTCTTTACCCAAGTGACCGATGACTCCATATGGCATCTTTTGATTTTTGAAAAACGGGGGTAAGTAAAAAAAAAAAAAAAAAAAAAAATTTGTTTTATTCATTATTACTCAATATGAAAGTTTATACGTTAAAATGTTCCTTTCCAACCCCTATAGGGGCCTCACCCCCCCTCGCTCGGAGTACTCTTGAGACAGTAGATGGACTATAGACGAGTTTTGGTGAATCTACCATCTTCTTCTTAGGGTGCCTGTCCGTTCCGAACGTTGGCGATCATTCTGGCTATTATTACTTTGTTGGTTGCGCTCCTGAACAATTGGGTGGAGGTCTTTCCGAACCACGCTCTAAGGTTAGCCAACCAGGAAATTCTTCTTCGTCCTGGGGCTCTCCTGCCTTCTACCTGCCACTACCATACCTAACGTAAATTTTAAGTTTCAACTTCGTAAGATGGTCCGTTTTTGAGATATTCTGTTCACACGCACAGACCAATCGCTAAAAACATGTTTTTTGGGTTCAGGGGGTCTGAAAACGTGTAGATCCGATGAAAAATGGACATGAAAACAATACTTTCCTTCCTATACATTCATATAGGCAAGAGAAAGTAAAACATCTGGTGTGAAACACTCACACAACTTTCTCTTGCCAATGCAAATAATTAACAATATAACCTAATATTAGTAATAAACAAAAAACTAACCTCAAAAAACATAACCTTATTTTAATCATGAGTGAAAGCAGAAAAATGAAAATCGACCTCAGTTTGACTTAAAAAATACGGAAAATCAATCTTTCACGCTAAACTAGGCTCTGTAGAGAAAAACGCTTAAATAAAAGTTTTAGATCTTTTAATTTCAGGGGAATGCCCATAACAGACAGGTGGAGTGTCAATTTATTTACACTCAATTTCTTCGTTGCAGGGCTAAAATAAATAGTTCTGTTTCTTGTCACATGGTCAGCCAATTAAATGACTGAATCATTTAACAACAGAAAAGGTAGAGGTGTAAATGACACTAATCAGAGTTATCTTCTCTGAAAGAAATGAAATTCATTATACAGTTGGACCCTGTGGTGAATGAAGTGAAAGTGTCATTTGCAGAGTGGAAAATATGTGCTTTTCAGAGGGCCTGGCATGGTGATAAGCGTAATTTTTCACTCAGTGAGTTGTGGTAATGGTAAACCATCTAACTCCTCGTTTTACTTAGTAAAACCTCTACAGGTTCAAACCAGCCATTCAGCTGATGACCTAAACAACAATTTCAGGGGTTCAGAATTTTGCTAATAACATAAAGGAAAGAAAAATTTAAGTAATGAAAAAAGTCTTAATCTTATGGAGTTTAAGCGTTTGTAGAAAAGTTGAAATATATCAAATGTACAATCATTATTTCTTGTTTTATCATTATTTATTATTCATCCTTATATCCTAATAAGCTACAAAAACAAAATTAATTATAAAACGTGTGTAGAACCGCAATCGGTGATCGACAAACGCCGTAATTATCATCTAATCTGTTGTAATATTGTGGGATTGAACAGAGTTATTTACTAAATAGTGTATTTTCATTTAAAATAATTTTATTTCTAATAGCGTATTTTGAATTGTTAAATAGTGTAATATTGTAGGATTAAAAAGAATTATATACGATAAACGCATTCCAACAAATGTGTAGTGAGTAGGCTGGAATGTGTCGTGTCAGCTGAGCCGGTTGCCACTTGCATGGTAGAGCGGACGTGGTGGGAGCGCGGGGAGACAAGTCAGTCGTGAACTGAGACTCGAGACGAGCGGTGACAGAGTGAGCTCCGCGCGTCTTTGAAGGACAAGCACACACGAGCGACAACGTATGACACACTGTATGGGCGGTTGTCGTTGTAAAACGCGGGTTATTAATAGTGAGTGACGGATTGCTGTTACCAGTGAACCTTCGGGACGTGCCGATGGTATAGTGAGGCGGTGTAGCCTTTGATTAAAACCGTATCGGTAGTGGCTGAGTTAATCGTGTGCGCTAGTGTGACCTCTGCCTTGCCCCGTTCGTTGGAGTGTGTGTCCTGCGTGCGGGCCCGATTAATTCCTTCTAAACACAACGGCCCCGATAGTTTCGAGTGAGAACGAGGGCGGGAAACTGAGGGATAGCGATATTGGCCAGGATATGTAAGTACCCCGTCAGTACTAGTATACTAACGTATAGCAAGTCTACAGTCCCGTTATTTTGCAAGTGGCAATCGGCGTAGCTAGACCAACAGAAAGCGATTTGCATTAGTTATAGGGTATACAAGTAGGTTTATCCTACAGCTAGATATAATCAGTTAGTAGGTTTAGTGGATTTCATGTATTGCTTATTTAGATTATTGGTTATTGATTTTATGTTCATGTTATGTTAATCATTGTCCTTGCGAGAATTTATTATTTAATTTTAAATTACTGTAAACAGTATCTGGTGCCTATTCAGATGATAAACAATACGATCTAGAACTATTGGAGCACATTGTATATTAGGTTTAGCGGATTTCATGTATTGCTTATTTAGATTATTGGTTATTGATTTTATGTACATGTTATGTTAATCTTTGTCCTTGCGAGAATTTATTATTTAATTTTAAATTACTGTAAACAGTATCTGGTGCCTATTCAGATGATAAACAATACGATCTAGAACTATTGGAGCACATTGTATATTAGGTTTAGCGGATTTCATGTATTGCTTATTTAGATTATTGGTTATTGATTTTATGTACATGTTATGTTAATCTTTGTCCTTGCGAGAATTTATTATTTAATTTTAAATTACTATAAACAGTATCTGGTGCCTATTCAGATGATAAACAATACCGTCTAGAACGATTGAAGCAAATTGCATATTAGGATTAGTTTAGTTATTATGATATGGTTAATTTAAACAGTTTATTGGGATTATGTTTTTCGTTTTACTACTCAAGAACCTTAAGGACAATGGTCTTATTTTGTTTTAACCTTATAGATTTATAAATGTATTGTAGTTTCTGACAGCGATCAGAAGAGGTAACTTTACAATAGGATATTATTGCTGAATAAACATAGTCAAGATAAATTGAAGGTTTTTCATTGCTGTGAGTCAACCTGCCCCCACCACGTCCGGTTACACTGTTCACGCAAGACAAACAGTATGAATGTAGACATGGAAAGATAGTCGTGTCTGCCACACATGGAACCTATCATTTCCATTAAATTCATTCGCATCTGAAACAATCAAACAAACATAACTTCATTTTATAAACATTACATACAGAATGATTCAAAACTATATGGCAATCTCTTGGGATCTCATGGTCAGTCAATTAAATGACTGAATCATTTAAGAGCAGAAGAGGTAGAGGTGTACTGTGACACTAATCAGAGTTATCTTCTCTGAAAGTAATGAATTTCATTGTACAGCCAGACCCTGTGGTGAATGAAGTGAAGGTGTCATTTACAGAGTGGAAAATATGTGCTTTTCAGAGGGCCCGGCATGCTCATAAGCGTTCTTTTCCACTCAGTGAGGAAGGCAATTGTAAACCACCACACTCCTCGTTTTATTTAGTAAAACCTTTAGAGGTTCAAACCAGCCTTTCGGCTGTTGACCTAAACAACAACAACAGCTAAAAATAAGAAAAAAAAAGTTCATATTAACCCTCAAAGTTTGTACCCTGAAAACGCTTAGTTAGCGAGTTACGGCTAGCGAAAAATTTCACCTAGAACTCTGTACCCTCTGTGAAGTAACGCCGTATAAAAATGTTAAAGGTAGTTACAAAGATACAAATACGATTGTTTCTTATGTTTTTTAATCTGAAAAATTAAATAAAATTGGTTACAGAGCTGTAAATGTAATACTTTCAGAGATATCTTAAAACACAATATTGCATAAAACACAAGAATTGCTGCAAAGAAATAACACATTTTTGTGTTTAATGTAAGATTACTTCCATAAGTGGTAAATAAAGGTGTATTTTTTCTTAAATTAGTTTGTAGAAAATTTAATCCTGAAAAGATTCATGTGAATTACTCAGGAAAAAATTAATAATAGATATTGAAATTTTGCTTTATTTAAAATCAAAACAGAAGCACATAAAATGCACATTCTTAACTGCATAAAATATTAACTAATATGTAGGTTGGGAGTAACAGCTGATAATGATCAGCTGTAATATTTTATGCAGTTTATCTGCGAAATGGGATACAGGCAGACATCGACCAGGGTGTCGCCACTCATTTGCTCCGATGTCCACTTGAACGACCTCTCTGTCCCCTGTAGATAAATAGAAGAACAAACGTTGCCAATCCTGGAATCCGATTCGAACGGTGGCAATAGGTTGTCGATACTGGTTGTAACATCGATAGAAGCCGTGTCTCGCGCACGAACACTTTTGCGACGACCAGACAGTCGTGGAGGACGTGGAGGTGGTCGATTGGCGGTTTTTTGTGGTTCACGACGATGAGGATGCCATCGTTGCTTGTCTCAAATCGCGAATGTATCCTGTGCAAACGGGATCGCTTATTAATTTCGTTAATAAAACCCTCAAATTCATTGCGGTCCCGATATCTAATTGTATCATGGACCAGATAGGGTCGTTTGACCGCCTGATCGCATCTATTAATGATGTCGTTCCTCGGTAATCTTGATAAAGGGACTCCCACCGACGAGCGAGACTCCTCATCGCTCCTTTCACTTTGGGACTGACTGCGGCTAGGTAATTCGGATCCTCCAGGAATTGTACCAGAGGATCCAGCATGTCCACTAACAGTGTGCTGCCCATACTCTTTATAATTGATAAAAGCGTTAACAGTGTCTGTGTACTCACCAGTTGTAGTTTGGAAGTCGTCGAGTTGGTAGGTGGTTTGGTAGTTGCCGTCGCTGCTGCCTTCCGTTTTTTCGATGTCACCACAAGCGGAGGCAGGGCCGAACGTTTCGATGACCGACTCCTCGATGAACTTGTCGATGTCGAAGGCATCTTCTTGGTAGGCGGAGGAGGAGGAGGAGACGGACATATCTCCTCGGTACATTCTAGAAGGAGATCTTGGGCGTTCTCGTTGTGATGATGGTGTGGTTGGTACGTGTCCTGCTCGTTCGGAATGAATGACCGGTGCTCGTCAATAAATCAGCTCACCTTCTTCTTCGACGTTGTCCAAATTAATCAATCAATTGGGTTTCAGCCTCCTTCTCCTGGTCCTGATGTTGTTGATCACTGCTTTGGCTTTTTGTAGTCGACAGATCGATAACTTGTTGCGTTTCGTCGTCGCAATCCTCAGGCGGAGTATTGTAATCGTGCTCCGCAACCTTCTGTTGTTTGCTTTGAGAGATTTCAATAGATGAAATTATTGTCAGAATTCTGAGACATATTAGTAACAATACAAATAATAATAAGTAGATAAAAGTGATGTGTGTGTAGCAGTATCACGATCGACTTGCAAGAGGAGACTAATGAACGATGCAGAAAAATTGTGCATTATATAGATGGACGATGGGTGGGTCAGTGCGATTGTACAGAGTGATTTTTTAGTCCTGTTACCCAATTGTTAATGTCTGGTAATATTTTTCTAAAAAAAATAAATTTTGTTTTGTGAAACTAAGTTGGTAGCCCTACTCAACCAGTATGGATATGGCAGTGTGAGTTGATTCTCCTTGAGCTGTGTAAAATTTTGTGCCATTTCCGGTCGTGCTACGAACAGAATGTCTTTTATTCTAAAACAATCTCTTGTTTAAATCTGGAGGCTGAAGCTCTAGAACTAAACGTATGTGATACGGATACAATTTCAATTTTTTTAGCAGCTTTCTGAGCACTCGAACATGACAAATCAACATGCGAGGTGCTAAAACACAATTAAATGTGCAGAAAACACACGATAAAACGTAAACAAACAAAAACCACGTGTACAAACATCAAGATGGCAGGCAACCCATGTGGTGATTTATTTACAGTTTTCAGAAAGTCATTAAGGGAATTATTATTGACAAAACTATCGTATTACGGTTCTAAAAGAGAAATAAAAATATACACTATTGATTAGTAACATGCACTAGTGGCAAATATGAAAAATACGAATTTAAACAACAGTTGAATGAAGACGTGCAACTAACATCGCAATAGTGACTTTACCGCTCCGGCCACCATCAATAGAGTCGCAGTTGCGATGTTTCCCACTAGTAGGGTTAAATTTACATTTATTATTATGCAATCAATCTAATTGCTAGCGTGCACGTGTAATTAAAAAAATTGAATAAGAGCAGTCACCGACGCAGCGAACACCTTTTACCGCTGCCTCCGAAGAGGAGCAGTCGCCGGTGAGGTGAAGCGGGGTCGTCTGTACCGCTGCCTAATTGAAAAGGAGCAGCGAGCACCTTTTACCGCTGCCTCAGAGAGGAGCAGTCGCCGGTGAGGCGAAACGGGGTCGTCTGTACCGCTGCCTAATAGAAAAGGAGCAGCGAGCACCTTTTACCGCTGCCTCAGAGAGGAGCAGTCGCCGGTGAGGCGAAGCGGGGTCGTCTGTACCGCTGCCTAATTGAAAAGGAGCAGCGAGCACCTTTTACCGCTGCCTCAGAGAGGAGCAGTCGCCGGTGAGGCGAAACGGGGTCGTCTGTACCGCTGCCTAATTGAAAAGGAGCAGCGAGCACCTTTTACCGCTGCCTCAGAGAGGAGCAGTTGCTGGTGAGGCGAAGCGGGGTCGTCTGTACCGCTGCCTAATTGAAAAGGAGCAGCGAGCACCTTTTACCGCTGCCTCAGAGAGGAGCAGTCGCCGGTGAGGCGAAACGGGGTCGTCTGTACCGCTGCCTAATTGAAAAGGAGCAGCGAGCACCTTTTACCACTGCCTCAGAGAGGAGCAGTCACCGGTGAAGCGAGGAGTAGGGAAGGGAGGTGTAAGGAGCAGAAAGAAAAGACTCAAAGTTGAGCAACAATTCTTTCGTATTGACCTTCAATAGTGATTGAACCAATACTGCTTGGTCACCTTCCACTATCGCATTTGCCCTTACCCCATATACATCCTGCCACTGTGAGAGGTGTGACCGCTGCGCTATCTATCGGTGGCAGCGGCAACCACATCACAGTGCCCCCAACAGTGGGCAAAACATCTACGACGGACCAACGTAAAAGCAGTACAGTATAAAAGAAAAGTTAGTAAAGAAATACCAGGGGTACTCACAAAATATGGTTCATCTTTTGAGCTTCTTCTCACCTCAAGCACTTCTTTTTTGTTTCTAGTTTCTTCCAGGTGATTTATCATGTTTGTGTATATCTCTATAGTGGTCGAGAGTTGTAGTTGTGTTGGTATGTTGAGTCCTGAAAAGGGCTGTTTTATCATTAAGGAGGTTCCCTCCTTAATCCAGAATTGATATGATACATGTGCCTTAATTCACAAGTGGTATATAATGCACACATATCTATCCTTTTGGCGCAGATGTAACAGAATGAATGGTTATACAGACAAAACATTCATGTCTGCTACATTTACCATGCAATTACAACAGATTATGACAAGCGGAGATGCTCAATTCACGGAGTCTAATGGTTAGGAACCTGAAACCAAAGAAAATAACAAATTATAAAGGTACATTACATATTAGCGCTTTATGCAGATAAGAGATAAATAAATTAGTATCGGATCAATTGACGATTAACCTGTTGAATTGACAGCTGAAATCACGGATGTGCCACTATGCCATTGCAAAGTGTTGGAATGTCATGATACCTCAAGGTGTTAGTCTTATATTTGTTTATCTATTCATCAGCTAAATATAGCACGATATTATACGTGTTTTTTTTTGTTTGTTGCATGGATATAAAAGTATACTAGTTGAACCTGTACGGCAAAACCCGCACAAAAGTGTAAATTTGTTTTTATAAAACTTCTCTGTAAACAACATTTTTTGTTGTGTGGCATCATTTGAACTTTTAGGCTATCAAAAATGATGTGACACGTGACATAGCAACGTACAATATTGTCCATGTAAAAATACCGGCTGTGGCAGATAAAGGCCAATTTTGTTGAATGTTTGGTCTTGGGATTTATTTATTGTAATCGCAAATGCTAAACGGATGGGGAACTGTCTTCTTTTAAATGTAAATGGCAAAGTACCATCCGAAGGGGTTAGATCTAACCGCGGTAGTAAAACCCTTCTGCCTTTGGCTGCCCCTGTTATGACTTCTAAATCAAGAAAATTTTCGTACATTCTTTTCACCACCAGTCTTGTGCCATTCATTAACCCACTGATTACGTTGATGTTACTTAACAGAATTACTATGGCACCAACCTTTAATTTTAAAATGTGAGGAGGCAGGCCAATTAAAATGAAAAAAAATGATATCAGTGTGGTTGCCTGAAGAAAATAGTGTTAGTAGACCCCTCTCCAAACTGAAATAGCTGTGCGAGATGTGGGAGGGATAGATAGAGAAAGAGGCCTATACTTCAGTTCGTTGAACTTGCCCCCTCTCCAATCTAATTTAGACCTCCTATTTTACGGTCATAAATCGAAATACTTGATTATGGATAGTTTTCTGCAAATCTACTCAAACAGACGATTCATTTGAGCTCACTTCGGGGAAAATCGGTGAAGGTTCAGGTGGTTAAAATCGTGTTGAAAAAAACCTGCTCGCTATTAATATATAGATACATTTATTATCTGCCCATAACAGACAGGTGGAGTGTCAAATTATTTGGGTAAAGTAAACTGGACGAGGCCATCTACCAGAGGGACCGGAGGTTTAAGGAAATGGGTGTTTTATTAGTGTAGAAAGGGTCGCCTATTGTGTTTTATTACTGGTGAAAGGGTCGCCTGTTGTTATGATCCTATGGACTTGTCTAGTTGTCTAAAGGCACTTTTACAGTTAACCTATTTTAAACGTATGCCATGCAAAGATAATGTAAATAAATTTTATATAACATAATTATAATGTATTTTAGATTAACAAATAAAACTTAAAAAGTAAAAATATAAATAGTGCAACAAGAGAGAAGATTTTATTTCTTGAGTTCTTCGTTTTCACTATTCATGCAGTCGCTTTAGATAATATGGAAAATTATTAGTTTTTTTTTCACAATAACCTCCTCATTTACCAAAAGCAGCCACAGATATTTGCATGGCATAGGTTTAAAATAGATTAACTGTAAAAGTGCCTTTAGGCAAGTAGACGAGTCCATCGCATCATAACAACAGGCGACCCTTTCACCAGTAATAAAACACAATAGGCGACCCTTTCCACACTAATAAAACACCGATTTCCTTAAACCTCCGGTCCCTCTGGTAGATGGCCTCATCCAGTTTACTTTACCCAATTATTTACACTCTATCTGTTCATTGCAGGGCTAAAATAAATAGTTCTGTTTCTTATCACATGAGGCCATCTACCAGATGTGCCGTGAGATGAGCATGCGATCTTCACGTATTCTGTCAATATAGGCAGTGAGGATTGCTGGCGATTCTCACAGGTCTGTCCGCACAGGCCGTGAGAATCCATGCTGGTTCCTCAGACGCTATTGTGATTATTTCATGAGAACTTTTGTACAGTCCAGCCTCTTTTAGTTTGCTCCTAATGTAAACAAACAATGACGTCACTGAGCATGCGCATTATATCAAAATGTGTACACGCTGATTAAAAAGTAACAACAAAATACATTAAAAAGTATTTTTATAAATGAAATTGTTAGGCCTACATCATAAAATATCATGACTGATGTTTTTAGTACTTTAAGTACACATAATTTAAAAAATAGTTAACTGAATAGGAATACGACATCCGTAAAGTCGCAGACTCTAGCATGCACCCTGTAGTAGATGGCTTTTGTTTGATGACAGTAGGAGCAAACTAACAACGGCTAAACTATAGGCCTGCTGGGAATGCTTTGAAATTTTTGCAGGCCTATAAGGATAGTGTAATTTACATTTGTGCACAGGTGCCATCTCCATGAGGCAAAATTAGGGATTACTACACATAACCTAAAGTTACTAAAACCCAAATGTTTTCCAGTAATGTTTATTCAAGTTATTGTTATTCGTAATGATATTTTCTTGTTTATTAGTGACTGTATTGTGTTAATTAATGTTTGTAATAATATTTTAAATTATTTATAATACGGTTTATTTGTTTTTATTCGGGTTTATTTTTTTTTTTAAATATATTTTCAGACAGTGAGGTTATTTTATTGTGCTTGAAACTAGTAAGGATAGTATTCAATTCACTTTTCTGCTTTGTGGTTTTTTTATTACAAAAACTTTAGTTTTATTATAAAAGTATGGATTCCCAACCAGGCGTTCCGAGAATTTTTTCCCTTGTAGGCTGTGAGGATCACATGTGTTCCTCACCATTTTTTCAATTATCTGACATTGTATTAACTTTTTATTAATAAATAGTCAATATAAGATGTGTTATTTGTCATATTTTGCAATTTTTCGTTGCGGCCCCCCCTGGTGAAAGTTTACTCCTTATTATACGGCTTGTGTATGGATGGCTTACCCTTATACACTGCGGCGGCATTCAACCTGTTAATTTCATTTTATAAAACCCCATTTGTTTCCATAAGCTAATTTATTTCTACTTAGTGATCCATATTGTTTATCCTAATTATCTCTGTCAAGCTAGTTCTTGTTCCAGGTTATTTCTTTTTCCCTAAAGTAGTTTGTTACCACCTTTTTTATTATAGATTCCATATGTTATTCTGTTCTGCCATTAATTTTGCTACTTTACGAGCTAACAGGGTATCTCATGTTTATTTTCAAACGTGTAACCAGTGGTAAGGATTTGTTTTGTTTGTACCTAAATTTACAATTTTACTGGCCATTTTAAACAATATCTATTTCATCTGACAGTTAATTATTTATATATTTTTATTGCAATAAAGCTTTAGAAAAGAACAACCTAAAATTATAGAGCGAAACTAGTTATTAAATTTATACTGGAACACAAAATTGATACTTAGTTATACTTTTTTATCTACAACTTCTTTTTTAAGGAGCAGCTAAAAACAATGCATCCTTTCCATGAACGAATATACATCTACACGAAAAGAAAAACTGAATGCATAAAACAATAAAATGTGGTCGATAAGCATGATGACTGAATATAGGAAAAGTGAAACTGAAATAAAAACAAGCAAAAGAAATGCAAAAACAGATTACTCGAAAGAAAAATATAATTTAACTCTTAAAGTGCCAGAGCCCTAATATTAGGACATCTGCAGTTCAACCAAAAAAATGCCAGCGTCCTTATATTATAGTACAATCACCAAAACATTCATAGAATTAATATTTTTCGCTCTATTTTTATTTATATTATTCCTGATTATTTCTTGTATTTATAGTGCTAAATATACATTTTTAATTTACAAACTTTTTTAATGTAATTATTAGAAATTAGGATGTTCTACAGTAGATTAGTTACGTACTTTACAAAATTAAAAAAACTAAAAATAGGATTTTCAAAACAATTATCGCAGTATTTTTATATTTTACAATAATTGTGTAAATGAGTTTACGTGAATTTTTACATAATAAAATCATCTTCAAAATGATATAAATGAAGTCGGGTAACATCGTTTTTAGAGTGATTTTTTCAAATTAAAAATGAAAGTTCCAGAAAATAAATGTTAAGCAAAAATTATTTTTTGTATTTTTAAAGTTATCTTTAAAAATAGCCAAGTTATGGATACAGATCAGTACTTGCAGTTTAAAAATAAACATAACGTTAAAGAAAGTAGAGAAGTGGATGTATTTATTCATAATAATAGTTTAGAGCATTTAGAAACAGTGAAGTTCCTGGGCGTATCTCTAGATAGATCTTTGTCTTGGCACTTCTATACCAATCAAGTTTGTAGTAAAATATCATCTGGGGTATTTGCACTAAAACAAATCGCCAGATTAAATGATAAAAAATTACTAATGGCGGCTTATTATGGCCTCATTCTGTCTCATATCCGTTATGGTATTTTAGTATGGGGTAATTCTAGCATGGGTAATATAAATAGGGTTTTTAAAATTCAAAAGAAAGCTATTAGGTGTATGGTGGGAGCTAACCAGCTAACCTCATGCAGGCCACTATTTAAGGAGCTTAAATTGCTTACAGTTCCCTCCCTCTACATTTTTGAAGTGATTATGTATGTTAGGCAAAATAATTTTATGCAGAATTTCAATGTTCACAATCATAACACGAGAAACAGGAATAATTATTATGTTGCTAATCACTCCACAAAATTGTTTGAACAAAAACCTACTTATGCAGGGAGAAAATTCATGAATAAATTACCCCAATCTTAAAAGTGTTGTGAGGATTTGAAGTCCTTTAAAAAAAATCTGAAAAATTACTTGATCAGTGAAACTTTTTATAGCGTACAAGAATTTCTTTCTTGATAGTAGTGATACATTGTGTGATTCTTATATGTATTTCAGGTGTTATATCTGACGACATGTCCTATACTCCTCCTGGAGTCTCCAGGGCGCAAAAAAAAAAGATATGAAATGCTACAATCGCACAAAAATAGGCTGGCATTTTTAAGCAGTACCTAGTGGAAAATGCCTGGCATTTTTCGGTAGGCACTCACAATATTCTCCTGGCATTTTAAGGGTTAAACCTGAGGAAACCTATCGTAAATTTTGTTTTGTAATGAATTGCTGTAACGGATATTGTTGTTGTTTAGGTCATCAGCCAAAAGGCTGGTTTGAACCTGTAGAGGTTTTACTAAGTACACCGAGGAATGAGGTGGTTTACAATTCCCTTCCTCATTGAATGGAAAAGTATGCTTATCAGCATGCCGGGCCCTCTGTAAAGCACATATTTTCCACTCTGCAAATGACACCTTCACTTCATTCACCACAGGGTCTGGCTGTATAGCAAAATTCATTACTTCAGAGGAGGTAACTGACTAGTGTCTTTTACACCTCTACCTCTTCTGTTCTTAAATGATTCAGTCATTTAATTGGCTGACCATGTGATAAGAAACAGAACTACTTATTTTAGCCCTGCAACGAACAGATTGAGTGTAAATAATTTGACACTCCACCTGTCTGTTATGGGCAGGTAATGGATATGACGAAGTGACAAATGTACAAATATTACAAACAATGGAAGAGGAATTTGAAGGCAAATATTCAACCAAGAAATATGATCCGCTTAATTAAAACCATGCCACAAAGAACAGTAGAAGGCGGCAGGAATAACGACATAGAAAATGAAGGTAATAGACGATTTAAAAGGGGTATGCGCTATAAAGAATTAAGACGCTGGTGGAAACACAACAAGCTTAACATAAACATGGAGCAAGGGATCTGCCTAAGGTCAAACAACCTTACGATGCTGAATTAGTATGTATTATAATAACAAATTTACAATAAAATATGACCAAATACTTACATTAAAATAATTATTAATCTGCTATCCTTCTTACTGCAACTACTTAATCGGGAACGTATGTGCTACTTTGTTAGTGGCATTCTTATGTTATTGCTTTACAACAGGAAAAAAATAAAATACGTAAAAAGTTTTAACCGGTTTAAGAAAATTCTTGGCATTATGGTACATCCATGGTGTAAGTATAAAGGTGTGTCATGGCGCATGTCATCACGAGGTAGGCTGATTCGTGACGTCACTCTGGGAGCATACAAGTTGTTCCAAGCGGTTTATTGCTATATTACTACCGCGAATGTTGCTGTTAAAGACCGTATATTGTTGTTGCACTTGTTACAAAGCGTTTTATTGGAAAGAAAAATATTTTTAATTAATTAGTACGTACGATAACTTAGGCACTAAATATTTTAAGGTTAACTGAATTTACATTCAACTTACATGTGCAAATGATCTTGACGATTGTAAGTAGGCCGGTTTATAAAGCAAGAGTTTATTATAATAATTAAATTTTAAAATTTGTAAAATTAAATATTTTGGCTTTAATCTTGTGGTAGCTTATTTTTCGATTTAAATATCTCAACCTTATATACGTCTTGTCCTAACCAAACAAAGTAGCACTTCATACGGAATATTACGCATTAATTTTGATTGAATTTTTTCGCTAAGTTATCAAATATATATTTACCGTCAGAAAGACTGTCACCGTGAAACTTCTAATTCTGTTTCCATTAAAAACGTAATTTGAAGAAGCTTATCACTTGGATACATCAGTTCTCTATGTGACAAATTGTAACCAAACCAGTTCTTGATTAGCTATTGGCTTCAGATTTTTTGTAGCTGTTCTTAGGTACCTAATCATTTTTACTTTCTCTTGCCTATATGAATATATAGGAAGGAAAGTATTGTTTTCATGTCCATTTTTCGAAATCGAGTTTTCACCGGATCTATACGTTTTCAGACCCCCTGAACCCAAAAAACATGTTTTTAGCGATTGGTCTGTGTGTGTGTGTGTGTGTGAACAGAATATCTCAAGAACGGAACATCGTACGAACTTGAAACTTAAGTTACATACCACTACCGGACGCGACACGAACATTTTCATCAAAATCGGTCAACCGGAAGTAGTAGTTTATTCGTATAATTTTTCAGTTTTTTGCGATTTTCTCAAAAACTGGTCCTACGATTTTTTTTAAAATCGCCTATTTTACTCCATTTTTTATTCTCTACAAGATAGGGTAGGCGCCATGTTTGCTGAAATTCTCGGTGAGGCTGTTTTCACGTAAAAACGTTGTTTTTTTAAGATTACGGCTTTAATATAAATTTTAGCGCAAAAACTTATATAATAAAAGTTGTAGAGAATTTAAAAACCTACAACTTCTGTTTCAAACATTTTTTTGTATAACGCTTAGTTTAGCGGTAATTTGCGATTTTCTGTTTTTTTTCTCACGAAAACGTGAGAAAAATCGATTCTTTTAAACATTTCGGTCTTAGTATGCATTTTACGACAAAAGTGTATATAATTAAATTTATAGAAAATTAAAAGATCTACAACTTTTGTTTAGAGCATTTTTCTCTACAGAGCCTAGTTTAGCGTGAAAGCGTGATTTTCCGTATTTTTAAGCCAAATTGAGTTCGATTGTCATTTTGCGTCATTCACTCATGATTAAAATAAGGTTATGTTTTTGAGGTTAGTTTTTGTTCATTTCTAATGTTTTAATACTAATGTTAGGTTTATTGTTAATTATTTGCATTGGCAAGAGAAAGTTGTGTGAGTGTTTCACACCAGATTTTTTGTAGCTGTTCTTAGGTACCTAATCATTTTTATCTCTAAAACGGTGACCAACATACGCAGCTATATATCTTCTTTTTTTTTTGTTTAACGTCCGACTGTTCTGCAATTACTGCTAATGCAGACGGTGAATGATGGAATGATTTTTTGTAACGTATGAAAAAGTGCCGTGCCTGAATGGGATTCGAACCCAAGACCGCTATATGTAGTAAACTTTTCTTATTAATACTCGTATATTTTTCACCCACCGGGTTGTTCTACAGGTAAAGTCGTCGCCAAAATCAGCTGTTTTAACAGCTGATTTTCGGAGACGAAGGTTCCTGGTTGAAATCCTAGTAAAGGTACAATATAGTTACTATAAATATTATACATACTGTAGGTACATACGTATAGTTACTTTTATACGGATTTGATTGCTAGACAGTGGTTACCGGACAGGGGTACCGGTGATGGTTGGGGTTCAATTAACCACACTCTCTCAGGAATTATCGGCCTGGGTCTGTACAAGACTACAGTCTCATTTACACGTCATACACATCATCCTCATCTCATTGGGTCATCGGGTTGCTTATTGTTCTGAATTAAACAGATTGCAACGTACATGTACTAGGAATTTAAAAAAAAAAATATTCTTTAAACATTTCTTCTTATATTTTTACTTTCTCTTGCCTATATGAATATATAGGAAGGAAAGTAGGTATTGTTTTCATGTCGATTTTTCGAAATCGAGTTTTCACCGGATCTATACGTTTTCAGACCCCCTGAACCCCAAAAAACATATTTTTAGCGATTGGTCTGTGTGTGTGTGTGTGTGTGTGTGTGCGCGCGCGTGTGTGTGTGAACAGAATATCTCAAGAACGGAACTTTGTACGAACTTGAAACTTAAGTTACATACCACTACCGGACCCGACACGAACATTTTCATCAAAATCGGTCAACCGGAAGTAGTAGTTTATTCGTATAATTTTTCACTTTTTTGCGATTTTCTCGAAAACTGGTCCTACGATTTTTTTTAAAATCGCCTGGTTTATTCAATTTTTTATTCTCTACAAGATAGGGTAGGCGCCATGTTTGCTGAAATTCTTGGTGAGGCTGTTTTCGCGTTAAAACGTTGTTTTTTTAAGATTACGGCTTTAATATGCATTTTAGCGCAAAAATTTATATAACAAAAGTTGTAGAGAATTTAAAATTCTACAACTTTTGTTTTAAACATTTTTTAGTATAACGCTTAGTTTAGCGGTAATTAACGATTTTCTGTTTTTTTCTCACGAAAACGTGTGAAAAATTGATTTTTTAAGATTTCGGCCTTAGAATGCATTTTACGACAAAAGTGTATATAATAAATTTTATAGAAAATAAAAAGATCTACAACTTTTATTTAGAGCATTTTTCTCTACTGAGCCTAGTTTAGCGTGAAAGAGTGATTTTCCGTATTTCTAAGTCAAACTTAAGGTCGATTTTCATTTTGCGTCTTTCACTCATGATTAAAATTAGGTTATGTTTATTGAGGTTAGTTTTTTGTTTTTTTCTTATGTTTTATTACTAATGTTAGGTTTATTGTTAATTATTTGCACTGGCAAGAGAAAGTTGTGTGAGTGTTTCACACCAGATTTTTAGTATATAGGCTACTTGCAGTCTGTACTGATACTACATCTAATTCAGAATTACTATACTCAGGCTGAAGAAAATTTGAATGTAATTGTTTTAATTTTTTATTTAGTTCTTGTGTACTTTTTTTAGATTTAATTACATTTTAAAAATATCTTGGGATATACAAACTTCTTCAGTAACTAAATTTTTCTTTTCCAACTATTGTTAATAAACAATCCTCATTTTGTTTTTCTGTATTTTATAATTTGAGTGAATATAGCAGTTGAGTGTTTACCCAGTTGTTGTTGTTTAGGTCATCAGCCAAAAAGCTGGTTTGAACCTGTAGAGGTTTTACTAAGTAAAACGAGGAGTGAGGTGGTTTACCATTGCCTTCCTCACTGAGTGGAAAAGTATGCTTATCAGCATGCCGGGCCTTCTGAAAAGCCATATCTTCCACTCTGCAAATAACACCTTCACTTCATTCACCACAGGGTCTGGCTGTATAATGAAATTCATTACTTTCAGAGGAAATAACTCTGATTAGTGTCTTTTACACCTCTACCTCTTCTGTTCTTAAATGATTCAGTCATTTAATTGGCTGACCATGTGACAAGAAACAGAACTATTTATTTTAGCCCTGCAACTAACAGATTGAGTGTAAAAAATTTGACACTCCACCTGTCTGTTATGGGCAGGTTTACCCAGTATATACCATTTAAAACGATATTTTATATCTACGGAATTAGGTTGGTAATTTGCACCACCCATTCCTCGAACATGTGAAAAGAAATTTTCCAAGAAATCTTGGTTCAATTGTTTTGTCAAAATATACTCTACGCCATTCTTGGTATTCAAATAACAATATAATTCAATTAAAGCTTTCTAAGTTAAAACTATACCTTTTTGAAAAAGTAGTAGTTTTTTATGTCTACCAACTGTCACTGTTGGAATAATTTCAGAAACTTTCTTAACCAATGCAACCTGACTATTTTAATCAACTCCAAAGGCATTGCAATGTGGAGAGGGACCGAATTTTGTTTTTGAATTGAAGGTGTCAAACCAATTTAATAATTATTTCAGTTTTTAATTAATTCCGTTAATAAATATCGATAATTATAAATAAGAAATTATATAATAAAGAAATTTCGATAATAAAGTTAGTTTATTAATTTAATTAACCCTATACAGCCAAGTCCGGGCTGTATGGGGGATGTTCGAAAACGTCCCATTTAAACTTGGCCAAAAGTTGCATGACAACGCTCGCCCTCATATAGCTCAAAGAACAAATGAACTTTTGGCCAAGTTTAAATGGGACGTTTTCGATCATCCCCCTAACAGCCCGGACTTAGCTCCTAGTGACTTTCACCTGTTCCCGAACATGAAGCGGTGGCTTGCAATTTGCATCTCAGCGGTTCGCCAATGATGAAGAGCTTCAAAACGCCGTGAATGGTTGGCTACATTCACAGGCGGCAGATTTTTATGCAGAGGGTATTTCAAAGACTGTTCAGAGGTACGACAAGTGCTTGAATCTGTTTGGCGACTATGACGAAAAATAGAGAAAAACTGTAGTTTTAATATGTAATAAAGTTTTTGTATCTTCACTCGTTTACTTTTTATTTCAAAACGGAGGTTATTTCTGGATAACCCTCGAACCATTATTATTTCCTATATAATTTTCTTTTATTTATTTTTAAACTGCTCCAACTGAACTTCAATTCTGAGTTCTCATTTTCCAGCTGTTTTACTCTATTTCTTAATTTAGTCATATCTTCTTCAAATGAATTATTTAATTTCACTGATGAACAATCATTGTCAGGAATAGAAGTAGGCCTATCAGGCAATATATGTCATTTTTTCAAATATTCATATTTTCATGTGTGGGTGAAGTACTGAAGTTTAAAATATTTTGCACTAATTTTTTCTGACCGGGTTGGTCTAGAGGTAAAGTCGTCGCCAAAATCAGCTGTTTAACAGCTGATTTTGGCGACTTCGAAGGTTAATAGTTTTTTTTAACTTAAATCCTTAATTTAATTTAAGGATTATAACGGCTATAATACCTAACATGTTGATTGCGATGTATTTAATTATTTCTGTTGAAAATCAGCTGTGTAACAGCTGATTTTTGGAGACGAAGGTTCCTGGTTCGAATCCTAGTAAAGGTAATTACTTTTATATGTATTTGAATACTAGACAGTGGTTACCGGTGTACTTTGATGGTTGGGTTTCAATTAACCATACTGTCTCAGGAATGGTCGGCCTGGGTCTGTACAAGACTACACAGTCTCATTTACACGTCATACACATCATCCTCATCTCATTGGGTCATGGGGTTGCTTATTGTTCTGAATTGAACAGATTGCAACGTACACAAATTAGGGGATATAATTTTTTCTGACGTTGTTTATTTTTACATGTTGTTTTCTTTCACTCTGGTGGTCAGATTTTACAGTTTCAAAAGGCAAGGCACTCTGTAGGTACAGCATTTGGTTTAAGCATATGACAGTTTTTTACTTTCTCTTGCCTATATGAATATATAGGAAGGAAAGTATTGTTTTCATGTCGATTTTTCACCGGATCTATACGTTTTCAGACCCCCTGAACCCAAAAAACTTGTTTTTAGCGATTGGTCTGTGTGTGTGTGTGTGAACAGAATATCTCAAGAACGGAACATCGTACGAACTTGAAACTTAAGTTACATATCACTACCGGACCCGACACGAACATTTTCATCAAAATCGGTCAACCGGAAGTAGTAGTTTATTCGTATAATTTTTCACTTTTTTGCGATTTTCTCAAAAACTAGTCCTACGATTTTTTTTAAAATCAACTGGTTTACTACATTTTTTATGCTCTACAATATAGGGTAGGCGCCATGTTTGCTGAAATTCTGCTTGAGGCTGTTTTTACGTAAAAACATTTTATTTTTAAGATTGCGGCTTTAATATGCATTTTAGCGCAAAACGTTTTATAATAAAAGTTGTAGAGAATGTAAAATTCTACAACTTTTATTTCAAACATTTTTTTGTATAACGCTTAGTTTAGCGGTAATTTGCGATTTTCTGTTTTTTTTCTCACGAAAACGTGAGAAAAATCGATTTTTTTAACATTTCGGTCTTAGTATGCATTTTACGACAAAAGTGTATATAATTAAATTTATAGAAAATTAAAAGATCTACAACTTTTGTATAAAGCATTTGTCTCTACAGAGCCTAGTTTAGCGTGAAAGCGTGATTTTCCGTATTTTTAAGCCAAACTGAGTTCGATTGTCATTTTGCGTCATTCACTCATGATTAAAATAAGGTTATGTTTTTGAGGTTAGTTTTTGTTTATTTCTAATATTTTATTAATAATGTTAGGTTTATTGTTAATTATTTGCATTGGCAAGAGAAAGTTGTGTGAGTGTTTCACACCAGATTTTTTGTTGTGTAATTTAGTAATCTGTGTTTAAGGGGTACAAAAAATCTGAAGAATCAAAATAAACCGAGCAAATTGTACTTGTTTTCAAATAAGTCCTTTGTTTGCATAAATCTTCATTTATTTTGGAAACTACAATATTTTATAATGTGAACCTTTTGTCTTTCGAGAATAATATTAAACACCCAAAAACCACACAATCAGGCATTATGGTAATTAAAAATAATTAAAACTAACGTAGGTATTTTGTAAATAATAATAACAAATAAACCACAAACACACAAATTTAGCCTGAAAAGTATTTAAAATCCAAAACGAAAATCTAAAAATAAATGTGCAAACGACACGAAAGTAAATAAACAAAAGAAAGAAATAAATTTTAGTAAATAGATATTTTTTTACCAAAATAGGCCTACTGCAGTAATTAAGATAATTTTAACTAAAACATTTGCAATATTTAATCACAACTTAACCGCGTTTTTCAAATCACTGATGCTGCCGTGCTCCACTACTGACGTTATGCGCAGAGTGAATAAATTTAGAATTTGGACGGACACACCTTTATACATACACCATGGGTACACCGTACAATAGATACTAGCGCTAAATGGTGAGGTAGGAATCTTCTGAATTATTAAAAATATAGCAGCGCTGTGAGTGTGAAGTCGTTAAACTTCCTTAGAGCCAATGTTTGCAGAATGTTTGTTTCTGACGCCTCAGCAGTGAGTGAGTGTGTGTGGTCGTGCAGCTGTAGTTATAGTATTGTAGTCATTGACCTAATATGAAAGTCGTGTGTAAAAACTATTCGTAAAGACACCGGAACTAATAATGTGTTATAATAATACAATTGTAATTCGTATTATTTATTGTTTTATATGACATATTGTGATAGTTTATTAGGTGATAAATATTTTTATAAAGAAAATGTAAAACCTATAATTTGCACGTTCTAAAATCCTTGAAGTGAGAAATAACAGTTAGTGATTTCTTGGAATTAATATGAGGTGACTGTCGTTTGTGCCGTTCCTTTGTGTTTATACGTCGGCGTTTTAAGTAATTCTTTCTGTATATTTTTATTATTTTTGTATTAAGTAAAAAATGGCTACTAGATGGAGCAGCGAATTTATTGTAGCGGAGCACCGCGATTTGCAGGTAAGTTTTTAAAATATATCGTACCGTTTATTTAAGTCCATTAAAATAATTGGTACCAAATAATTAATATTTGTTCGATCCTTTACACTTTATTAGGTAGCACTTGTTTCATTCTCTTACTAAGTCGCATGATTGTTAACCTTTTTTGAGGTTAACTTCAATGTTTATTTGCTTAACAGAGCGGGCAGGCTATTAGAAAGAAATGATTTTTTTCTTCACTAATTAATGGGGTAACAGCGTTTTAATTTGAACTGTGTTCAAACGAAAATGTCAGTGAATTTTTTAGGTCTGAATTTGTTAGGTCACATTTTTAGAAAGGTTTGGAATATTCATGCACTAAAAGACAAAAATACTGATCGTGTAAACAGTAGCTTTAAAACATGTACATAAAAGGATTTTATGTAAACTGTTCAAGAAACACTTTGATAGCCATCTAAAAATTGGATTTACATTAAAATTTATTGATAATTGCTAAAGATTGAAGCTCATTTTTCCTTTTGATGTGTTTAGGCCCTACTGATTAGTATAGCGTCTTCAATATTGTATTAACACAAGTTGCTGTCCCTGGTCACTAATGAAACCTACACAGAGGTATAAAGAAACAACTGAACTATTATTTTTAGTCCTTAAACAGTTCAGATGTCTCAAACTAATACTACGTGGATGTCTTCTTTTTCTTCTGGCTTTCAGGGATTAGGCATCTCTGCCTTTTCCGAATTCACAAATTGGCCATCTGTTTCTCAGGCATCTTCGTTGTCTCTTTCCCTCCGGTTTATAGCCTAGTGTTTGGTTAGGTATCTTATCTTCCCTCATTCTGTTCACATGCTCCAATTACTGCGCATTTATTCATAATAATAGTCTAAAGCAGTGATTATCAACCTGTGATTTGTGGGATGTTTTCATTGCAAAATATTGGCCTGTCGGCATAATCATAATCTATACTGTACTTCTATAGTATTGAAATATACATTTCTAACCACCAGAATACGGTAACACAAAACACTTACCAATGTTTATAGCGCTTTCGTGTATCTTGTACACATCTTCAGTAAATTAACATTTATTTTACGTCAAAATTTAAAACTGATGGTTTTAAATTTTGACGTAAAATAAATTTTAATTTATTCGCTTTCGTGTTTCTTGTACACATCTTCAGCAAATTAACATTTATTTTACGTCAAAATTTAAAACTGATGGTTTTAAATTGTGACTTGTAATAAATTTTAATTTTCTGAAGATGTGTACAAGATACACAAAAGCGCTATAAACATTGGTAAGTGTTTTGTGTTACCGTATTCTGGTGGTTAGAAATGTATATTTCAATTTTAAATAATACGGCTGTTTAAAAATCCTACATACGATGTTTGATAAAATAACTTCTATAGTAATATAATAAAGAAGAAATGTTTGTTTGTTTGTTTGTATGAGGTGGTAATCTCAGAAACTACCAAACTGATTTAAAAAAATCTTTCATTGTTGCATAGCTTAGAGTTTCCTGATCAATATAGACTATTTTACAACTTTAATTAAGTGAGTTAAGCAATTTAAACTGTGATGATGTCGCATGTTTTAGTTTATCGGGTGAATAGCACTTTTATTTTTTCTAAGTCATCCGGATGGTGTATTTTTTGGGCTAGAAGTACGATTCAACTTTTATATTTCATAAAAAAACTTAAAGAATAACATTCGATTCCAAAAACATTAAAAATTTGGATTTATTCAAAATTTTTATTTTTGTACTGTATTTCATATATTTGTTTTCATTGGACAGGTAGCGAATGAGTCACATAGTATTTCCAATTATTTTGCGTA
Source organism: Catonia carolina (assembly GCA_035578175.1). Classification (NCBI taxonomy): domain Eukaryota; kingdom Metazoa; phylum Arthropoda; class Insecta; order Hemiptera; family Achilidae; genus Catonia; species Catonia carolina. Next base: position 2,058,328 of record JAQMRL010000002.1, on the reverse strand, counting down.
TCGCACCCACCCACGTATTATTGTCTCTTATCTCAGCCACATATCAACTGTCTGTTTCTTTTCCATTGGTATTCTTCTATGCATTCTATTCAATTCTGTTAAATTGCAGGGACAAACATTTAAAGCGGTGGGCATCGATTTGAGACCAAGAGTGCTTCCTTCACTCATCTGATAACTTTATGTTGGAATTTCTAGAGCTGGAAGTGCAGAAAACAATTTATTTTACTGCCGCAGGGCAACAAAACCACAAAATATTGTACATAGAGAGGTTTTAAAATAATTGTCATCGAAAGTCTGCTTCATCCTTTGCCATTACATGATTTTTTTTTTTAATTTATTTTTTATACTATTATCCTGTTTTTTTTGTATATTTACGTTAGGAAATTTTGGTGTATGGTTTTTTTTTGTAAATTTTTTTTTCTTTCTTTTATGTAAATTTATTGTAGATATAAAAAGCTATTATTATAATAGAATAAATAAAATAAACCAACTCATACCCGCGCACAGGCTAGACCTACGCGGGTATTAGGATATAACATACGATAAGATTATTCATTGTAGTTTTTAGCAATAATAAATAAATAAAATTCATTTAGGCCTACATTAGCTGCTGTGAAGCGAAGCAAGCAGGGGTTGCTAGTAATAATAATAATAATAATAATAATAATATAAAAAAAACTTTTGTATTTGTCTTATTGACCTAAATATCATAAATTAGTAGCACTGTTTTTGTGGAATCGGCCTTTCCGCTATTCTGCTTGCAGTTCTGACTGAAGCTGGCCACGCTTTCAAAGGAATAATGGATTTTCGTCTTCTTGTAAATTGATGCCTCTTAGTGAGTTCCCTTTTTCAAATATTACGGTAACTATTTTTTCTAATTATACCGGGTGAGCATAAAGTCTTACCCTGATTATAAAATTTTATTACAGAATAATCGTTTGACGTAATAATTTAAATCTGGCGCTGTTACATAGGTTATTGTTAGTAGATTTTGTGACCAATAGATGGCGCTAGTGCTCCTCAACAATGACATGGTCTGTTAGTTCACGTTAGTTGCTGGCGAAATGGCGTTGAAGCAGGAGAAAGCACAATGTGTGCTTTGGTTTCACGAAACGAAATCGCCCATCAGTGTTCAGCGTAATTTTCGGGCTTTTTATGGACGCAGCCCTCCTGATATTAAATCAATAAAGCGATGGTATGAAAGGTTTAAATAAACAGGCAGCGTTGAAGATCTTCCTAGAAGTGGCAGGCCTAGTGTGAGTGAAGCAACTGTTGATCTTGTTCGGGAATCGTTTCAACGGAGTCCGACTAAATCAACTCGTCAAGCATCACGTGAACTTTCTTCATAAAAGGCTTAGGTTGCATGCTTATAAAGTGCAAATCGTGCAGGCCTTGCAACCGAATGATTTGCTGAGACGTGCAGAATTCGCAACTGAGATTCTCAACAGGATTGATGGCGCTAACGATTACTTAAATCGCATATGCTTTACCGATGAATCCACCTTTCATGTCAGTGGATTGGTAAATAGGCATAATGTCCGTATATGAGGATCAGAGAATTCACATGCTACTGTACAGTTACAGCGAGACAGCAAAAATGTGAATGTTTGGTGCGGCCTCATGCATAATAAGGTTTTCGGGCCGTTTTTCTTCACGGAAAACACCATTAACGCTAACATTTACTTAGATGTTTTGCAACAGTTCATTGCACCACAGTTAGAAGAATATCAACCATGGATAATTTTCCAGCAAGATGGGGCACCGCCCCACTGGGCTTTGATAGTGCGTAATTTCCTGGATGAAACATTTCCGGATCGGTGGATTGGAAGGGATGGTCCAACACCCTGGCCACCCCGCTCTCCAGACATTACTCCGCTTGACTTTTTTTTCTGGGGCTATATCAAGGATAGAGTCTTCGCCACACTAGTTGCTGACGTTGACGAACTGAAGGCTAGGATACAAGCTGCTGTGGATACAAGCTGCTGTGGCGGGAACTGGAATACCGCTTTGACATTCTCCGAGCTACCAAGGGGGCACACGATGAAGTTTACTAATGTAAATAATCTTTAAAAAAAACTATTAACACTAACCTATGTAACAGCATCAAATTTAAATTATTATGTCAAACAGTTATTCTGCAATAAATTTTTATAATCAGGGCAAGACTTTATGCTCACCCGGTATTTGAGAGTAAGTGCGACGACAATATTTTATTTTATTTATTATATTTTATGTTATACACCCTTGCTTATTGTTGTTATTATTAGTATAAGTAGGTCCACATAACAACGGGCATCTACAATATCATCGCTCTAGCATACTACCATCAACAAAAACATTTATCCCAACTCACATGTACACTCAACCCTCGATGTTCGTAGACTCCTATGTTCGAGGTTTCGACCGTTCGAGATTTTGTATTTGTACCCAAAAAATTCAATTTTCGATAATAACACTCGGTGTTGGTGATTTGTACTGGGATCTTGAACGAGAAATGTCTCTCTCAGCCCCAGCCTTCTCGTGTATTCCCCCTGCGTAGTGCATTGACCTATTGGCTTAGTGCAGTTTGTTATTGTGAGTAGTTAACAAGTCAATTTTGTCCTCTCCAGTTATTATCTTCGATCAGTCAGTAAGTGATTTTTTAAAATTTAATATTATAATTGTTTATACACAGGCATGGGGCCTAAAAACAGATTGGTTCAATAAATAATCCAAATAAAAGATCGAAAAATATTATAGATTTATTTAGAAACTGAAGTAAAAATTATTTAAGAAAGTGACAGTGGTGTACGTCGTACAGCCAATATTTTTAAACAATTTAATTTGCCTTAGACTACTGTAAATAGTTTCATAAAGAATAAAGAAAAATATAAAACGGCAGCTAAATCAACCTCCGCTCAAGCTAGGTTATTAAAAGTTCGTGAAGATATTTTTGTGAAAATGGAGAACCTTATGTATGTTTTATATCATAACCTTATGTATGAACCTTGTATAATAGGGCAATATTTTTCGATTGCAAAACACATTTTACATTTTAATCAAGTTAGTTAATAATATTTTGTATTCTTTTTTTTAAAACTAAATTTTTCTGTAACACACAGTATTTTTATTTGAAATAAGCCGAAACGCCTTGTTTATCTCTTTAAAAAATAGGCACTTATCACTCACATGGAACCGATTAGAAATTTTACATTGAAAATGGATCTCAATGTTCATGATTTCGATTTTCAAGATGGTTTTCATGGGCCCAATTAATCTCGAACATTGAGGGTGCAGTGTACCCTATTTTTCACTATTTGTTCAAGGGTGATGAGCTCTCTTTACGTATGCATTGCCCCCCACCCACTTTATAGCTTGCCAGCAACGTTGCCAATACTTATTCTTGTAGCTCTGTTAAATATTTTGTCAGCCATTTTTTTTGTTTGGTCTTTTAATATCAATTATAACATAAACCTGCCCATAACAGACAGGTGGAGTGTCAAATTATTTACACTCAATCTGTTGGTTGCTGGGCTAAAATAAATAGTTGTGTTTCTTATCACATGGTCACCCAATTAAATGGCTGAATCATTTAAGAACAGTAGAGGTATAGGTGTAAAAGACACTAATCAGAGTTGTCTCCTCTGAAAGTAATGAATTTCATTATACAGTTGGACCCTGTGGTGAATGAAGTGAAGGTGTCATTTGCAGAGTGGAAAATATGTGCTTTTCAGAGGACCCGGCATGCTGATAAGTGAATACTTTTCCACTCAGTGAGTTGTGGCAATGGTAAACCACCTGACTTCTCGTTTTACTTAGTAAAACCTCTACACATTCAAACCAGCCTAAAGGGGCTGATAACCTTAATAACATAACATAAACATACAATAATCAGCTGATTATATTATAAAGTAAATTGCATGTTAACGTGCTCTTTAATCAATGTGTTCAGTGTGAGATGCAAGACAAGAGTGACGTCTTATACGCATGCGCGCGTAATGTTTGTCACGTACAATCTGGTTACTCTGGCAAACGTTCTGATTGGTCTAAACATGTGGATCAGCAGAGCTCATCAACTGTGAAAAGCATATTATGATAGCACTGACAAGACAGTGACAACAACAATGGAAGGTGGAATGTGTTGATAACAGATTCTGTGACAATGTTTTCAGGAACGCACGAACTGCAGTCATAAAATACCTCTCTACTCCTTTCTTTCCCCTTGTTTGTAACGGGTAATCAGCCCGGTTGTTACACGGGCGTAGCTATATATATATATATATATAGGGTGATTCAAAAAGAGCACCGGTTTTGATATAGCAAATTAAGAGATTTATTTTATTGAAAAACTGAAAGTAAATACATCAACAAGTTCATCTTTCCTTCCGATTTTATGTATGAAAAATGATGTCATGCATGTGTCCTCCTCTACTGCGCTGGCACGCATCAACTCTGTCCATGAAATTGGATATTACTGCACGACAAGTTTCGACTTCCATTTGCCCGATAACCCGTCGAATTTCCTCCTTCAAGTCATTGATGTTTCGGGGTTTATTGGCATACACCAATGACTTCAGATGACCCCAAAGAGGAAAGTCACAAGGCGTCAAGTCACACGACCTTGGTAGCCATTGATGGTCGGAATTACGAGAAATGATGCGATCCTGGAACCGTTCACGGAGCAACAACATTGTTTCTCGTGCAGCGTGACAGGTGGCACCATCCTGCTGAAACCACAACTCGTCAATGTCCATTCCATCCAAATGACGCCACAAAAACTCCCTAACCATCGTACGGTATCGGTCTCCATTTACTGTCACGGCTTGTCCTTCTTGATTTTCAAAAAAGTAAGGGCCGATGACACGGCCTGACCAAAAGCCGCACCAAACTGTCACTCGCTGTGCATACAAGAGAAACTACAACTGAATCGTCAATCGGAATGTTCTCCAAAATAGAAATGAGGTCAAACAATGTTGCCAACCGATAAACAAAAATTTACCAGCCGTTTAAAAACCGGCGCTCTTTTTGAATCACCCTTTATTTTATACATGACTCTGAGAGTAATGGATTTCATCATTATGTAGCTAGACCCTGTGGTGAATGAAGTGAATGTGTAGAAAATGAAAATGGATGTGAAGTGTTGTGGAGGGCATGGCATGCTGATAAGCATACTTTTCAACTCTGTTAGTTGTGGCAATTGTAAACCACCTTGCTCCTCATTTTACTTAGTTAAGATTGTTGTAGAGGTTCAAACCAGCCTTTCGGCTGATCACCTAAATGTCTTACTTTTATTATTTGATCATAAAAATATATAAACAGGTCCTTTATTTATACGTGTTATTGAGTGTGAAAAATATTGTCTGTTAATTAATTTTTGTTTTTCAGGCAAGCGCGATGGCTGTAGACTGGACTGGTGTTTATGTGTTACTGGCTGGGTGAGTTTAATTTATTTCAGTACGACAAACATAACAACTTATACTATACCCAGAGCATATACTCGTACAGTATATCGCGGAACCTTATGTAGGTTAACCATATGAATATAACTGTTTGTTACCGTAAACAGAAATGTTAGTTTCTCGAAAATGTGGGCAGACTATTCACAGTGCTCAACGAAATCTAATATGCAGTGTAATAAAATGCTGTGAAGTTAAAGGTAAATAAAAAAAAATTACAAAAAAATCAAAAAAAAAAAATTAAAAAAATTATTTTTTAAGAAACGCTATTATTTAACAATTAATCAAAAAAAAATGAACTAAAAAGAAAAAAATATAAAAATTTACAAAAAAAAAATCACAGACATTACAGTTAAAAATAAAAGCGTGGCGCATTAATATATATAATATTTATTGTAAAATATTCGTTGTAAAATATTATATATATTAATGCGCCACGCTTTTATTTTTAACTGTAATGTCTGTGATTTTTTTTTTGTAAATTTTTTTATTTTTTTCTTTTTAGTTCATTTTTTTTGATTAATTGTTAAATAATAGCGTTTCTTAAAAATTTTTTTTTCTGTGATTTTTTTTGTAAATTTTATTTTGTACATTTTTTTTCTTTTTTTCTTTTTAGTTAATTTTTTGAAGTAATTGTTAAATAAAAGCGTTTTTAAAATTTTTTTTTAAATTTTAAAATTTTTTTTTTACCAACACCTCCACAGCGGATTGTCATCGAAGATAAACAAGTGTGCAAAGTTTGATTCATATTGATACAGTAGAAGTATTAAAATTTTAAGTTGCAAGATTTGATGGATCCAAGAGTAAGTTAAATAAAAGCGTTTAAAAACCTTTCCTCTTCCTCTTAACAAAAACCATGGGCGAGTGTTTAACTACTGTGATGTTCATCTTTCCACAATTTGAAAAATAAAGAAGGAAATTAAAGACGTGAAGAAGCTATTCTTTAACAGTTTTGTTGATACCTGGTAAAAAAAGGAAGTGGTTAGACTAGTGCAGACACTGGTGACAGCAATCGTAAAGAAGCCGATTCATTCGTAGAAAATTTTGTTTCAATGGAATACAGTCATTGGTAATTACAGTAAATCAAACATTTCTAGTCGTGTAATTAAGCTATACGCAGTATTACAGGTCAGATTTATTTCTTGTTGTTGTTGTTTAGGTCAACAGCCGAAAGGCTGGTTTGAACCTCTAGAGGTTTTACTAAGTAAAACGAGGAAGATGTGGTTTACCATTGCCTTCCTCACCGAGTGAAAAAGTACGCTTATCAGCATGCCGGGCCCTCTGAAAAGCACATATTTTCCACTCTGCAAATGACACCTTCACTTCATTCACCACAGGGTCTGGCTGTATAGTGAAATTCATTACTTTCAGAGAAGATAACTCTGACTAGTGTCTTTTACACCTCTACCTCTTCTGTTCTTAAATGATTCAGTCATTTAATTGGCTGACCATGTGATAAGAAACAGAACTATTTATTTTAGCCCTGCAACGAACAGATTGAGTGTAAATAATTTGACACTCCACCTGTCTGTTATGGGCAGATTTATTTCTTATAAAGGTATATGAAGAAAATTTTCCCAGATCAAACCACAGCTTACAAAATGTACGTAGAAACTGCACGGTAGTGAAATGTGCGAGTAGTGTCGCACTGTTGAGGTTGGTAGCACTGTAAATATGTCATTTCCCTTCCTCACAGCCCATACATACGCAAAAGGCAATCTTGTAACTTCAGTATCTATATCTAGCAGATCTATTTTAAAAAGCTGGCGGGGTAGATTTGGCTACACTGTAAGAGAGGATGGGTGAAGGTACACAACTATTTACTTTGGGGTTAATAGTGTAACGTAAGGAGGACCTCTAATCACATCACATGTCCAACATATTGAAATTTTCTTCTCTTCACACGTCAACCAACTCACATTCTTTGCCTATTTTATCAACCACATCTCTATGCCCCTGTAATTTGTACGATCGTTTCTGCCTCTTTATTTAATAGATTGTGCTAGCATAATTCTGTTTCTCTTTGTAAAGGAGTTTTTCTTTTTTTACTTTCTCTTGCCTATATGAATACATAGGAAGGAAAGTATTGTTTTCATGTCGAGTTTTCACGGGATCTACTATTTTTTTTAAACCCCTGAACCCAAAAAACATGTTTTTAGCGATTGGTCTGTGTGTGTGTATACAAAATATTTCAAGAATGGAACATCGTATGAACTTGAAACTTAAGTTACATACCACTACTGGACCCAACACAATTATTTTCATCAAAATCGGTTAACTGGAAGTAGTAGTTTATTCGTGTAATTTTTCACTTTTTTGCGATTTTCTCAAAAACTGGTCCTACGACTTTTTTTTAAATCGCCTCATTTACTTAATTTTTTATGCTCTACAAGATAAGGTAGGCGCCATGTTTGCTGAAATTCTTGGTGATGCTGTTTTCACGTAAGAAAATTGTATTTAGATCGAGTTCTTGTCTTTTGTTTTTCACATGTTCAATACAGTGAAGCTTTACATTGACAGTTATGCCTAGATATTTAGCTGTGTGTAAATGCGGTACATCTTTTTCGTTAATATAAATTGATTGTTTACGGATCGTATTTTATTTGTAAAATTTATCTAAATAGAGTTTGATTCTGCCCATAACAGACAGGTGGAGTGTCAAATTATTTACACTCAATCTGTTTGTTGCAGGGCTAAAATAAATAGTTATGTTTCTTATCACATGGTCAGCCAATTAAATGACTGAATCATTTAAGAACAGAAGAGGTAGAGGTGTAAAAGACACTAATCAGAGTTATCTTCTCTGAAAGTAATAAATTTCACTATACAGCCAGACCCTGTGGTGAATGAAGTGAAGGTGTCATTTGCAGAGTGGAAAATATGTGCTTTTCAGAGGGGCCGGCATGCTGTTAAGCGTACTTTTCCACTCAGTGAGGAAGGCAATGGTAAACCACCTCACTGCTCGTTTTACTTAGTAAAACCTCTACAGGTTCAAACCAGCCTTTCGGCTGTTGACCTAAACAACAACAACAACAACAGAATTTGATTCATTAATTTAATTTTACATTTTTTTTGTCGATGTTTGTAAATAAAATGAAAATAAAAGATGAAAAAGTATGTCTACCTGTATTTGTATTTGTAATTTGTTTGGAAAGAGAATGTTATTGGCAGGTAATGTACGTTTGCATTATTCTCCTTCCCCCTTCACTCCTCAGTCTCTATTGAGTTGGTATTGGTAGGCCTATGTCATTTATCATTTACATAAAATTGTAAACAATAGCTTTGCTTTCACAATGGCCAGTTGTTGCAATATTTTTGTTAATTAACTGCTTTGTTGTTATTTTCACCTGTTGATTATCATTATTAATGAAACGTACCCGTGGAATTATTTTGCAGTTGGTTGTCTACAGCAGAGACTGTGAAGGTGTGTGTACATTTCATTATTAATGAAATTTATCGCCTTATCTTCTGTTGCCTTTTACTTTCTCTTGCCTTTATGAATATATAGGAAGGAAATTAGGTATTGTTTTCATGTCGATTTTAACAAATTGAGTTTTCATTGTATCTACTCGTTTTCAGACCCCTTGAACTAACAGAAACATGTTTTTAGGGATTGGTCTGTGTGAACAGAATATCTCAAGAACGGAACATCGTACGAACTTGAAACTTAAGTTACATACCACTACCGGACCTGGCACGAACATTTTCATTAAAATCGGTCAACCGGAAGTAGTAGTTTATTTGTGTCATTTTTCACTTTTTTCAATTTTCTCAAAAACTGGTTCTACGATTTTTTTTAAAAATCACCTCATTTTCTAAATTTTTTATGCTCTACAAGATAGGTTAGGCGCCATGTTTGCTGAAATTCTTGGTGAGACTGTTTTCGTGTAAAAAAAAATTGTTTATTTTTTAAGATTGCAGCTTTATTATGCATTTTAGCGCAAAAATGTGCATAATAAAGTTGTAGACAATTTAAAACCCTACAACTTTTATTTAAAACATTTTTTTGTATAACACTTAGTTTAGCAGTAATTAGCAATTTTCTGTGTTTCTCTCATGAAAACGTGCGAAAAATCGATTTTCACAAGTTTTTGAGTGATTTTCCGTGTTTTAAGCCAAACTGAGGTTGATTTTCTTTTTACGTCTTTCACTCATGATAAAAACAAGGTTATGTATTTTTTTGAGGTTAGTTTTTCGTTTTTTTCTAATGATAGGTTATATTGTTAATTATTTTCATTGGCAAGAGAAATTTGTGTGAGTGTTTCACACCAGATTGTTTTTGTTTATTACTAATGTTAGGTTGTACCGTTCATTATTTGCATTGGCAAGAGAAATTTGTGTGAGTGTTTCGTACAGATCTTTAGTTATGTTTGTGTGGATAATGACGGTTGTTGGTAAGTTAAAAGATGTATACAGTTGAGCCGTTGTTAGTTAGCTCCTCCTCCTCCTTCTGTCAACAAACAAAAGCCACCTACTACAGGGTGCACGCTAGAGTCTGCCACTTTAAGGATGTCATATCCCTATTAAGTTCTTCTTCTTCTTCTTTATCTGCCCCTTCTGCCTCTCAGCGTAGGGTGTGCCATTGCCTCGATCCATCCTCTCCAGCCGAGGCTTTGTGTTGTGCTTTGAATCCGTTTTTAACCAACGTGTGGGGGATTAGCCCAACACGCTGGGTTGGAGTACTTCTTAGTCTGGCTCCTACCCTTTGACCTGTCCGGCTTGGGTGGCCCTACCAGTAGTTACACTACCGCCGGCATAGCTCACAGGGTCATAGGAACACGCTAGCCCCTCCACCAACGCCAAGGTCTCATACTCCCCAGGAGGGGCCCTATTAAGTTAACTATTTAAAAAAAATTTTTTTTTTTTTTTTTTTTTTTTGTCATCAGTCTCGACTGGTTTGATGCAGTTCTCCACCCTGTTCTATCTTGCGCAAGTCTTTTCATATCTAGATACCTGTAACACCCTACATCTTTTGTAATTTGCTTTATATATTCTAATCTTTGCCTCCCTCTACAATTTACTCGCTCAATATTACCCTCCACTATTAATAGCCCAATACCTGGATGTCTTAGGATATGCCCCACTAACCTATTCCTTCTTTTGGTAAGATGCTTCCATATACCTACTTCTTTTTTCATCCACTCGCCTAAGAACCTCTAAATTACTTATTTTGTCCACCCACCTAATCTTTAACATTTTCCTATAACACCACATTTCAAAAGCTTCTATCCTCTTCTTTTTTACAGCCCCTATCACCCACGTTTCACTTCCGTATAATGCTACACTCCAAACATAATGTTTTAAGAAATTTTTCCTAATCTGTAAATCAATGTTTGTAGTCAGTAAGCTTTTTTTCATTTCAAAATTTTTAAAATTATAAGTACTGAAAGTACTAAAAACATCAGTCATGATAAGATGTAGGCCTAACAATTTCATTTATAAAAATACTTTTTAAAGTATTTTGTATTTAAATACTTGTGAAAGTATTTTGTTGTTACTTTTTAATCAGCGTGTACACATTTTGATATAATGCGCATGCTCAGTGGCGTCATTATTTGTTTACATTAGGACCAAACTAACAGAGGCTGGACTATATATGAGTGAGTGTAGTTTGTGTGTGTGAACTGAAAATAGTGTCTCCAGTTAAGAAGAGAAAGAGTAAAGGAAAGTACACTACTTGAACATGTCAAACTTTAAACAGCTTATGTTCTCATAATTGACTAGGCTATAAATCTGTGCATTTTATGTACTTTTTATCTCTTGCTGCACATGATCCGCTATGTATATGGCACTTAACTCGACGTTTAATATTATATTTATGCCTGTTATTTATTTCTGTATCTTAGAACAAGAACAATCAATGTCATTCTTTTACAAAAAATCTGGTGTGAAACGCTCACACAACTTTCTCTTGTCAATGCATAATAATTAACAATAAACCTAACATCATTAATAAAACATTAGAAATAAACAAAAAACTAACTTTAATAACATAATCTAATTTTAATCATGAGTGAAAGACGAAAAATGAAAATCAACCTCAGTTTGGCTTTAAAATACGGAAAATCACTCTTTCATGCTAAACTAGGCTCTGTAAAGAAAAATGCTTTAAATAAAAGTTGTAGATCGTTTAATTTCCTATAAAATTAATTAATACACTTTTGTCGTAAAATGCATTCTCAGGCCGAAATCTTAAAAAAATCGATTTTTCACACGTTTTCGTGAGAAAAAATCACAAAATCGCTAATTACTGCTAAACTAAGCGTTATACAAAAAAATGTTTGAAATAAAAGTTGTAGAATTTTAAATTCTCTACATTTTTTATTATATAAACTTTTGCGTTAAATTGCATATTAAAGCCATAATCTTAAAAAAACTATGTTTTTACGTAAAAACAGCCTCACCGAGAATTTCAGCAAAAATGGCGCCTACCCTATCTTGTAGAGAATAAAAAATTGAGTAAACCATGCGATTTTAAAAAAAATCGTAGGACCAGTTTTTGAGAAAATCGCAAAAAGTGAAAAATTATACGAATAAACTACTACTTCCGGTTGACCGATTTTGATGAAAATGTTCGTGTCGGGTCCGGTAGTGGTATGTAACTTAAGTTTCAAGTTCGTACGATGTTCCGTTCTTGAGATATTCTGTTCACACACAGACCAATCGCTAAAAACATGTTTTTTGGGTTCAGGGGGTCTGAAAACGAGTAGATCTGGTGAAAACTCGATTTCGAAAAATCGACATGAAAACAATACTTTCCTTCCTATATATTCATATAGGCAAGAGAAAGTAAAATGAGTTAAACACATTATTAATGTAATTTTTTTGTGTACTTTTTATGCGAGAACAAAAAATGTCCATTAAGTATAGTTCATGAGATATTGCATATATTTAGTACCAATTTCAGTCAGCTTCGTGAAAAATATTATTGCAAGGACAACCAAACCCAACATTGGTTCTCACATACCATAACTTTATTTCTTCATGCAAAAACAACCAGTCATAATTATTGGTTATAGCAATAAAATTTTTCTTAATGAAGTTCGTTAGCAATAAGAACCAATGCAGCCATTGGTTGTTTTTACTTTCTCTTGCCAATATGAATATATAGGAAGGAAAGTATTGTTTTCATGTCCATTTTTCGAAATCGAGTTTTCACTGGATCTATACGTTTTCAGACCCCCTGAACCCAAAAAACTTGTTTTTAGCGATTGGTTTTGTGTGTGTGTGTGTGTGTATACAAAATATCTCAAGAACGGAACATCGTACGAACTTGAAACTTAAGTTACATACCACTACTGGACCCGACACGAACATTTTCATCAAAATCGGTCAACCGGAAGTAGTAGTTTATTCGTGTAATTTCACTTTTTGCGATTTTCTCAAAAACTGGTCCTACGATTTTATTAAAAATCGCCTGGTTTACTAAATTTTTTATTCTCTACAAGATAGGGTAGGCGCCATGTTTACTGAAATTCTTGGCGAGGCTGTTTTTACGTAAAAAAAGTGTTTTTTTAAGATTACGGCTTTAATATGTATTATAGCGCAAAAATTTATATAATAAAAAATGTAGAGAATTTAAAATCCTACAACTTTTATTTCAAACATTTTTTTGTATAACCCTTAGTTTAGCGGTAATTAGTGATTTTCTGTTTTTTCTCATGAAAACGTGTGAAAAATCGATTTTTTTAAAGATTTCGGCGTTAGTACGGATTTTATGACAAAATTGTATAATCAAATTTATAGAAAATTAAAAGACCTACAACTTTTATTTAGAGCATTTTTTTGTACAGTGCCTAGTTTAGCGTGAAAGAGTGATTTTCCGTATTTTAAAGGCAAACTGAGATCGATTTTCATTTTGCGTCTTTTATTATATATGATTAAAATTGGGTTATGTTTATTGAGGTTAGTTGTTTTGTTTATTTCTAATGTTTTATTACTAATGTTTGGTTTAATGTTAATTATTTACACTGGCAAGAGAAAGTTGTGTGAGTGTTTCACACCAGATTTTTATATTGAATTTTCTTAATGTTTGCTGCCACTGTAGCTGAGTTAGGTGAATTTACTGGTGTTGTTTAAAATTTTTCACAGACCTTCCTTTGGTTGCTCTTTTCTCATCATAACTGGTATTTTGACATTGGTTGTTCTTGTTCTAAGGTACAGATTTATTTCTGTATTGTGTACAGTGTGATTTGGAACTGCCAACATTATCTATCTCTCACGATTTGATTCTAAAGCAAAACGTAAAACATATACTTCACATGAACCTAAACATAGGTGCCCATAACAGAGACAGGTGGAGTGTCAAATTATTTACACTCAATCTGTTCGTTGCTGGGCTAAAATAAATAGTTGTGTTTCTTATCACATGGTCAGCCAATTAAATGACTGAATCATTTAACAACAGAAGAGGTAGAGGTGTACTGTGACACTAATCAGAGTTATCTCCTCTCAAAGTAATGAATTTCATTATACAGCCAGACCCTGTGGTGAATGAAGTGAAAGTGTCATTTGAGAGTGGAAAATATGTGCTTTTCAGAGGGCCCGGTATGCTGATTAGCGTACTTTTCCATTCAGTGAGTTGTGGCAATTGTAAACCACCTGACTTCTCGTTTTACTTAGTAAAACCTCTACCAGGTTGAAACCAGCCTTTCAGCTGATGACCTAAACAACGGTAAATGTAGGTTCTAAAACACTTGGGTATCGAGTTACAGGTAGTAGCTGGGTAGCAGAGACCCGAATTTCTGCTACCCCGTAGTGATAGGGTTATTTAACGTAACAGGATTATTAAGATGGTCACTTGATTGAGGCAGTTATCAAGATAACAGGTTACTATAAATACCCTGTTTGCTCTTACTTTATAACACTGTGATTCAAAGCTCTTTAACAAACTGATGTTCAAACGACGCTTGTCTGACTGTTAAAACTAATGAAGTTATCAATAACCTTTTCACAAATAATAACACTACTTTTAAGTTTAACTATGTTATAATACAGTTATTATAAAGGAATTCCTTAACATGTCTAGCGTGTCATCAGCAGTATGGAAAGTCGCATAATCCGGCTGGAACCGACGCAACTTTCTTGTTTGTGTAAATCTAACTTTGCAATTAACTGATAGATTAAGTAGCGCATCCAACCAGACCATTCACATATTTGCCAATAATAAAGGCCGTCACTTGAGTCACGAGTTTGCAACGAGGGGTAAAGGGGGAAAAGCACCAATGCGCATGCGCGACTGCGCTTAATTTCAGTACGACAAACATAACAACTTATACTATACCCAGAGCGTGTACAGTATATCGCGGAACCTTTTGTTGGTTGTTGTTGTTTAGGTCAACAGCCGAGAGGCTGGTTTGAACCTCTAGAGGTTTTACTAAGTAAAAACGAGGAGGTAAAAATGAGGCTGGTTTACCATTGCCTTCCTCACTGAGTTGAAAGAGTATGCTTATCAGCATGCCAGGCCCTCTGAAAAGCACTCACTTTCCACCCTGCAAATGACACCTTCACTTCATTCACCACAGGGTCCAACTGTATAATGAAATTCATTACTCTCAGAGGAGATAACTCTGACTAGTGTCTTTTACACCTCTACCTCTTCTGTTCTTAAATAATTCAGTCATATAAGTGGCTGACTATGTGATAAGAAACAGAACTATTTTTTTTTAGCCCTAGACCAAACAGATAGAGTGTAATTAAAATAACACTCCACCTGCCCGTTTTGGGCATTTTTTTTGCCCGTTTTGTTGGTTAACTGTATGAATATAACGGTTTGTTACTGTTAACAGAAATGTTAGTTTCTTGAAAACGTGGGCAGACTATTCACAGTGCTGAACAAAATCTAATATGCAGTGTAATAAATTGCTGTGAAGTTGAAGCTAAACGAAAATGCCTTTCCCCTGCCTCTTAACAAAAGCCATGAGCGAGTGGTTTCCTACTGTGATGTTTCTCCTTCCACAATTCGGAAATTAAAGTGTTGATACTCAGTAAAAAAAAGGAAACGGTTCGGTAAATACTAAATATTGTGACTGATAGTGAAGACGCTGGTGACAGCGATTAGAAAAGAAGGCGATTCATTTGTAGAAAATTTTGTTCCAATGGAATAAGATAGCAGCTGGTAATTACAGTAAATGAAACATTTCTAGTCATATAATCAAGCTGTAGGCAATATAACAGGTCACATTTATTTCTTATAAGGTTTATGAAGAAAACATTTTCTTGGAATAAACCACAGCTTACAAAATGTATCTAGAAACTGGACGGTAGTGAAATGTACGAGTAGTGTCTGACTGTTGAGGTTGGCAGCGCTGCCAAATTTTCACTTCTCTTCTTCACAGCCCATACATACGCAAAAGGCAATCTCATGACTTCGGTATCTAAACGTGATGGCGAGAGATGTGCTTTTGCGATCTTGTACTCTTCCAGTCTCACGAAAGTTATTTACAAACGCAAGATTGTCCACTTACTGGAAACATGGGGAAACTTATTTTGTTAATTGACATTCTGCCCATAACAGGCAGGTGGAGTTAGTTATTTGCACTCGATCTGCTAGTTCCAGGGCTACAAAAATTAATTCATTTCTTATCACATGATCACTCAATTAAATGACTAAAGCATTTCATAAAAGAAGAGGTACACACACTAGTCACAGTTATCTCTTCTCACAATAATTAATTTCATCGTTATAAAGCCAGACCAAGTGGTGAATAAAGTGAAGGTGTCATTTGCAGGGTGCAAAGTGGATGCTCTTAAGGGGCCTGGCATGGTGATAAGCATACTGTTCAATTCGGTGACGAAGGCAAACCACCTCACTCCTCGTTTTTACTCAGTAAAACCCTTAGAGGTTCAATCCAGCTTTTCGGCTGATCACCTAAAACAGCAACAGAAACGTAGTTTTTTTTACTTTCTCTTGCCTATATGAATATATAGGAAGGAAAATATTGTTTTCATGTCGATTTTAACAAATACACTCTTCACCCGAATATATACCTAAACAGACGACCCCCCTGAACCTAAAAAACATGTTTTTAGCGATTGGTCTGTGTGTGTGTGAACAGAATATCTCAAGAACGGAACATCGTACGAACTTCAAACTTGAAACTTAAGTTGCGTACCACTACCGGACCCGACACGTACATTTTCATCAAAATCGGTCAATCGGAAGTAGTAGTTTATTCGTGTAATTTTTCACTTTTTTGCGATTTTCTCAAAACGTTGTTTTTTTAAGATTACATTAAAATGCATTTTAGCGCAAAAAAGTGTAATAAAAGTTCTAAAGAATTAAAAATCCTACAACTTTAAATTGAAACATTTTTTTTGTATAACGCTTAGTTTAGCGGTAATTAGCGATTTTCTATTTTTTTCTCATGAAAACGTGTGAAAATCGATTTTTTTAAGATTTCGGCCTTCGTATTCATTTTACGAGATAAGTGTATAATGAAATTTATTGGAAATTAAAAGATCTACAACTTTTATATGAAACATTTTTCTCTACAGAGCCTAGTTTAGCGTGAAAGAGTGATTTTCCGTATTTTTAAAAACTAAGGTTGATTTTCATTTTGCGTCTTTCACTCATGATTAAAATTAGGTTATGTTTATTGAGGTTAGTTGTTTTGTTTATATCATTCTAATGTTTTATTACTAATGTTAGGTTTATTGTTAATTATTTGCATTGGCAAGAGAAAGTTGTGTAAGTGTTTCACACCAGATTTTTTTCTACTTATTGCTTAATTTCAGTCTACTGTGGCTGTGGATGTAAATTGTATTAACAGGAAAGTTAATACAAGTTAACGGATTTTGTTTTATTTCCAATAAAAAAATTGTGTAGTTTTTATAGTGATAAAACTTAAATAGGTGTTGAAATATTTAATGGCGTAAACATATTCGGTTATTTAATGATATTGGGTGGTTGGGATTTTATTGTGATCCATCCATAAAAATTGTTTAATTGCTTTTATTGTGTCAATTAAAATAAGTAAAAGTGTTGTTATAAAACAAGGTCAGTCAGTGTAAATGTTTGTCTTGGAAGCTATTTGTTGTGAGGCCTCTTTGTTTTTCTCATAAGCAATTAGTACATTGCTACTGCTGTGTGCTTTTTACTTTCTCTTGCCCTGTCTGAATCAGTATATAAGGAGGGAAAGAATTGTTTTCGTTTTAATTTTTACTTTCTCTTGCCTACATGATAATGTAGGAAGGAAAGTATTGTTTTCATGTCGATTTTAAGAAATCGAGTTTTCACCGGATCTACACGTTTTCTGACCCCCTGAACCCAAAAAACATGTTTTTAGCGATTGGTCTGTGTGTGTGTGTGTGTGTGTGTGTGTGTGTGTGTGTGTGTGTGTGTGTGTGTGTGTGTGTGTGTGTGTGCGCGCGCGTGCGCGAGTGAGTGCGTGATAGCGTGTGAACAGAATATCTAAAGAACGGAACATCGTACGAATTTGAAACTTGAAATTTAAGTTATATACCACTACCGGGCCCGACACGAACATTTTCATCAAAATCGTTCAACCGGAAGTAGTAGTTTATTCGTGTAATTTTTCACTTTTTTGCGATTTTTCAAAAACTGTGGTCCTACGATGTTTTTAAAAATCGCCTGGTTTACTAAATTTTTTATGCTCTACAAGATAGGGTAGGGGCCATGTCCGCTGAAATTCTTGGTGAGGCTGTTTTCACGTAAAAAAATTGTTTATTTTTAAAGATTGCGTCTTTAATATGCATTTTAGTGCAAAAATATATGTAATAAAAGGTGTAGAGAATTTAAAATCATACAACTTTTATTCCAAATATTTTTTTGTATAACTCTTAGTTTAACGGTAATTAGTGATTTTCGGTTTTTTCTCACGAAAAGTGTGAAAAATCGATTTTTTAAAAATTTCGGCCTTAGTATGTTTTACGGCAAAAGTGTAGGCCTAATAATCAAATTTATAGAAAATTAAAAGATCTATAACTTTTATACAAAGAATTTTTCTCTACAGAGCCTAGTTTAGCATGAAAGAGTGATTTTCCGTATTTTTAAGTCAAACTGAGGTCGGTTTTCATTTTACGTCTTTCGCTCATGATTAAAATAAGGTTATGTTTATTGAGGTTAGTTTTTTATTTATTTCTAATGTTTTTGTACTAATGTTAGGTTTATTGTTAATTATTTGCATTGGCAAGAGAAAGTTGTGTGAGTGTTACACACCAGATATTTATTATTACTATTTTTATAAAATGATCATTATTTCGATATCGTATTTTATTAATCGTGTAAATGTGTTTTTTATGATAATAAATACAATAGGTTTTATCTGTTATGTAGTAATAGAGAGAGTAAGAGAGATGCCCTCTCTGAGTTTCTATCTCTTTTTCTCTTATTCTACGTGCCTTTGCGTCGATCGGATAGTCTGCAAAAAATGTTGTGCGCAAAAAATGACTCACTGACACTCATTATTCAAGTGTGTATGACTCACGTCATATTACTTTCTCTTGCCTTTATGAATATATAGGAAGGAAAGTATTGTTTTCATGTCGATTTTAAGAAATCCACTCTTCACCGGATCTATACAGGGTGATTCACAAAGATATGCAGAAACTTTGGGAGCCCATTTTACATGTAAAAATAATGAAAAAAGTTCATATAAACATGGGTCCGGAAATGCTTCGTTTCCAAGTTACGGCTAGCGAAAGTTTCGCCTGGATTTCAGCTCTCCAGGTGAAATGAGGTCTTCCTGGAATTCTGGTAAGGTAGATTAAGGGGCAAATTCGATCATTTGTTATGGTTTTTGATCTGATAAATTGAATAAAACAGGTCCCAGAACTGTAAGTTAAATAGTTTTTAAGAAAACCAGTGTCAAATGGAAAAAATGGAGTGAAAAACACATTTTTTCATCTTTGGGCAAGAATAACTTTGTTATTTCACCAAAAACAGTTAAAATTTTTCAATAAAACATGTAGAAAATTTTATTCTGAACAAACCGGTGTAAATTAAGTACACAGAAAGCGAATAGTTTTTGAGAAAACCAGTGTCAAATGCAAAAAATGGAGTGAAAAAAAACACATTTTTTTATCTTAGTTTTTCCGGTTAATTTTACTTTGTACTCTTATGAATAAAAATTCATTTAATCAAACATCTATTCGCTTTCTGTGTACTTTATTTACACCGGTTTGTTCAGAATAAAATTTTCTACTGTTTTATTGAAAAATTTTAACTGTTTCTTGGTGAAATAACAAAGTTATTCTTGCCCAAAGATGAAAAAATGTGTTTTTCACTCCATTTTTTGCATTTGACACTGGTTTTCTTAAAAACTATTTAACTTACAGTTCTGGGACCTGTTTTATTCAATTTATCAGATCAAAAACCATAAGAAATGACTGAATTCGCCCCTTAATCTCCCTTACCAGAATTCCAGGAAGACCTCATTTCACCTGGTGAGCTGAAATCCAGGCGAAACTTTCGCTAGCCGTAACTCGGAAACGAAGCATTTCCAGACCCATGTTTATATGAACTTTTTTCATTATTTTTACATGTACAATGAGCTCCTAAAGTTTCTGGATATCTTCGTGAATCACCCTGTATGTTTTCAGACCCCCTGAACCCAAAAAACATGTTTTTAGCGATTGGTCTGTGTGTGTGTGTGTGTGTGTGTGTGTGTGTGTGCGTGCGTGCGTGCGTGCGTGCGTGCGTGTGTGAACAGAATATCTCAAGAACGGAACATCGTACGAACTTGAAACTTGAAACTTAAGTTACATACCACTACCGGACCCGACATGAACATTTTCATCAAAATCGGTCAACCGGAAGTAGTAGTTTATTCGTGTAATTTTTCACTTTTTTGCGATTTTCTCGAAAACTGGTCCTACGGTTATTTTTTAAATCACCTTATTTACTCAATTTTTTATTCTCTACAAGATAGGGTAGGCGCCATGTTTGCTGAAATTCTGGGTGAGGCTGTTTTCATGTAAAAACATTTTCTTTTTAAGATTGCGGCTTTAATATGCATTTTAGCACAAAACGTTATATAATAAAAGTTGTAGAGAATGTAAAATTCTACAACTTTTATTTCAAACATTTTTTTTTATAACGCTTAGTTTAGCGGTAATTAGCGATTTTCTGTTTTTTTCTCACGAAAACGTGTGAAAAATCGATTTTTTTTTAGATTTCAGCCTGAGAATGCATTTTACAACAAGAGTGTGTATAATAAAATTTGTAGAAAATTAAAAGATCTACAACTTTTATTTAAAGCTTTTTTTTGTACAGTGCCTAGTTTAGCGTGTAGGAGCGATTTTCCGTATTTTTAAGCCAAACTGAGGTCGATTTTAATTTTGCGTATTTCACTAATGTTTTTTGAGGTTAGTTTGTTTGTTCATTTCTAATATTTTATTACTAATGTTAGGTTTATTGTTAATTTTTTTGCATTGGCAAGAGAAAGTAGCGTGAGTGTTTCACACCAGATTTTTTTATCTTCAACTGACAAGAATAGAGGATGTGGTGCGGAGTGATTGAAGCAAATAAATATCAGTCTGCACTTTTATAAGATACGGTCTACTTGTAAAAAGTACTTTTGACAAGAATAAAAGTTTACTATTAGTGGATTAAGAAGTACTGGTAACGCGGTATAAGTTGACGATTGCGGCGCCTATCATGCGGTGGGAGGAGGAGGAGAGTATAAGTCTATCTATCCTACTTACATAACACTATCATCTATCAACCACCACCACACACTTAAGTAATAAAATTCACTTCATCACTCCTAACACTAAATAAGTAACAAGTAATGTAATTATTTAAAAAAAGTGAATTGTTTAAAATTCAATCGCTATTTAACATAAATTTACTGAAAATAATGAAATATGAATGAAAACCCTAAAAATACAATAACATTTTGAAATTACCGTAAAACTGGTATTACTTAAGATAATAAGCTCGCATCGACGGAACTCACGGACTAACTAGTCTATCACTACAAATGTCAGAGTGCAGTAATTCAGTTTACTGCTGATGACCAAAAAGGGTACTAAGTATAGTTTAGGCCTAGTATTATGGCTTATTTAGAATGAATGTTTCTTATTTAGGATAATTATTAAGAATTAATAAATAATACAATGGGGATGTTTATAAAACGACATAGTTGTAAACTTAATAAATGTGTTGTTGTTTAGGTGATCAGCCCCTTTAGGCTGGTTTGAACCTGTAGAGGTTTTACTAAGTAAATCGAGGAGTGAGGTGGTTTACCATTGCCACAACTCACTGAGTGGAAAAGTACGCTTATCAGCATGCCAGGCCCTCTGAAAAGCATATATTTTCCACTCTGCAAAAGACACTTTCACTTCATTCACCACAGGGTCCGGCTGTATAATGAAATTCATTACTTTCAGAGGAGATAACTCTGATTAGTGTCACAGTACACCTCTACCTCTTCTCTTATTAAATGATTCACTCATTTAATTGGCTGACCATCTGATAAGAAATAGAACTATTTATTTTAGCCCTGCAACTAACAGATTAATGTAAATAATTTGACACTCCACCTGTCTGTTATGGGCAATAATAAATCTATGTAAGAGTAAAACTACAACATGATGTGATGGTTTTAGAGCTGTCGCTATGATGTATTTTGAAAAGCACATACAGTAGCACTTCCACCTCCCTGGATAGTCCACGTCTTACTCTCGCTGACGACCGTCTACTTATATTGCGTTACCAGTAGGCAATATATGCTGATAATAATCAGTAATTACTGCTCATAACAAACAGATGGAGATTCAAATTATTTACTCTCAATCTGTTAGTTGCAGGGCTAAAATAAATAGTTCTGTTTCTTATCAAATGGTGAGCCAATTAAATGACTGAATCATTTAAGAACAGAAGAGGTAGAGGTGTACTGTGACACTAATCAGAGTTATCTCTTCTGAAAGTAATGAATTTCATTATACAGTTGGACTCTGTGGTGAATGAAGTGAAGGTGTCATTTGCAGAGTGGAAAATATGTGCTTTTCAGAGGGCCCGGTATGCTGATTAGCGTACTTTTCCACTCAGTGAGTTGTGGCAATGGTAAATCACCTCACTCCTTGTTTTACTTAGTGAAACCTCTACAAGTCCAAACCAGCCTACAGGCTGATCACCTAAACAACAACAATCAGTAATTACTTAGTATTGAAGTATGCATTTGTAAAATGACATCGCTATTGGGTCTAGCCATTTTAACCCTTTCAGACTGCCGAAACAATATTTGAAAGCCGGCCGGCCGCATTGGCGCAGTTGGTCACGTGCCCGCCTCTCATCATGCGGTCCTGAGTTCGAATCCCACTCAGGCACGGCATATTTTCATTCGTTAAAAAAAATCATTTCATCCTCCATTGTGCAATAGTTACACCCCAACGTCGTCGCTAATGACCGACCGTCGTAGTTGATGCGACGTTAAATAAATAAATTTAAAAAAAAATATTTGAAAGTTTGATCTTGAGTGGCATTTATTTTGAATAAGGGTGTACAAAAAGGGGCAGCCCTTATTTCGAAAACTTGCAGGTGTAAGTCTGCTATTGCCGACCAAAATTTCAACGTTACAGAAAAATAAAATTTCCTGTAAAAAAATTAATTTTTATTGTGTTTAAAAAAAACAGAAATCGTTTTAACACTAAAAATATTCAAAATACGAGGGTAGGCTGATAAGTAATGCACACATGCTTGTAGAAGACGAACAAAAAGAAATAGCAAGATGGGGTAAATAACAAATTAAAGTACAAATCTTAACCTACCAAATTATCTATTTATTTTTCAATATAGTCACCGTTAAGCATTACACATTTCTCCCAACGTTTAACAAGTTTTTTCATTCCGTCACTGAAAAATTCTTCCGACTTTCCTCGAACCCAGGACGCAATAGCTGCCTTCACCTCATTGTCCGAGCTGTAATGATTACCCTTAAGGTCTCTCTTCAGTAGAGGAAAAAAATAAAAATCGCAAGGCGCAAGGTCGGGAGAATACGGAGGGAGTAAAATTGGTTGAAACTTCAGGTTTCTCAGAGCCTCTCCAGTTGCACGCGAAGTGTGTGGACGAGCATTGTCGTGTTGCAAAATTATTGGCGCCAGGTTGCCTCTAACACGACAAACTCGACGTCGGAGGTGTTTCAGAGTCTGTATATACTGAGCAGAATTTACCGTTGCCCCTCGTTCCAGATAATCAGTCACATAAACTCGGCGAGCATCCCAAAACACAGTCAAAAGAATTTTTTTTGCGGACGGTTGTGTTTTGAACTTTTTCACAACAGGAGAATGTGGATGACGATATTCAGCGCTCTGCCTTTTTTCTTCGGGATCGTAATGATGAACCCATGACTCGTCCCCCGTCACAATATTCAAAAGAAAGTCGTCTCCTTCGTCACGGTAGCGCTTCAAAAGTTGTTCACAGCATTCCAATCGACGCTGTTTATTCTCGTCTGTCAGACGGCGTGGTACCCATCGTGCACAGATTTTACGGTATCCCAATTGTTCAATAATGAAGCCAACACGTTCCTTAGATATTCCAATTTGGTTTGCGATACGCTGTTGAGTGATTCGCCGGTCATTTTGAATCAAATCATCGATGAGTTTGCGACGATTATCGTCTGAGGCAGTGATTGGTCGTCCACTGCGTGTTTTGTCAACAATTAAGGCTTTTCCAGGTTGGCAATCACGAAATTTTATTACCCAACGATTCACAGTAGACCTATCAACAGTATCGTCACAATAAACAGCCTTTAAACGACGATAAATCTCACTAGGATTCACTTTCTCAGCAGTTAAAAATTCGATAACGGCGCGTTGTTTAATTCTCGTTGACATAGCACCAGAACACGACGCCATACTTCCACTACTCAAAACAAACTGAATGAAAGCAACGCCTTCAAACTGCGCAGGCTTGTAGAGGAGAAATAGTACTTCCACATGCCACCAGGCGCGCTACTGAAGTTTATTTAGTTGTCTTCTACAAGCATGTGTGCATTACTTATCAGCCTACCCTCGTAGTTTTTTTTTAGTTTATTTTAAAGCCGCATCGACAGCTTGGTCATTAGCAACTACTGAAGGGTTTTGGTACCTTAACGGTGGTTTTAACGTGTTAAAATTTCCAGATCCTAGCCGGGAATCAAACCCGGGACATTTCGCTTTGTAGGCTAGCGCACTAGTCACTACGCCACGGAGGTGATTTCAAAATACATGTTTCCATTAATTTTTGTTTAAAAGTTTTTTTTGGAAACGTTCGGTTAACCGGACGTTGGTAATTTACGGGCGTCCGGTAAACCGGATGTTATAACTACGTATAAGATATCGACGTCCTGTTTTCCGGACGTTGGCTCTGAAAGGGTCGAGTCATTAAGAATTATTTTATTTGGTCGCTTGACAATTTTTACTTTCTCTTGCCCCATATGAATTTTGTATAGGGAAGGGAAGTATTGTTTTCAAGTTGATTAATTTTCGAAATAGAATTTTCACCGGATTTATACGTTTTAAGACCTCCTGAACCCAAAAAGCATGTTTTGACGATTGGTCCCCCCCGCCTTTTTGTGCGTGTGTGCGGGCGTAGCTACTAGGAACCTGTTTTGGGTCTTTTCTGTTATTCCCCCCCCCCCCCAAGCATAATTTGACACATTTTGTGGATATTACGTATGTAGGTATTCTCACAGAATTTTTAACGATAAAAACGGGGAAAAAATCATATATCAATATTTTTCAAATTAACGTTACAGTTTTTTCCTTTTTCACGTTAACCTTAAAAAATTTATTGAAAATTATTAAATTATTTTATAGTATTTCATTTAATTATGTTAATAAACAATCCACCGGGTTGGTCTAGCGGTAAAGTCGTCGCCAAAATCAGCTGTTTAACAGCTGATTTTCGGAGACGAAGGTTCCTGGTTCAAATCCTAGTAAAGGTAGTTACTTTTAAACGGATTTGAATGCTAGACAGTGGTTACCGGTGTACTTAGATGGTTGGGGTTCAACTTAACCTTACTTCTCAGGAATGGTCGGCCTGAGTCTGTACAAGACTACACCTCATTGACACGTCATACATATCATCCTCATCTCATTGGGTCATCGGGTTGCTTATTGTTCTCAATTGAACAGATTTCAACGTACACACATTAGGGATAAAAAAAATTATGTTAAATTAATTTCATGATTGATTAATTTAATGTTATCATGTTCTCAATGAGTTCATATTTCATTATTACATCTCTCTCTCTCTCTCTCTCTCTCTCTCTCTAGTTAACAGCCATAAGGCTGTTGGCAGCTGCATTATTACATACATTAACAAAAATCTGGTGTGAAACACTCACACAACTTTCTCTTGCCAATGCAAATAATTAACAATAAACCTAACATTAGTATTAAAACATTAGAAATGAACAAAAACTAACCTCAAAAACATAACCTTATTTTAATCATGAGTGGAAGACGCAAAATGAAAATCGAACTCAATTTGGCTTAAAAAAAACGGAAAATCACACTTTCACGCTAAACTAGGCTCTGTAGAGAAAAATTCTCTAAACAAAAGTTGTAGATCTTTTAATTTTCTATAACTTTTATTATATACACTTTTGTCGTAAAATGGCATACTAAGACCGAAATGTTAAAAAAATCGATTTTTCTCACGTTTTCGTGAGAAAAAAACAGAAAATCGCAAATTACCGCTAAACTAAGCGTCATACAAAAAAATGTTTGAAACATAAGTTGTAGGTTTTTAAATTCTCTACAACTTTTATTATATACGTTTTTGCGCTAAAATTTATATTAAAGCCGTAATCTTAAAAAAACAACGTTTTTACGTGAAAAGAGCCTCACCGAGAATTTCAGCAGACATGGCGCCTACCCTATCTTGTAGAGAATAAAAAATTAAGTAAAATAGGCGATTTAAAAAAAAATCGTAGGACCAGTTTTTGAGAAAATCGCAAAAAACTGAAAAATTATACGAATAAACTACTACTTCCGGTTGACCGATTTTGATGAAAATGTTCGTGTCGCGTCCGGTAGTGGTATGTAACTTAAGTTTCAAGTTTCAAGTTCGTACGATGTTCCGTTCTTGAGATATTCTGTTCACACACACACACACAGACACACAGACACACAGACACACACACAGACACACAGACACACACACAGACCAATCGCTAAAAACATGTTTTTTGGATTCAGGGGGTCTGAAAACGTATAGATCCGGTGAAAACTCGATTTCGAAAAATCGACATGAAAACAATACTTTCCTTCCTATATATTCATATAGGCAAGAGAAAGTAAAAATGAGAAAAACCAATCTATTTACCCTACCTATAATTAACCTAAACTTGAAGAATATTGGTGTGCGATTTTTACTTTCTCTTGCCTACATGAATATATAGGAAGGAAAGTATTGTTTTCATGTTGATTTTAACAAAAACACTCTTCACCCGAATATAAACGTTTTCAGACCCCCTCAACCCAAAAAAAACATGTCTTTAGCAATTTGTGTGTGTGTGTGCGCGCGCGCGCACGCGTGTGTGTGTGAACTGAATATCTCAAGAACGGAACATCGTACGAACTTGAAACTTAAGTTACATACCACTACCGGACCCGACACGAACATTTTCATTAAAATCGGTCAACTGGAAGTAGTAGTTTATTCGTGTAATTTTTCATATTTTTGCGAATTTCTCAAAAACTGGTCTTACGATTTTTTTAAAATTGCGTGGTTTACTAAATTTTTTATGCTGTACAAGATAGGGTAGGCGTTATGTCTGCTGAAATTCTTGGAGTGGCTGTTTTTACTTAAAAAATTGTTTTTCAAGATTGCTGCTTTAATATGCATTTTAGCGCAAAACGTTATATAATAAAAGTTGTAGAGAATGTAAAATTCTACAACTTTTATTTCGAACATTTTTTTGTATAACGCTTAGTTTAGCGGTAATTAGCAATTTTCTGTTTTTTTCTCTCACGAAAACGTGTGAAAAATCGATTTTTTAAATATTTCGGCCTTAGTATGCATTTTACGACAAAAGTGTCTGTTATTTTATAGGAAATTAATTTTATACGAAATTAAAAGATCTCCAACTTTTATTTAGAGCATTTTTCTCTACAGAGCCTAGTGTAGCATGAAAGAGTGATTTTCCGTATTTTTAAGCCAAACTGAAATTTATTTTCATTTTGCATCTTTCACTCATGACTAAAATTAGGTTATGTTTATTGAGGTTAATTTTATTGTTTATTTTTTTATGTTTTATTACTAATTATTTGCATTAGCAGGAGAAAGTTATGTGAGTGTTTCACACCAGATTTTTTAACCGTTTTGTTTTGTTTTCGTTTACAGGCGGCGTTATTTAGGAGTGAAAAATTTGGATGACCCGTCGGACCAGTTGCGTAAATTCCCGCGTCAAAGTAAATACGAAGTGGGCACGGCCGAATGGAATCCGAATTCGTCGCATTCGCACACGTGCGCCATTTCCAGCAACCAAAGAGTGGAGATCCTCAGATGGGTCTCCGGTGAGTTGATAGTGATGCACGCGCTCGGATGGCACACCCGAGTCATTTCCGATCTCAACTGGAACCGCTTCGATCCGAATCTGCTGGCGTCATGCTCTATCGACACGTACACTCATATCTGGGATCTGCGTGATGCAAGGCGTCCTTGCATATCGTTATCAGCTGTCGGTATGTAGACTTATAAATATATCAGTTTGTTATCTAATTAAAAAGTATTGCTCGAGTCCCAGCTCTGTGTATAGGGTGATTCAAAAAGAGCGCCGGTTTTTAAACGGCTGGTAAATTTTTGTTTATCGGTTGGCAACATTGTTTGACCTCATTTCTATTTTGGAGAACATTCCGATTGACGATTCAGTTGTAGTTTCTCTTGTTCGCAGTGTAATACTCTCGCAGTCTCTGTCTAACCATGGAGAAGTTTACTATTGCGCAATGAGTGTTAATCGTCAAAACATTTACCAGAGTGGAGAGAGTTATGCGGCTACTGTCAGGCGACTTCGCGGTACTCTAGGACGTATGAAGCACCGAATGAATCAACAGTTCGCAGGCTCATGAAAAAGTTTTTTGAGACGGGTTCAACAGTCGACCTTAAAAGTTCTGGACGTCGTCGTTCTGACCGAACTGAGCAGAACGTTGCGTTAGTTCGTGACAGTGTGGCTGTTAGCCCAGCAAAATCAATACGTCGCCGTTCTCAACAATTGGGTTTAAGATGTTCTTCTGCACGGAGAATTCTTCGGTACGATCTCCAATATCACCCGTATAAAATTCAGTTGACGCAACATTTGAAAGTGGCAGACCACCAGAAGAGACGACAGTTTGTTGACTGGGTATTGAGAAAACGGCAGGATGATGACACCTTCGCAAACAAAATCATTTTCAGTGATGAGGCGCACTTCCACTTAAACGGTTTTGTTAATAAACAGAACTGCCGTATGTGGGGTTTAGAAAACCCCACATACGGAAACTTGTCCCACATAGTCGAAACTTTTCGTGCAGTAATATCCAATTTCATGGACAGAGTTGATGCGTTCCAGCGCAGTAGAGGAGGACACATGCATGACATCATTTTTCATACATTAAATCGGAAGGTAAGATGAACTTTTGTTGATGTATTTATTTTCAGTTTTTCAATAAAATAAATCTCTTAATTTGATATATCAAAACCAGCACTCTTTTTGAATCACCCTATAGTTGGAAGTAATGCAAGGCGTTGTTATAGTAGTGGGAGAATGAATGAGTTAAAGTCCAGCCTCTCTTAGTTTGCTCTTAATGTAAACAAATAATGATGTCACTGAGCATGCGCATTATATCAATGTGTACACGCTGATTAAAAAGTAACAACAAAATATATTAAAAAGTATTTAAATACACTAGGAGCAATTTAAGAATGGCTGAACTGTAGTAGTGTTTCATAGCTGATCCATTTGTAGTGCTAGCGTATACTAACTAGACTAAAAAAATATTCTCTTCTAATAAATATCAATTTTTTAATAATATAAAACTTTGCCGAATCAAACTAAGCTTACATTTCTGCAGAACTTAAAAATTTATGTACGATTCGTAATGATTATTTGAAGAAAAACCAGGAATCACGAAGGCAAAGAGACCTCACAGATTTTTTTAATTTTAAGGTAGGATAGACGGACCTAACCTATATTAATAACTATTGCTTGAGTGGTAGCTCCGTGTAGTTGTTGTGGAATGGAGTGCGTGCGTTGTTATAGTATTGGGAGAATGAATGAGTGTATGAATGAATTAGTATAGGTATCAGATGATTTGATGTCCCATAGCCGAGCGAGTGAGAGGGAGATATGTGGCATAACTACGCATGCGCTTAAAGGTCTTTACCGTTGTAATCCAAATCTGAAAACATACTACAGTCGTTATCTTGCTTGTTAGTTTACTGCATGCATAAACGCTTGCTCACAACAATGTGTGAAATTATACGACAATGTTATTGGAACGGCGCGGGTGAGAGATAGGGTGCTATGGCTTGTGCGGGTGAGAGCTGTATGCATTCTCTCACTCCCACGGCTAGGGGACTTAAGTTCATTTGAATATGATAGTGTTTCACAGCCAATGCATTTGTAGTGGTAGCGTGTACTAACTAGACTAAAAAAATATTCTTATCATCCGGCACATTAATGTAACAAATACTTACCGGGTTATTAACTTGGTCGGATTCATAATATTTAACTTACCAATTTATATCAAAATATCTAAATAAATAAATGTAATAAATACAAACAAATATTTTAAATACGTAAAGTTTGAAAACGAATGTTTTGTATTGGAGTAATACAAGAATCGTTCTCCCAGCATGCGCCACTCATTCATTATACCTTACCCGTACCCTTCAACCGGCAACAACACGGAGCTTGGAATTGCACAATACTCACAATTGCGCCAGCATTACATGCGTGCTTGTCGTTAGCAACAACCGGGTTGCGATAAATGTTATGAATATGCTAATAGAAGGGCTATAATCCACGAAAAAATAATTGCAAATTTTAGCCTACTCGTAATTCAATGGAATCATGTCAGTCACTCATATGGTGGGGTTTTTTTTTTTTTTTATTTTACGGCCACAAAGGACCACTTAAGTTCAATCTTTCAACGTCTAGCTCTTTCAGATGTTCCACCAAAACGCCCCCGCAGTTGTCGCTCCCGTACTTCTCCTCTTCTTCGCCAATAATTCTTCAATGTTTCGGATCTTTTTTATTTTTATTTTTTTATGGTTTAACGTCCGACTGTTTTACAAATTGCTGCTAATGCAGACGGTGAAGGATGAAATGAATTTTTTTGTAACATTATGAAAAAATGATGCCATGCCCGAGTGGTATTCGAACGCAAGACCGCGTGATGAGAGGCGAGCACATTACCAACATCGCCAACGCGGCCGGCTATGGTGGGTAGGCACATGTTAAAATACCTATAGAAAATCTTCACCGATTGGAAGTATGCTTATTTGCATGCTGGGCCCTCTGAAAAGCATATATTTTTCACTCTGCAAATGACACCTTCACTTCATTCACCACAAAGTCTGGCTGTACAATAAAATTCATTACTTTCAGTGGAGATAACTGTGACTAATATGCTTATCACGGTTGATGCGCTCCTCTGTTCCTTACGTTTAGACCAATAATCAGAACGTTTGCCAGCGTTGTCAGATTGTACCTGACAAACATTACGCGCGCATGTGTATAAAAGCCACAATACTTCACTCTCATCTTGCATCTAGTACTGTCTAGTACTGTGTAGAGCGCGTTAACATGCAATACTTTATAATAATAATCAGCTCTGCCCATAACAGACAGGTGGAGTGTCAAATTATTTACACTCAATCTGTTAGTTGCAGGGCTAAAATAAATAGTTCTGTTTCTTATCACATGGTCAGCCAATTAAATGACTGAATCATTTAACAACAGAAGAGGTAGAGGTGTAAAAAACACTAATCAGAGTTATCACCTCTGAAAGTAATGAATTTCATTATACAGCCAGACCCTGTGGTGAATGAAGTGAAAGTGTCATTTGCAGAGTGGAAAATATATGCTTTTCAGAGGGCCCGGCATGCTGATAAGCATACTTTTCCACTCGGTGAGGAAGGCAAGGTAAACCACTTCACTCCTCGTTTTACTTAGTAAAACCTCTACAGGTTCAAACCAGCTTTTTGGCTGATGACCTAAACAACACTATAATCAGCTGATTGTATGTTAATAGGTTATAATTGTTATTGAAAGACCAAAAAAATGGCCGACAAAATATTTCATAGAGCTACAAGAGCAAGTATTGGCAACGTTGCTAGCAAGTGATTGGCTAGCTATAAAGTGGTTAGGGGGCAATGCATACATTTGCATTGCCCCCTAATTGCCCCCATTGTATGCAATGCATACAGCTCATCATTTTTGAAAAATAGTATAGTGAATTGTAAATGAACATAATTTCTGTAGTAAATTAAGTTGAAAATTTTGTGTTGCAGCTGGTGCGACTCAAGTGAGGTGGAACCGTATGTCGAGGTACTTGTTAGCGACTGCACATAATGGTGATATTAAATTATGGGACCAAAGAAAAGGAACTGCTCCTGTCCAGTACATTACTGCTCATCTCGCCAATGTAATCATCGCTTTCATCTTATTAATTGTTGATACTTTACTACTTGTACGCCGGTCCGTAGTTCATATTTTGCCTTTTGTTGGGGGCGCTGTGATGGGGTTGCTGCCACCGATAGATAGCGCAGCGGTTACACCTCTTGCAGTGCGTGTGCCAAGTGGCAAGATGTATCTACATACTACTCCCCTAAAAAGGCAAAAAGGCATATCCCAAAAACACAACTTTTCAGAAATTGCATTCAAAGTTTAAATTGCGGCCGTTTTGTTGTAAATGACTTTCTAATTGAGTACTTTACGTATTGTTATAGTTTTTAATGTTCTGTTTATGACTGCGTAGTCAAAAATTTGTAAAAAACTTGTAAAAACCCTAAAAAGTCAGTTGAACCATTTTGCCTTAATGGGAAAAAATCCAAAAAAAAATAAGTGAAACTATGACAGAAAGGTGTACCTACTGTTTACAGCCATTTCATTAATTGCATCAAACGCAGTCTGTATTGGCAAAAAGCTTATAAGTCCATTTACCCTTTTTTGTCTTAGCAAGAATAGAAGAATAGATTACCTTAGGTTGTATGAATATACAGCCTAAGGTTGGACATAATCTGAAACTAACACCAAAACAAAATCTCATTGTGTATGAGCAGCAAAATGGTGTATTAAGTTCATATACCTTTTTGCCTTGTGAAATGACTGTTCATGAGCAGCAGTAAACATAATGTAAAATATGGTATACACCTTTCACTATGTTTGTTTTTGGATAGTTAATTTACAGCATTTCATAGGCAAAAGGTATTATTTTCGCATACATCCATCCCCTTCAGCTGTGTGCCTTTCTCTAAATGCAAATGATTATAAAACATACCAAAAAGAAGCATAAGCCATTTAACCCATTTTAACGTTGCCTAAAACTATTTTAACAACACAGTTTACTAAAGTAAAAAGTATTAATCGCATATACATCATATTCCTGTTTTATAGCAATGGGATTTTAGTGGGATTCAGTGTTTTCAGAAAGGAAAAATGGTGAAAAGAATTCATACATCTTTGTGCCAATCTTTAATTACCAATTTATTAACACATCCAGCATTTTGCCTCTAAAATTTCTCAAAATAGGCGTACATACAGTTTTTTACCATCATTGTAACTTGAAAACTATAACTTACACAGACTTGGCAATAAAATTTTTGAAAAAGTGCAAAAAATTACCTAATAATCGTAAATAAAAAAAACCGATATTTTTTTTCACATACATCCTTTTGCCAAAACACGGGAGACTAGCGGATGTGATAGTTGAGAAGGTGACCAGGCAGTATCGAGTCTAATGTTATGGAAGGTCGATACGGAGGAATTGCAGCTCAACTTTGAGTCAATTCTTTCTGCTACTACACCTCCCTTCCCTGCCCCTTGCTTCACCAGCGACTGCTCCTCTTCGGAGGCAGTGGTAAAAGGTACTCGCTGTGTCGCCGACTGCTCCTTTTCAATTAGGCAGCGGTACAGACGACCCCGCTTTGCTTCACCGGCGACTGCTCCTCTTCGGAGGCAGTGGTAAAAGGTACTCGCTGTGTCGCCGACTGCTCCTTTTCAATTAGGCAGCGGTACAGACGACCCCGCTTTGCTTCACCGGCGACTGCTCCTCTTTGAAGGCAGTGGTGCGTCGGCGACTGCTCCTAATCATTTAGGCAGTGGTAAAGACGACCTCCCCCTTCGCTTGCCAGCGGCTGCTCGTCTTTGAGGTAGCGGCGAAGGCTTCCCCCACCAATTTTCTTTTTTTTTTAACTACACCGCCGATGCCACGGCGTTCCGGCCAGTCCTATGACAGCTCTACAGATGTGCTACTACAAGCCGGTGGCGACAATTTATTTAATGTAATCAAGCAGATGGCAGATCTTGTCCACTTCCTCTAGGATACAGTTTTATAAAAATCTAAACGTTAGGTTTATTTTTTTTTTTTGTTTTAAATCTGACTTTTGCAATTTCTCCTAATATAGACAATTAACAATGATTATTATGAAAATGAGTAATGAAAAAATGTCAGACGTGACCGGGAATTGAACCCGGGACCCCGATGTAAAAGCCAGTTGCGCTAACCACTACGCCAACAGGCCAGCCTATGCTTTTTATTAAGTAATTTGTTTTTGAATACCTCCATGTTGTGTGCCGTTAGGCATTCAGCTGATTTGTATATAGGTGTTAACAATATTATATTTATTTGCGTAATTTGTGTGCGTGACGACGCATCATTTTTAAACATTTTAGTAAAATCAGCAAATGTTTTGAAATACTGTACTCGTCTTTTGTTTCCATAAAAGTGAAACCTTGCATTGTAAAGCACAAATACTTCTCTAGAGCAAAGTGGCTTTTTGTTAACAACTATGAAAAAGAAAATGTTTTATAGTTACCATACTTAATGAAAACACAATTTTTATTAAAATTGTACTATGTATGATGATGAAACCTGTTTTGTTTTGCTTTGTAATTTTTAAGACGCTTAGAAGTGTCTTCAAAGTTAAAACTATAAAATCTGTGTATTTCTTTATGATAATATCACTTTTTGCTGTCTCTTGCCCTATATGTAGAAGAATGTATAGAGAAGAAAAGTATTGTTTTCATGTCAATTTTTCAAAATCGACTTTTCATTGGAAATACTAGTTTTCAAGCAAGCCCCCTGAACCCGAAAATGTTTGTATTAATTGGTGTGCGCGCATATTCACATGCAATTTAAAAAAAAATTGTTGGACCAGTTTTTGAGAAAATCGCAAAAAAGTGAAAAATGACATGAATAAACTCTTGACTTGACTACTTCCGGTTGACCGATTTTGATAAAAATGTTGTGAGTTGGATCAGGTAGTGGTATGTAACTTAAGTTTCAAGTTTGTACGATGTTCCGTTCTTGAGATATTCTGTACACACACACACACACATGCGCGCACATACACAGACAGATCAATCGCTAAAAACATGTTTTTTTGGGTTCAGGGGGTCTGTAAACGTGTAGATCTGGTTAAAACTCGATTTCTTAAAATGGACATGAAAACAATACTTTCCTTCCTATATATTCATATAGGCAAGCGAAAGTAAAAAATGTATGGTTACTTAGGTATAGTTTTATTAGAATAGTTGTTAATGTTTTAGATTCATGGGTTGGACTGGAGTCCAAATCATGAGAATCAGTTGGCAACGTCAAGTCAAGACTGCACTGTTAAGTTCTTCGATATTACAAACCCTCGCAGACCGGAGAGTATACTGACGGCACCTTCCCCTGTCTGGAGAGCTAGATACACGGTATATTAATACTGTATTACTTCTTCTTCTTCTTCTTCTTCTTTCCAACAAGGACTAGGCTTAAAGCCTGTTCCGGTTTCACAAAAATCTTAATTCCATCTTTTCCTCGGCCGACCCACATCCCTTCTACCCTCTGGCACGTAAGACATTATCGTCTTGGGAATCCTCTGATCCATCCTGCCAAGATGATTCCTCCATTCCTCCTTGTATTCCTCAGCCCTTTCTAGGATGTTGAAGACATTTAGTTCGTTTCGGATGTCTTCACTTCTAATACAATCTCTTCGAGTGCATCCCTTTATTCTGCGAAGGAATCTCATCTCAGCCGCCTGTATCTTAGACCTATCACGTTCCGCAGTTATCCACGACTCGCTTCCATATAACAATACTGGAACGGCCATAGTTTTATAGAACTTAATCGTCGTTTCCTTCCGGGTCTTGTCTTTTAGAGTCCTACTGATCGTTCCACATATATGTTGAAACTTGTTAATTTTATTTTCGATATCCGCGTCGCGATCATAACTCACATCGCATCCCAGGTAATTGTGGGCCACTTGTTCCAAAATATTGTTATCTATTACAATTACTGTATAACTGTATGTTTCACTGTGTTACTTCTTATATATAATACCACGTGTGATAAAAACTATTTTATTTGTCATCAGTCTCTCGACTGGTGGTTTGATCCATTTCTTCAAGCTGTGAAAGTCGATCTTGTGAAAGTCGTTTCAAATTTACATACCTCCAACATCCAACATCTTGTAACTTGCTTTATACAGGGTGATTCACGAAGATATGCAGAAACTTTAGGAGCCATTGTACATGTAAAAATAATGAAAAAAGTTTATATTATAAACATGGGTCCGGAAATGCTTCATTTCCGAGTTACGGCTAGCGAAAGTTTCGCCCGGGTTTCAGCTCACCAGGTGAAATGAGGTCTTCCTGAAATTCTGGTAAGGTAGATTAAGGGGAAAATTCAATCATTTTTTATGGTTTTTTCATCTTTGGGCAAGAATAACTTTATTATTTCACCAAGAAACAGTTAACATTTTTGAAAAAAACATGTAGAAAATTTTTTCTAAACAAACCGGTGTAAATTAAGTATACAGAAAGCGAAAAGATGTTTGATTAAATGAATTTTCATTCATAACAGTACAGGGTAAAATTAACCGGAAAAACAAAGATGAAAAAATGTTTTTTTTCACACCATTTTATGCATTTGACACTGGTTTATTCAAAAACTATTGAACTTACAGTTCTGGGACCTGTTTTATTCAATTTATCAGGTCAAAAACCATAAGAAACGATTGAATTCTCCCCTTAATCTACCTTACCAGAATTTCAGGAAGACCTGGTGAGCTAAAATCCGGGAGAAATCTTTCGCTAGCCGTAACTCGGTAACGAAGCATTTTTGGACTCATATTTATATTAACTTTTTCATTATTTTTACATGTACAATGGGGTCCCAAAGTTTCTGCATATCTTCGTGAATCACCCAGTATATTCTAACCTTTGCCTCCCCCTACACTTTATGTATGTTAGGCAAAATAATTTTATGCAGAATTTCAATGTTTACAATCATAACACGAGAAACAGAAATGATTACAATGTGGCTAATCACTCCACAAAATTGTTTGAACAAAAACCTACTTATGCAGGGAGGAAAATTCATGAATAAATCACCCCAATTTTTAAAATGTTGTGAGGATTTGAATTCCTTTAAAAGGAATCTGTATAATTACTTGATCGGTGGAACTTTTTATAGCGTACAAGAATTAGTGTGTGGTTTATAGTAGTGATACATTGTGTGTTTCTTATATGTACCGTATTGTTCCGCAATACAAGCCGCAGTTTTTCCCTAAAAATCGGTTCCAAAATTTGACCTGCGGTTTACATTCGCGCTTTAATAATAATAATCGTTTCTTTTTAAGCATAAGTAGGTATGGAGGGAGAGGGAGAGGGAGAGAGAGAGAGAAAGGGAGAGGGGAGAGAGAGAGAGGGGGGAGGGAGAGGGAGATTGAGAGGGAGAGGGATAGGGAGAGGGAGAGAGAAACGCACTTCTTACGTGGTACGTGTACAGTCATTTTGGTCAGTTTGGTGTTACAGTATAAAGTTTGGTAGCAGTTTTCTTATATTTCATTTTGTATCCGATCATTTGTTTTTTTTTGTATTTTATACATCGCCATGAGTGATGTTATAGGTTAAGGGTAGGCTACTTTGTCTATACAAGTACCCATAAAGTAGCGCAGGACTTGCGATACCAATTTCAAATTATTGGTAGGCCTATCGCAAGTTCTGTGCTACTTTTTGGGTAAAAACGCGGAAAAGACATCCACCAAAGAAGCCGGAAGAAAACACAAATAATGTAGATGAATCCTTGTGTTCGGCATTGAACAAAACATAAACAAAAAATTCTAAATGCTAATTAAGTAGTAAGTGTATTTGTTTGTACGGTATTTTCTTCTTAAAAAATAAAATACTTTCAAAAACATAGCTACAAGTAGGCCTACTGTACTTGAAATTCATTTCCTAGTTTTGATCGTAATTTTTCCGATGCGGCTTAAATTCGGGTGCGGCTTGTTTTCGGAATAATACGGTATTTTAGATGTTATAGCTGACATGTCCTATACTCCTCCTGGAGTCTCCAGGGCGCAAACAAAAAAAAAAAACTTCAATCCCTCAATATTACCCTCCATTATTGATAGATGTCTTAAGATATGCCCCACTATCCTATCCCTTCTTCTGGTAAAATGTTCCCATATACTTCTTTTTTCATCCACTCGCCTAAGAACCTCTAAGTTACTTATTTTGTCCACCCACCTAATCTTTAACATTTTCCTATAACACCACATTTCAAAAGCTTCTATCCTTTTCTTTTCTACAGCCCTTATCACCCACGCTTCATTCCCGTATAATGCTACACTCCAAACATAATGTTTTAAGAAATTTTAAGAAGTTTTAAGAAATCGCAATAGTAAAGATGGCAATTCATTTGTAATTACAGTAAATCAAACATTTCTAGTCATTTAATTAAGCTATAGACAATATTACAGGTCATAATTATTTCTTGTAAGGTTTATCAAGAAAACATTTTCTCGGAATAAACCACAGTTTACAAAATGTATCTAGAAACTGGACGGTAGTGAAATGTACAAGTAGTGTCTCACTGTTGAGGTTGGCAGTACTGCAAATATTTCAATTCCCTTCCTCACAGCTCATACATACGTAAAAGGCAATCTCGTGACTTCAGTATCTATAACGTAGTTTATAGTATATTGTGGCTGATAAACATGTGTACAAAACACACACAATATAATTAAATAAACATTCTTATGTAAATCATAACTGAAAAAGTTTTGTAGAAGAAGGTTGATGTAATATTTCATGTCAATTTATTTATTTATTTATTTATAAATAAAATTTATCATTATTAGCGATAGTGTTATCCAATATTTAACATTACCAATTTATAATTGTTTACATTACTTAATGATTATCTTGTTAAATGTTAAATTATCGTTTAACTTAATATACACATCAGTTGTATGAAAAGGTTAATTATTATTTTTTAATCGTATAATTTCTCCATTGTTTTATCGTTATCATTTTTTCCATTAATTATATAAAATTACGTATAATTAATTTGTTGATAATGCGTACAAAATTTGCTTGGTTGTTAAAGGGTTTTAAATCCCAAATTTTTCCTAATTTGTGTACGTTGCAATCTGTTCAAATTGAGAACAATAAGCAACCCCATCACCCAATCAGATGAGGATTATGTGTATGACGTGTAAATGAGACTGTGTAGTCTTGTACAGAGAGTATGGTTAATTAAACCCCAACCATCAAAGTACACCCCCCTAACCATTGTCTAGCATTCAAATTCGTATAAAAGTAACTACCTTCACTAGGATTTGAACACGGAACCTTCATCTTTGAAAATCCGCTGTTAAACAGCTGACTCGCGGCGACGAATTTACCTCTAGAGCTAGACCAACCCGGTGGGTTAAATGAACGGGTTTTAAATGAATGGAAAAAAATCAATGGAGAGTTTTACCTGCGTTTTTATCTATTTATGTTTACATAAAATATTGTCGAGTATTTACTGTGTAAGTTACTTACTGATGTGAATTCGTTCAATCCAAATCAGTTGACGTAGAAATGTGACATTTCATGAATATTCCTTTCAGTATATGTGACTCAGTGCAGGAAAAGGGACCTAAAGTAGAAAACTATGCATTTTTAGTTTGCTACACAGTGATATAAAGCATAAAATTCTGAATATTTTGTTATAAAAGTCATTTATTTAAGTTAAAAATAACGTGAGTTAAATAACATAATAAGCTATACAGCTTGTGAGGTTGGGCATAACTAGTGGATATGACTCACCGAAATTTGTGCCATGACGATTATGTATAGTTCAGCCACTCTAAGTTTGCTCCCTCCTAGTGTCAACAAACAAAAGCCACCTACTACAGGGTGCACGCTAGAGTCCGCCACTTTACGGATGTCGTATTCCTATTAAGTTAACTATTTTTTAAATTATAACTGCTTAAAGTACTAAAAACATCAGTCATGATATGATGTAGGCATAACAATTTAATTTATAAAAATAATTTTAAAAGTATTTTGTATTTAAATACTTTTGAAAGTATTTTGTTGTTACTTTTTAATCAGCGTGTACACATTTTGATATAATGCGCATGCTCAGTGACATCATTATATGTTTATATTAGGAGCAAACTTAGAGAGGCTGGACTGTAGCGTACACATTGTACTGTAAATAACAATCTTTATTATGACTGATGTGTGATTACTGTTGTTTATCTGTGGAAATGTTTACTACCTCTATCCTGCCCATTATCTTATCTAGCTGCTTAGAACCACGTGTTGTTCATTGCTAGCCTGTAATGGTTTTAATAAAACACATGTATTGTGGACTGCCCATAACTGACAGGTGGAGTGTCAAATTATTTACACTCAATCTGTTCAGTGCAGGGCTAAAATAAATAGTTCTGTTTCTTATTATAAATGGTCAGCCAATTAAATGACTGAATCATTTAAGAACAGAAGAGGTAGAGGTGTAAAAGACACTAGTCAGAGTTATCTCCTCTGAAAGTAATGAATTTCATTATACAGCCAGACCCTGTGGTGAATGAAGTGAAGGTGTCATTTACAGAGTGGAAAATATGTGCTTTTCAGAGGGCCTGGCATGCTGATAAGCGTACTTTTCCACTCAGTGAGTTGTGGCAATGGTAAACCACCTGACTCCTCGTTTTACTTAGTAAAACCTCTACAGGTTCAAACCAGCCTTTTGGCTGATGACCTAAACAACATGTATTGTGGATACATCAGATTATCCCCAATAAGTGGCATTATGGGCCGAATAAACGGAGTACTTATCAATGTAAAATCCTGTTCCAGTGGCCTTTGCCATGAGACTGCTGTTTAACAGCTGATTTTCAGAGACGAAGGTTCCAGGTTCAGATCCTAGTAGTAATTATTTTTAATACAGATTTGAATACACATACTAGACATTGGTCACCAGTGTACTGTGATGGTTGGGGTTCAATTAACCATACTCTCTCTCTCACTCTGTACAAGACTACACCACCTCATTTACATGTCAAACACATCTTCCTCATCTCATTGGGTCATGGTTGCTTATTGTTCTTAATTGAACAGATTGCAACGTACACACATTAGAGATTGACACTTTGAAGACTGACATTTTTCGGGGAAAAAATTGTAACAAATCAACCCCATTGGTCACAAATTCAAAAAGTGAAGATTAAATTGAAGATCATAATAATTAGTAGATTACTAAGATTATCATTTATTAAGATTAGAATTACTTCGTGCATTATAATGATAAAGATGTTTGACTGAAGAGAGGTGAGGTATGTTTTCTTGAATTTAAATATTTTTTTACCATATAATGATAATATAAGAATAAAAAAATTAATTATACGAGTTAAATTCGTACAAACTAATTACCTATTTCTAATAACTAATTTACTTTTTTTTCTTAAGTAAAATTAAAAAAAAACACTAAGTATTATATAGTAAT
The DNA here is from genome assembly GCA_035578175.1 of Catonia carolina. Taxonomy (NCBI): domain Eukaryota; kingdom Metazoa; phylum Arthropoda; class Insecta; order Hemiptera; family Achilidae; genus Catonia; species Catonia carolina. The sequence continues at coordinate 2,016,974 of JAQMRL010000002.1, read as the reverse complement.
GAACTAATAACTAACAACAATGAGCAGAAGTACCGGCAGATCGCTTGGTCACACTCGATAACATCGATGCTGTAAAAGTCGATATATTCGATAACACTGCTGGTCTGCATCAAAAATTCCCCTTGAACTTTAATAGATGATCTTAATGTATATTGACCCCCTGAATCCGAATCTGACCTCCGTTTTGCACCATCACCCACCATTTTTAGGGGGTGGGCCACTCCCCCTTATTTGGGAAATTTCAACTTTTTATCACTCTGGTGTAACTATGATATGAAATTGTGCAGTTGTATCTCGTTTTTATGGTTCTTCAAGGCCTACCTAACACTGAAAGAGTACAATAAGAGAGTATTGATGTATTGATACATTTTGTGCATTTTTACTTATACAATTTTTCTGGTTCAAGATACTTGGCATCGAATACATATACTTAAAGAGAGTGGTTTTACTTGGAGGAAGCTTTTCTCTTGTACTGATCTCTGGGAGTTTCATGCAAGACCAGCAGTAGTCTGCTAACATACTTGAGTTTCACTTCCCAGAGAACAGTTTTTCGAAGAGTGCAATGTCTTGGTGAAACCTTTCTTTGCGTGTATCGTAAACTGCTCCCAAGTTTTCTGGGAAAAAGTCCAAATGCGCGTGTAAAAGGTGCAATTTTAATAACATGTTGCAACCCATTGACTCGTATGCAGATAGCAATTCTTCGACGAGTTCAACATAATTTTCACTTTTGTTAAATCCTGAAAAATATTCGCATATGTCCTTAAATGCAGCACAAGCTCTTTTTTCTTTTCAATTTAAGTGATTGATGAACACTGAATCTTTAAAAAGCTCTCTAATTTGTGGACCAACAAAAATTCCCTCTTTAATTTTTGCTTCACTCAAACATGGAAATTTGCTCTTCAAATACTGGAATCCGTCTCCTGTTTTATCGATAGCTTTCACAAACTGTTTAATCAAACTGAGTTTGATATGCAAAGGATGCAGAAATATGTCACTTGAGACTAAAAGCTCACTGGCCACAGTTTTATGACCAGAAACTAAACTTTTGCACGAGGGCTAATTACAAACGGTATAATTTTTATCGCGAGCTCGACTATCCACTCACACAGAAAGCAACAATGTTTGATGTCTCCTGATTAAAGTCCTATAAGTAAAGCCACTACCTTAAAATCAGCACAGAGCTTCCGGGGATGATCTTTATAACTAATTTTTTCAAGGATACGGGTGATATTTTTGTATGTCTCATTCATGTTGACCACGTATGCAACCGGAACTGAGGGCAAATCATTACCATTTGCCAACAAAACCTCTATTAAACTGGTTTTATATGAGTGGATGAATAGATACCAATTTTCTGGATCATCTGGCATGTTAGATTCAATCACTAATCCATGTACATTATTGCAGTACACTAAGTCACCGTCCTCCAAAAAAAATTGTTTAAAAGAAGCTAACCGGGATCTAGAAACAGAAATTTTCACTTTTTTTTCCAAGAGGTTCCATTGCTGAAGCTGAGACCTGAGCAATTGGCTTTAGTTTTTTGGAGATTTAAATCCCGGATGAGATCATTAAGCTCCTCTTGTGTGACAAGATGAGGCTCTAAGCGTAAAAATATACTGAAAACGTTTAATTGTCGCTAAGCTTATCACTTTGCCCAGCTTCCCACCTCGGCAGACACCCACCCTGCTACACCTCTGAACTAATGGTGATGTCACCCCTCCCCCTTCAGTCTTCATGCACAAATGTGCGTGCGCTGAGATAACATTTTCTAAGGAGGGGAGGGCGGGGGGCACTTACAACCTCCTCCTGCCCCTCGCTTTATTAGGAATAACCGCTTTTAGGTGTTTTTTCCAGACTTTCAAGGGGGGGCGCCCCCCTCAAAAACGGTGGCTGATAGAGAGAAACGGAGGTCAGATTTGGATTCAGGGGGTCAAGATACATAACAATCACCCATCAAAGTCCAAGGGGAAAAAACTTTCTTTTTTTTGCAGACCAGTGTAATCTGACAGCATTAGGATTATGAGTGTATTCTATTAGATTCAGAATGAACTTAATTAAGTGACAGCATAGATGGCAATCATATGCGATACGAGATAATGGATATAAAACAAAGTGAAATAGGTGCCCGTATTGCATACGGGTACCGTCCAGCCGATCAAAATAGCGCGCCCGTATCTTATACAGGTGCCGTCCTGAAACTGTTAAAGTATGTATGATACCATTATTGCTAAAAACACTTGTAAAGTAATTTAGTTACGCGTAATCTGTTTAGAAAGTGAAGTTATTTTAAAGCGTAGTTGAATGTTGTGTGTTCAGCCATTTGGAGAAGGCCTACTGATGGTAGTGGTTCCACCAATGAGAAGAGGAGAGAACAGCCTACTTCTGTGGAATCTGTCCAACCATAACGCTCCGGTTCATACATTCGTCGGCCACACCGACGTTGTACTTGAATTTGAATGGCGAAGACGGAAAGATGGTAAGTGATCCAAATTCTCTCAGTAAATTATTGTAACGGGTGAGGCAGTGAATCAGGCAATTTGGCGACACTGCATACAGTCTTCTGTAGTGTGGCTAGGAGAATGAGACTTCCGCCATCTTGAAGCATCTGTTTTACCATTTAGTTCTAATGGAGTTGTGGAGCGGTGCACAATGAGCATACGCTGTTAAAGCGTATTATAAAAATAATGATAGCAATGTGTTCGTACAGCGCGCATTTCGTAATTATTTCAATGTTCCGCATAATGATCCGATACCTTCAGCCCGTGCAATACAAATATGGGTTAAAAACTTTGAAAAAACAGGCTCAACACTGAAGACACGAACTGGAAGCGTAAAAAGTGTCCGTACACCAGAAAACGTTGACAAGGTGCAGGCGGCTATGTTAAGAAGTCCCACGCGTTCAGCTCAATGGCATGCAATATCACTCGGCATTTTTAATCGCACTGTGAGGAGGATTTTACACAAATATCTACAGTTCCATCCGTTTTAAATTCAGTTAGTGCACGCTTTGAATAATGTTGATCACGCATCCCGACTTGCTTTTTGTAATCGATTATTGGACATGATGAATGACAACGCAGATCTTCTCAACAATCTTTGGATGAGTGATGAAGCTCACTTCCATCTTTCGGGCTTCCTAAATAAGCAGAATTTTACATATTGGCCACGCGAAAATCCACAAAAAATACATGAAAAGCCGCTTCACAGTATTAAAGTGACAGTTTGGTGCACAATGTCAACACAGGCTATCTTTGAGGATGACAATGAACGTGCAGTTACAGTGAATACACAGCGCTATGTTAACATGTTGGAGAACTGTCTTCAACCAAAATTAGTTCGTAATCCGGCTTACCGAAACATGTTTTTTCAACAAGACGGTGCTACCTGCCACACATCCAGGGCTTCAATTGATGTTTTGCAATGCTTGTTTCCCAATCGTGTCATTTCTAAGAACGGAGAGATTTCATGGCCTGCCAGATCACCAGATCTCTCTGCATGGGATTACTTTCTATAAGGCCACTTAAAATCACGTGTTTTCCAATCTCCACCGCCTTGAAATGTACCCGAACTTAAAGAACGGATACGTGAAGAAGTGGCACGAATTCCTACAGCCACTTTACAAAATGTGATGAATAACCTTCGTGCATGAGTTCAGGAATGTGCCCGACAAAATGGAGGACATCTTTATGATATGATTTTCAAGTAATTTATAAAAAATTGTAAATATGTAAGTATTTCTTGGTATATTCTAAATTAATTAAACTACATTTTTTAACTTCCTCACGGTGTTTTCATAATCGCCTGATTCACTGCCTTACCCGTTATTTGGTGAAATTTATGTAGTGGGGTTTGAAAGTTTTTTAAGACTTACGTATATTTAAGTATAAGTATATTTATAAGTTTAGACTTAATTTTAGTTTATTAGATTTTAAGTTTAAGTATATTTTAAATCAAAGTTATAGGAAATAGAAAATCGTATTCTACAATTTTTATTTTTATTATTTTTTACAGCTTGTGTCAATTAGTGATTTTCTGTAATTTTAAGTTTAATGTAGTTCAAGTTTTCCTCTTGTGTCATTTTCTCTTGATTAAAATTAGGTTGTTTTAATTTTTACATTGGCAAGAGAAAGTTATGTTGAGTGTTTACCCTAGATTTTTTTCTTTCTCTCTCCATCCTGCATCAGTTTTTCCTGTTGCTCCTTTTATTGATGTTAATATTAATAATAGTTACATATAATATTTGTAAAAAAATGTTGTTCTACTAAGATTATTCTGTGGATTTCGTTGACCCTCCGTTTAAATTCCAGAAGAGCTTATTTTTCCTGTGCTAGCTTAACTTTTCATTTTCTTTCTCAGTTTTAACTGTTTAGATAAAAAAAATATATTTTATTTTCTGTGACAAATACAGATTTATGAATTTACATTTAATAATTAGTTGTGTAGTATTTACGTAGCACTAATATGGAATAACTAGATGGCTATAAAAAATAGTTGTGTTTCTTATCACATAGTCAGCCACTTATATGACTGAAGCATTTAAGAACAGAAGAGGTAGAGGTGTACAGTGAGACTAGTCAACGTTATCTCCACTGAGAGTAATGAATTTCATTATACAGCCAGACCCTGTGGTGAATGAAGTGAAGGTGTCATTTGCAGGGTGGGAAAGTATAGGGTGATTCAAAAAGAGCGCCGGTTTTGATATATCAAATTAAGAGATTTATTTTATTGAAAAACTGAAAATAAATACATCAGCAAGTTCATCTTTCCTTCCGATTTTATGTATGAAAAATGATGTCATGCATGTGTCCTCCTCTACTGCGCTGGTACGCATCAACTCTATCCATGAAATTGGATATTACTGCACGACAAGTTTCGACTTCCATTTGCCCGATAACCTGTCGAATTTCCTCCTTCAAGTCATTGATGTTTCGGGGTTTATTGGCATACACCAATGACTTCAGATGACCCCAAAGAGGAAAGTCACAAGGCGTCAAGTCACACGACTTTGGTAGCCATTGATGGTCGGAATTACGAGAAATGATGCGATCCTGGAACTGTTCACGGAGCAACAACATTGTTTCTCGTGCAGCGTGACAGGTAGCACCATCCTGCTGAAACAACAACTCGTCAATGTCCATTCCATCCAATTGACGCCACAAAAACTCCCTAATCATCATACGGTATCGGTCTCCATTTACTGTCACGGCTTGTCCTTCTTGATTTTCAAAAAAGTAAGGGCCGATGACACCGCCCGACCAAAAGCTGCACCAAACTGTCACTCGCTGTGCATACATTTCCCTTTCATTAACCACGTGAGGGTTTTCTAAACCCCACATACGGCAGTTCTGTTTATTAACAAAACCGTTTAAGTGGAAGTGCGCCTCATCACTGAAAATGATTTTGTTTGCGAAGGTGTCATCATCCTGCCGTTTTCTCAATACCCAGTCGACAAACTGTCGTCTCTTCTGGTGGTCTGCCACTTTCAAATGTTGCGTCAACTGAATTTTATACGGGTGATATTGGAGATCGTACCAAAGAATTCTCCGTACAGAAGAACATCTTAAACCCAATTGTTGAAAACGGCGACGTATTGATTTTGCTGGGCTAACAGCCACACTGTCACGAACCAACGCAACGTTCTGCTCAGTTTGGCCAGAACGACGACGTCCAGAACTTTTAAGGTCGACTGTTGAACCCGTCTCAAAAAACTTTTTCATGAGCCTGCGAACTGTTGATTCATTCGGTGCTTCATTACGTCCTAGAGTACCGCGAAGTCGCCTGACAGTAGCCGCATAACTCTCTCCACTCTGGTAAAATGTTTTGACGATTAACACTCGTTGCGCAATAGTAAACTTCTCCATGCTTAGACACAGACTGCGAGAGTACTACACTGCGAACAAGAGAAACTACAACTGAATCGTCAATCGGAATGTTCTCCAAAATAGAAATGAGGTCAAACAATGTTGCCAACCGATAAACAAAAATTTACCAGCTGTTTAAAAACCGGCGCTCTTTTTGAATCACCCTTTAGATGCTTTTCAGAGGGCCTGACATGGTGATAAGCATACTTTTTCACTCATTGACGAAGGCCACCGGGTTGGTCTAGAGGTAAAGTCGTTTCCAAAATCAGCTGTTTAACAGCTGATTTTCGGAGATGAAGATTCCTGGTTCAAATCGTAGTGAAGGTAGTTACTTTGATATGGATTTGAATGTTAGACAGTGATTACCGGTGTACTTTGATGTTTGGGGTCCAATTAACCATACTATGTCAAGAATGGTCGGCCTGAGTCTGTACAAGACTGCATCTCATTTACATGTCATCCTCATGTCATTGGGTCATGGGGTTGCTTATTGTTCTGAATTGAACAGATTTCAACGTACACATATTAGGAATTAAAAAATAAATTGACGAAGGCATTAGTAAACGCCTCACCTCTCGTTTTACTTAGTAAAGCCTCTAGATGTTCAAACCAGCCTTTCAGCTGATGGTGTAAACAACAACACCAACAGCTAGTTGTTAAATCGTATAATTATTGTTTTCAGATTCATCCGACTATCAGTTGATAACGTGGTCAAGAGATCAGACTTTACGCATTTGGAAAATTGAGCCTTTCTTACAAAAGGTAAATAAATAATTTATTAACTCATTCGTAGATAATGGCGTTTGATATGCTTGTGAACTTACCCTCACCATTCGACAGAATGGTGGTGGTGGTGGTTCTTTAGTCCGGAATGTCTCTGGTGTAGATCTAACAAAATTATTACTACATATTTTGCAGTAATATAAAACTTTCCCGAATCAAACAAAGCTTATAATTCTGCAGAACTTTTTAATTTAAGTACAGTAATCCCTTGGTATCTACCGGTTTAGCATCCGTGGGTTTCGGTTATCCGCGGACTTTGTCCGTGGGCCTACAACCTTAAAATAAAGTCCAGCCTTTCTTAGTTTGCTCCTACTGTCAACAAATAATGATGTCGCTGAGCACGCGCATTATATAAAAATGAGTACACACTGATTAAAAAGTAACAACAAAATACTTTCAAAAGTATTTAAATACAAAATACTTTTAAAGGTATTTTTAAAAATGAAATTGTTATGCTTAAATCATATCATGACTGATGTTTTAAGTACTTTAAGTACTTATAATTTAAAACATAGGTAACTTATTAGGAATACGACATCCATAAAGTTGCGTACTCTAGCATGCACCCTGTAGTAGGTGGCTTTTGTTTGTTGACAGTTAGAGCAAACTAAGAACAGCTGAACTGTACGTACGTTTTCTCATCTTGTGTACACTGTACTTTGTTGGGAAGTCATACATTTCTAAAAACGTGTGTGTATAAATGTTTTGGCATCCGTATCATGTTGAGTGACACACTAGTATGGTGACGGCCGCCATGACCCAAGCTAGATTTCTGTGTACTGTACGTAGTGAGCGTGTCACCGGGTACAGGGCCCTGCCAGTAACACCCCACCCTCACCCGCCATACGTACGCCCAGGCACCATACTGTAATTTCTCGGTACGTTTTCCTCCGTGTGTCAGTGTAACTTCTTTGTACGTACGTACAGTTCTTTGTTTGTTCGACGATTCTGAAAAAAAGCCAAGCGTTTCTTCACAAACCATCAACGAGATCCTCAGCATGGCAACACATTGGCTGACCACGTGTTGGAGACGGATCCCTTCATGGAAAGGGCCAAACATTTCTAGTCACGTAATTATGCTATAGGCAATATTATAGGTCATATTTATTTCTTATAATATTTATGAAGAAAACATTTTCTCGGAATAAACCACAGCTTAAAAAGTGTATCTAGAAACTGCACGGTAGTGAAATGTACGAGTAGTGTTTCACTGTTGAGGTTGGTGGCACTGCAAATATTTCACTTCCTTTCCTCACAGCCCATACATACGCCAAAGGCAATCTCGTGACTTTAGTATCTATACATCCCCTCCACGACTAAACCACTTTTCTCTAGTCGCATCATAGCAAGGGCTACGTAAACACTGCATGGAAAATATACATATCGTATCAAACTCTGCCTCTGTTTGTGAGGGTGCGGAGAGGGGGTCATTATTCTTTCATACTATACTACAACAACCCTGAGACAAGTGGATGTAAAATACCATTGTACTGTACTGTACCAATTTTACCACGTGCGTACGAAACAACGATAGACACATGACAAAAATTAGTTTGTGGAGAGGGATGCACGAACGTTCAGGTTGATGCATGCGCATGCAACATGCTGTGAGCGAAAGTCACCCTCGGCTCGACTCACTGTCTGTTTATTCAGATAGGTGAGCTGAATGCTGTACGTATTATAATCTACTAGCTCACTCCCACATTTCACCCTGTCTCATCGTTCAATTGTCCAGCACGCTCTGGCCGTTCACTTAAGTGTGCGGAGCGGGGTGTGTACCGTGCCGTCCCATGACTACGACAGAGGCCTACTGCCCCTGTTGGAACTATTGGCAGATTCCCTCTGTTGCTAAGTTGGTAGCTTTGATAGCCGGAAGCACAATACCTATAGTTCAGCCGTTGTTAGTTTGCTCCTCCTTCTGTCAACAAACAAAAGCCACCTACTACAGGGTGCACACTAGAGTCTCCGACCTTATGGATGTCTTATTCCTATTAAGTTAACTATTTTTTAAATTATAAGCACTTAAAAGTACTAAAAACATCAGTCATGATATGATGTACGCCTAACAATTTCATTTATAAAAATACTTTTAAAAGTATTTTGTTGTTACTTTTAATCAGCGTGTACACATTTTGATATAATGCGCATGTTCAGTGACGTCATTATTTGTTTACATTAGGAGCAAACTAAGAGAGGCTGGACTGTAATCAAAGGGGTTGATTGTGACCAATGATAATTTAAAAAATTGCCACCGAAAATAAATAAACTAAATTAGATACCCGTTACTGAAATTCCATTTGTGCAGTTGTATACCAGGTATCGGTAGGAGGAGTGTAAAGTCTGCAGCGACGACTATAGAAGCTGTCTATGGTGAGAACAGCGTGTGTGTCACCCAGAAAATGGAAATGAAAAGGAATATTAGAGAAACAGTATTAATATGCTTTTCACGGTCGATGAGCTCTCCTCTTACACACTTTTGTTTAGACCAATCAGAATGCGTTTGCCAACGTTGCCAGATTGTACGTGACAAACATTACGCGTGCATGCGTTTATTCAAGAGCCACAGCAATAGTTCACTCTCGTCTTGCATTTTGTACTGAACACATCGATTATAGAGTGCGTTAACATGCAATACGAGGGGGTACCCAAAAGAAACCGGAATTATTTTTTAAAACTATTTATTTTTAATTTTTTTACAAAAGAACCTTATCCCCTTCAAAATACTCTCCATTACAACTAATACATTTGTCCCACCGGTGCTTCCACTGTTCAAAACATTTTTTGTACTCCTCTTCAGTGATGGCTGCTAGCTCATCCGTCGTTTTTTTCTTGACATCATCAACATTGTTAAATTGGAGACCTTTCATGCCCCTTTTCATGCGTGGGAACAAGAAAAAATCACACGGAGCCAGATCGGGTGAGTACGGTGCGTGTGGTAGCAAAACCATGCCGTTTTTCGCCAAAAACTGGGTAGAGATTGCCGTGTGTGCAGGCGCGTTGTCGTGGTGGAAAAACCAGTCCCCTGTCTGCCACAAATTAGGTCTTTTACGACGAATGCTGTTTCGTAGTCTTCTTAACACTTAAAGATAAAAAGTCAATGGTCTGTCGTCGGTCTGTTCATACAATTTCTTTCACTTTCACAACATTTTCGTCTGTTCGGGAAGTCGACGGTCGTCCAGAACTTCTTGCTCCAGAACTGGAGCAAGAAGCAAAATTTCACAGCCGCACGTTGTTCATTAAAACTTGCCATCATGAAAAACGACACGAGCACAAAACAGCACTAGCGAGAACAATCAATGCACGAGAACAGAGCAAGCTAGATCAACGAACAAAATGGCATTGAACTGGCAATGAGTAGCGCTACAAGCAGCCTAGTGGCGGGAATTTGTACTGCACAAGCTCCGCCCACAGCAGAGCTATTCCGGATACTTTTGGGTACCCCCTCGTATAATAACTTTATAGTATAATCAGCTGATTATATGTTTATATGTTTATAGGTTATAATTGTTATTGAAAGATAAAAAAAAATGGCTGACGAAATATATAACTGAGTTACGAGAGCAAGTATTGGTGTAGTTGGTGGCAAGTGATTGGCTAGCTAGCTATAAAGTGGGTGGGGGAGGGGCAATGCATACATTCACAGCTCATCAGCCCTGAAAAACAGTATAGAGAAATAGTATTAGATGTTGTAATATGATGATAAGAAATGGATAGCATGTATTGATTGATGTTTCAGTTATGCGGCCATCAGACTGAGCAAGATACAAATCCAATCCTTACCAATGGGAATAGCCTTGGTAAGAAATTATATTTTTCAATATTGACAATCAGTACCAGTGAATTTCATTACTTTAGTTGTTTCAAAATGTTTTGTGGTAATTGAAACTACAGTCGATCTACTGTAAGAGTTCTCCGCGCGAGGCAAACGCCTATAGGTTATAAATGATAGTTTTACATTAGTTGGCGCGTATCTACGTTTCCGTTGGACAATATTATCTTGCACTACATTCCATCATAAAAATGTCTACATTCTGTTGCCGACCGGGCTCGAGGGCACATGGCCAAGCCTCGCCTTGCACGGTGGTTGGCCCTGAAAAGGGCTGTTGTAGGTGGTCAAACGCATTGAGCCGGTGTGTGCAGCGCGATGTCCAAAGGGGGACGGCTTGGTTCCCTCCGGGCCTGTGCTGATCTTCTTCATCGTGGTCACTGCCAACACGCACGGGCTTCCGTCGGCTGACCGGGGCGGGAATGAGGCGTCCCCCACCAGTAGCATCGTCCTGGGATGGCTGTGTCCCGGCTCGGCTGGGCTGTCCATCTTGCTTTAGTTCCTTCTAGTCTTCTTTTTAGTCTTCCTGTCCGTTCGAGAGTTGGGCAATGAATGACGCTCGCGGGCCACAACACCTGTTTATATAGCCCCCCGGCGAGTCCACTTCACGTTAGAAGGGATGCACTGCTTGTTGTGCGTCGGAAGCACTCGCTGCGGAAGGTCCTGGGATCGTCTTGTGACGACGATATTAGTGGGTCAGCTGGCGATAATCCTTTAAGCGTTTCCAATTATACCGTTCTGAATACTTGTAATTATTGTAGTTTCATCAAGACTCCTTAATTAATTACTTTAACCATTGCATTTAACTTAACAAAACAATTTTTTTCTACTTTTTAATGTTTATCGCTTGTATGTTTAAAAAACGCAACACATTCACTATCATGCATGTTAACAAAATAGCTTACAAAACTTTTCAACTTCAGTCTACGAAGAAAATTGAAATGAACCGATACAATTCCAAAAGGTAACTGATCAATCTAAAAATGAGTTAAACACGGGCAAGTGCAAATAGTCGTATTAAACTAGTCACAGACATTAATTATTTTAATGATATGAAATAAACAATCTGAAATGATAAACAACGAATCTTTGGAATTGTTTACTCTCCTGTTATAATTCAAGCCAATTGGTCGTACATTACTTGTGACCAAAAATAAAATAAAACTGAGTCTACTGTATAATAAAAACCTACTAGTCGTAAATAGGCTAATAATGTAATAATAGTAAATAATGTAACGAAAAATAACAATGTAAGAGTAACAATAGTAAAATTTTAGTTATTAACACTTCCGAGACGACAACTGTACGTGATACGGCCGTGATGATATACACCGAGTGACGGCAAACATATGTCATACGGGCACGGCAATATACATCCCTAGACGGCAAACGTATCTCATACGTTTGCTACTTTCACATTGTTATAAATGTGGCTACCCGTACGCTATCCGTTTCCCGTTTTCATTGTTATTTAGTTCACTTTGTTCTCCGTTTACGTACAGCGATAGTTGACCGAATCGATTAGTATTGTCTGATATATCGACAGCTACTTAATGTGTAAGATCAAATTGTAGTGTCTACTACTGAGTACCGACATAGCGGGTTACAAGGCCACGTTGTTTGCAGTGTATGTGTTGTATTGTTATTATGCTATTATACATTTCATGAAACAATGTCTACAGATGCATTAGATTGTTTTACAAAAGATTCTGGGTCGGAATTAGATGACATGGACATTGATGAATCATACGACCCTGCGGAGAATGAAAGCAATATTGATATAAGTTTCATATAAAATTTTTCGTAAATGCGTAAATTAAGAGTAATTGAAAATAGTCTTATTTTATAAATAACTTAATAATTGACTTAAACTAAATACTGTATATGGTTAAAAAGAGCAAATTTCAAATTTTATTTTCATATAATACCCTTGTTGATAAGAACTGAAGTGACTGCGCCCTGATTTTTTGAAAAAGTTGAAAAAACGTCAGTCTACAGTGCAAGATATGTATAATTTACTTTAGTCTGTAGTGCATAGTCGTGAAAACAAATGGTAGACTGGAAAGTGTTAATGGTAAAATAATGTTCGATTTATAAAACATTTTCTAACAAATGAATTGAACATGTTTTTATTACATTAAGCTTACAGCGAATCAGTGTTGTATGTAATTTTGTTTTTGATCATGGTGTGCGTATTTTTAATTAATACGCATGGTCACTTGTATTGCTGGTTGCCTACGTCGGAGTACTCTTAGTGGCGTAGACAGACTTTACAGACAGTGTGGTTCAATGAACTACACCTCATTTTTTTGCCGGCCGCATTGGCGTAGTTGGTAACGTGCTCGCCTCTCATCATGCGGTCTTGGGTTCGAATCCCATTCAGGCACGGTGGCATATTTTCATACGTTACAAAAAATCATTTCATCCTTCACCGTCCGCATTAGTATTAATTATTGCAGAAGAGTCTGACGTTAAACAAAAACAAAAAAATCCGGTGTGAAACACTCACACAACTTTCTCTTGCCAATGCAAATAATTTAAACAATAAACCTAACATTATTAATAAAACATTAGAAATAAACGAACAAACTAACCTTAATAAACATAACCTTATTTTAATCATGAGTGAAAGACGCAAAATGAAAATCGACCTCAGTTTGGCTTAAAAATGCGGAAAATCACTCTTTTCACGCTAAACTAGGCTCTGTAGAGAAAAATTCTAAAAATAAAACTTGTAGATCTTTTAATTTTCTTTAAATTTAATTATATACACTTTTGTCGTTAACTGCATACTAAGGCCGAAATCTTAAAAAAATCAATTTTTTACACGTTTTCGTGAGAAAAAACAGAAAATCGCTAATTACCGCTAAACTAAGCGTTATACAAAAAAAAATGTTTGAAATAAAAGTTGTAGAATTTTAAATTCTCTACATTTTTTATTAAATCAATTTGTGCGCTAAAATGCATACTAAAGCCGTAATCTTAAAAAAAAAACACTTATTTTACGTGAAAACAGCCTAACCAAGAATTTCAGCAAACATGGCGCCTACCCTATCTTGTAGAGAATAAAAAATTGAGTAAACCAGGCGATTTAAAAAAAAATCGTAGGACCAGTTTTTGAGAAAATCGCAAAAAAGTGAAAAATTACATGAATAAACTACTATTTCCGGTTGACCGATTTTGATGAAAATGTTCGTGTCGGGTTCGATAGTGGTTTGTAACTTAAGTTTCAAGTTCGTACAATGTTCCGTTCTTGAGATATTCTGTTCACACACAGACACACACACACACACACACACACACACAGACCAATCGCTAAAAACATGGTTTGTGGGTTCAGGGGGTCTGAAAACGTGTAGATCCGGTGAAAACTTGATTTTGAAAAATGGACATGAAAACAATACTTTCCTTCCTACATATTCATATAGGCAAGAGAAAGTAAAAATTAGTGTTATAATTTAAGGTTGGTTCATATCATTATGCACCAATACTTTATTGGTTCGTTTTGAAAATTCAATAATCTGTGCGGCGGTCCGTTCCCAATTAATCCAGATTATCGACACATTCTAAGGTGTATACTGCCTGTTCCCAAGCTTTGTGCAGCTGAGAGGTATGCATTACCTCACTACTACTGTGACAGATTGCGTTAGTAGTAGTAACGTTTTACTTGTATTATGTTTGTAGTAGTCAAGGGTACTATCCAAACTAAAGTCCAGCCTCTCTAAGTTTGCTCCTAATGTAAACAAATAATGACGTCACTGAGCATGCGCATTATATCAAAATGTGTACACGCTGATTAAAAAGTAACTGCAAAATACTTTCAAAAGTATTTAAATACAAAATACTTTTAAAAGTATTTTTATAAATGAAATTGTTAAGCCTACATCCATATCATGACTGACGTTTTAAGTACTTTAAGTACTTATAATTTAAAAAAATATTTAACTGAATAGGAATACGACATCTGTAAAGTCGCACACTCCAGCGTGCACCCTGTAGGAGGTGGCTTTAGTTTGTTGACAGTATGAGCAAACTAAGAACGGCTCAACTGTACATATATTGTGTGTCGCCGTCTACAGGGAATAGTGAAAACAACACCCACGTATGTCACCCCACTAGGAGGCAGCCTACTGCCCACTGAATAGCAATGAGATGATTAGTAGAGTGTTATGACGTAGCAGTAGTCTGGTACTTGGTCTGTCCCCTTCATCCCCCACCTGCACAAAGCTTGGGATGGGCAGTAGATTGTTGTAGTGAAGATAAAATTGTTTTCTTTGTGATTTGCTATCCTTTTTGTATACTAGTGCCAAAATTAGCCGGAACAAATGCGCGTAAAAATTATTAAGTACAATTTATAGTTAGCTGTTTAACAACTGATTTTCAGAATCAAAGTTCCTTTGTTCGAATCATAGTATGATAGTGAGTGACGAGAATGCCTTTTGCATATTACAACGGTAAAGACCTTTGCGTATCACACCCCACCCATACGGTGGGGTGTGAGGAAGGGAAGAGAAATCTGACAGCGCTGCCAACCTCAACTGTGAGACACTATATTTTACTACTATGCAATTGCACCGTTGTTTAACCACATACTTGTTGCCTTTCAATTAATGTACTTTGTTGTGACTGACACTTTTTCCACTTGAACCCTATTTCTTTTAAAATTTTTTCTTAACGTTCAAAGTTTCCAACTGAAATTTAGTCTTACTTTCTAAATCGGTATTAACGTTTCACATGTCAGTATCACTTTCTTATAGATATGACCATTTCCTTTTACCAGGTGTCAACTAAAGGTGTCAACTTGTGCCCATGACGGACAGGTGGAGTGTCAAATTATTTACACTCAATCTGTTCGTTGCAGGGCTAAAATAAATAGTTCTGTTTCTTATCCCATGGTCAGCCAATTAAATGACTGAATCATTTAAGAACAGAAGAGGTAGAGGTGCAAAAGACACTAATCAGAGTTATCTCTTCTGAAAGTAATGAATTTCATTATACAGCCAGACCCTGCGGTGAATGAAGTGAAGGTGTCTTTTGCAGAGTGGAAAATATGTGTTTTTCAGAGGGCCCGGCATGCTGATAAGCGTACTTTTCCACTCAGTGAGGAAGGCAACGGTAAACCACCTCACTCCTCGTTTTACTTAGTAAAACCTCTACAGGTTCAAACCAGCCTTTTGGCTGATGACCTAAACAACAACAACACAACAGGTGTCAAAAAAACTGTTAATGAAGAATTATCTTCTTCACTTTCTTTGACTTGCTTCTTTATATTTCAAATTGTGGAAAGAGAAATATCAGTAATTAGCTGCTCACTAACTTCTGTGATGAACAAACAGTTTTTTTTAAGAGGCACAGAAAGGTATATTTGTTAAGCATCAACTTCACAGCATTTTATTACATTGCATAATGGATTTTGTTGGGCACTGTAAACAGTTCTACCGTGTTTTCGAGACATTGACATTTCCGTTTACGGTATGAAACAGTTAATGTATATTCGTACAGTTAACCTACAAAAGGTACGTCACGTTACAATACTACAATCACAATATATTGTGACTTATCGCTAAGGTCCGTTTCGGGATCTAGGTTATTAAATAATTAATACACTAAAATTTACAATTACAAATATTTATTACACTAACAGATTTACAAAATAAACAATAAACTAATTATTATAATAAAGTAATACAATAAATAAATTAATAATTTACTTAAAATAAATAATAAACAATAAATAATTTAATAATTTACTTAGCACTACTTACAATCAATTTTATAATACACATACGTAATGAAACTGAATACACAACAACTGAATTTAATAACGATACACAATAACTTTTCCAAATACACACACGAACAAAGACAGAATAACAATCGTTGACCAACACAATGCTCGGAACCGTTAACCTGAATAATGCCCGACAGTCACTCGTCAAAGATCAAACGAATACTCACTGCTGACCGCACTCGGGGGTCTCTCTTTTATAGTGAATCAAAAGAACCTTCCCGAAAAACGCCGAACAAATAGTAAGGTACAAAAAAAAACCTTTATAAACGAGTGCTAGAAAAATCTATTGTAAACAAGTCAACTATTGTGAATAGAAAACGTAAACAACTTCATAAATAGCTTTACACAATACCCGACCTTCTATTATATAGAGTGATTCAAAAAGAAGCGCCTGTTTTGATATTTCAAATTAAGAGATTTATTTTATTGAAAAACTGAAAATAAATACATCAACAAGTTCATCTTACCTTCCGATTTCATGTATGAAAAATGATGTCATGCATGTGTCCTCCTCTACTGCGCTGGCACGCATCAACTCTGTCCATGAAATTGGATATTACTGCACGACAAGTTTCGACTTCCATTTACCCGATAACCCGTCGAATTTCCTCCTTCAAGTCATTGATGTTTCGGGGTTTATTGGCATACACCAATGACTTCAGATGACCCCAAAGATGAAAGTCACAAGGCGTCAAGTCACACGACCTTGGTGGCCATTGATGGTCGGAATTACGAGAAATGATGCGATCCTGGAACCGTTCACGGAGCAACAACATTGTTTCTCGTGCAGAAACTGAATTTTATACGGGTGATATTGGAGATCGTACCGAAGAATTCTCCGTACAGAAGAACATCGTAAACCCAATTGTTGAGAACGGCGACGCATTGATTTTGCTGGGCTAACAGCCACACTGTCAAGAACCAACGCAACGTTCTGCTCAGTTCGGCCAGAACGACGACGTCCAGAACTTTTAAGGTCGACTGTTGAACCCGTCTCAAAAAACGTTTTCATGAGCCTGCGAACTGTTGATTCATTCGGTGCTTCATTACGTCCTAGAGTACCGCGAAGTCGCCTGACAGTAGCCGCATAACTCTCTCCACTCTGGTAAAATGTTTTGACGATTAACACTCGTTGTGCAATAGTAAACTTCTCCCTGGTTAGACACAGACTGCGAGAGTACTACACTGTGAACAAGAGAAACTACAACTGAATCGTCAATCGGAATGTTCTCCGAAATAGAAATGAGGTCTAACAATGTTGCCAACCGATAAACAAAAATTTACCAGCCGTTTAAAAACCGGCGCTCTTTTTGAATCACCCGTTATAAATACAATAGCGCAGTCCTGTTAATAATTTTTATGGATAGGCATACCTTTATTGTCATTATTGTCCTACTGTCACTTATTGTTTCTATTTCACTCTTTAACATCCTCTCTTTACTATTTTCATGAATGGAATTCTAGAACCTTCACGAACCATCCTTTTCTTCGATATTGTCGCAATATTGTATAATCTCTAATAAATAGTTTACGTTTTGGTGCTGTGCCATAAATATACATTAGCTCATAAATATACGGGGTGGACCGGGAGGAAAGAAAACATTTTAACTGGTAATAGTAGACCTAAAAACAAGACAAAAAATTCATATAAACAAATGTCTGGAAATGCTTCGTTAGCGAGATAAGTCTAGCGAAAGATTTCGCCCAGATTTCCACTCCGAGGATTAAATGAAACCGGATTGAACCAATTAGAACGGTAATTAAGACAAACATTTGATCGTTTCATATGAATTTTGACTTGAAAAATTGATTAAACTAGGTCCCAGAACTGTAAGTCCCTTAGTTTGTAAAATAACTTGCTTAAAACACAAAAATTTACGGTAAGTCTTTCGCTAGACTTATCTTGGTAACGAAGCATTTCCAGACATATGTTTATATGAACTTTCGTCTTGTTTTTAGATCTACAATCACCTGTTAAAATGTTTTCTTTTCCTCCTGGTCCACCCTGTATATTAATGGTACAAACACAATAGTGATACATTTTTATGTATGTTTATGTCGGCAAAATTTAGTAATTTTTGTACGGGGGAAAAATTCGTTAGTTGTATGAATAGCTCATTAAATTGTAAAATTAATGTGTCGGTGTTTAAGTAAGCAATCACTACACGATATTTATATTAACTTGTATTGTGTGTAGTAATTGGTTACACGTGTCTTTTGGAAATTTTAACGGAAAATGAGACCTTCAAAAGTTAAAAGAAGGGTTCTCATTGGTCCGACGTCATACATAGGGGGCGGGGGGGGGGTTAAACTGAGTTTTTATATAGAGGGCAATTTTAATTTTTCAATACAGTTTGGTGTAATTTCAAGACAGTATGGTGTGATTTCGATATAGTTTGGCATGATTTCAGTAGACTATGACAGTATCTTCCATTATTATTTCAGTTATATTTGATTTAAAGTTAATTAAAGGTGCGACCATTTTAATAGTTTATATTTTGAGTTGCGTAGAACTTCAGTGTTGTTAATCAGGTTTTTATAAAGAAATAATATAAAATTTAAATTGTTAATATTTTGTATCTTGTATTCATCAATTAATTGTTTAAAGTATAATTAAATTATTTAAATATTATCATAAAATTAATATTAGTTATTTTTATTTTTGTTCTCCATTGCATGAATGTTTCCATTCCTCTCGATTATTTGTTGAATACCACATATTTTTGGAATAATACTTGATTTAAATTTATTTGTTTTTAATTGTATTGTGACACTTATTGCTAAGCTCCGTTTCGGGATCTAGGTTATTAAATAATTAATACACTAAAGTTTACAAATTACAAATATTTATTAGACTAAAAGATTACAAAATAAATGATAAAACTAATTATAATTAAACAATACAATAAATGATTTAATAATTCACTTAAACTAGATAATAAACAATAAATAACTTACAATCACTTATATAGATTACACAGACATACAACACATAGAAATTGAATTCCACAAAAACTACACATTAACTTTACAATACACTCACAAAAAGACTTTACACAATACACATACAACAAAGAGACGGTATAACAATCGTTGCTCGGATGCGTAACCTGTAGACGCACCGCGATAATCGCTCGGCAAAGATCACACAAATACTGACTGGACCGCGCTCGGGGGTCTCCTTTTATACCTATTTATAAAAGATCATTCTAGAACAAAATAGAGAAATCATAAAGTACAAAAAAATAACTCTTAATGAGTGCTAGAAAAATCCGTTGTAAATAGGTCAACAAAAGGTCTTTTGTAAATAGAAAACGTAAACAACCTGCCTCCCTCATAATAGCTGTACACAATACCTAAACTTTATGATAGTTCTTACAACCCTTATGAATGAATAGACACACTTTTATGGTTACAAACAAAATTTTATGGTTACCGTCATTTACAAAACTGATCTTATTGTGTATTGTTATTTTTATTATTCCTTAATAATTTTTATGAATGGAATTCTGGAACGTTCGTGAACAATCTTGTCTTTTCTTCGATCTTGTTACAGTATGTTACCATGCAAATTTATAATGGTACACATGGGGTTGCTTTTATTGTTGCCAAAATTGAACAGACTGCAGCACATTCATATTAGGGATAAACAAAAGAAGTACACGTGATAATGTTATTTACAGTTGAGC